>WHUX01000102.1:0-190231 GCA_015179025.1 Terfezia claveryi | reverse complement strand
ATACTGCTTAAAGCATTGGATACACAATTATATTTAGTACATATAGAATGATTAATAAAAAAGAAAAATACACTTTAGCTAAAAATCCTGCAAAAGCTTAAGAAAGCGAGCTTGAAAAAGCTCAAAAAAGCAAGGTCAAAAAAGCTTACGAAAGTGACCATAAAAAAGCTTAAGAAAGTAAGCTCGAAAAAACTCAAGAAAGCAAGCTTGGAAAAGCTAAAGGTAGTTAACTCAAAAAAGGCCAAGAAAGTGAGCTTGAAAAAGTTTAAGAAGGCCAGCTTGCAAAAGCTTAACAAAATACTCAAGACTCTACCATACAGTAAAAGAGGTATTGGAAATATGCTATAGAATGGATAGAAGAACTTAGGGAACAAAAACCTAAAAGACAATAAAAAGCTACTAAAAGAGCTATAATTATAATAGTCAGCTTTGACTATCTAACAGATATATAAACTAGATCCTCTGCATAAGTATATAAATAGGTAAAGTACAAAATAAAAATAGAGAGCAATTATAGAAATATAGTATATTCACAAAAATTACCTAAGAAAATATTCCAGAAGGGACCAAGATTGTAGATACAAATGGGTCTATATAATAAAGGAAAAATTGGACAGAAGTATTGAGAAATACAAAGCCAGAAAAGTAGGGAGAGGATTTACTCAGGAAGATAGAATCAACTATGATTCCAATAAAACCTATATATCTATGATGAGATCTAAAATATTGAAAATATTGCTTATATTAGTTATATATAAAAAATAGAGAATTTGGCAATGGGATATAGTAGCTACCTACTTGCAGGCGCAACATCATAGCATAAACATACATAGCCCCAAGGCGCATGTTCTACCCAGTCACCCGGAGTTGGAAAGACAGCGGACGCCTCATTGTCATAATCAACGGCACCGCATACAGAACCCTCAACAGTTACACCACATTCGGAGCAGCAGCAATTAGTCCAGAGCACTTAGACCGCGCAATAGCCAGAGGCCACTAAATCCTAAAGACAAGTCTAAATGATCTTCTGGAATTTGCCAGAGAAGGATCAGAAGATAAAATTTATGGGGCTTTCCTCAATCAAGATGCTGCAGTTCTAGCTCTTGACCCAGTAGAGGAGCAAATCTAGGAATCAATTACGGTACGTAACCCACCTAGGCCTCTCCTTCAGACAGCGAGTTATCCTGAGCTCAACAAACTCAGACTCAGACTCTAAAGATTTGGATATAGGCTCCGACAACATAGCAATCCCAGTCCACCTTCGGGGCCACCCCTAGTATATAGCCCCTACCACACCAGCAGAAGATGCAATCAGACTTAAATTTAACAAAATACTAGACTTGCAGTTATCAGCAGGAGACGAAGACGAACTGATGAGCCCAGAAGAGATAGTTAAAGATAATATGGATACAAAGACAGTCTTTCAGGACTGCCAAGAGCCAGTAGATAGCCTCAGTTCCCCTCCTTTCCATGGGTTCAGAAATGAAGCACTAGATGAAATAAAGAGCTATGAAACAACAAGCCAGGACTACTCAATCAAGGACTGGGATAGCAGGTCAGCTTTAGAAGGGGACCGCTTTGATTAAATAGAGATTACATTCTAAAAGATAATGTCAGATGTGTTCAATAGTGTCTTACAGCTAGCAGAGATAAGCAAAGAAGTGAGAGAAAAGATAGAAGCACACAGTTTAATCCTGGTCTAAATCGCAAACGATGTCTCAAACCAGTTCGAGACGCAAAAGACTGAGACTAAGGAAGGCCTCGGAAACATAGCCACTACACAAGAAGAAACTACCAGGGCATATGAGGACTTGGCGAAAACATTCAATATCCACATAAGAGCCCAGGGCACAGAGCTGACTCTCATACAAGACCGACTCATAGCAAGTCTCAACATGGCAGTGGCATCAATCAGGGAGGAGGGGGCAGCATCTAGAGTAAAGGACTCAGAGGATAGACTCAAAATATATGAGGCTATAGGGAAGCTACACAAGGACGTTAATACCATCAAAAGGACATTTGGGGCATCTAAGCTACACCCATATAATGCTGGCTGGTTGTTATCAGCCACTTCATTGGTGTTTGGAAGCTGCTCGATATCACCACTTTCATCACGCTTGAGATTACTACCTTCATCATTCTACATACCACCACTCCCCCCTACGAACACACCATTACCAACTACAGAAAGACTAAGGGGCATAATCTCAACTCTTGCCCCTGAAGTTATAGATCCCAGAAGCATCAAAGATATTCCCAATCCTTCCCCATCACCACTAACCTCTATAGACCCAGCTCTCCCTCTCCCCACCAGCACAATCTCGGCATCCCCAAAGGAGGATTCATTAATGGCAGCAACTCCACCACCTGCAATAAAGAAACCAGAAACCCCCCCCTCAACTGCAGTCAATATGTTTACAATGGCCCCCCCCGGGAATGCGGAGGAGCCAAGGCCCCACCTCCATGAGGGCTGCCCCTCCATCAGAAAGGGCCCCAACACCACTTATGAAGGTAGCCACCACTACTCTGAAAACCCCCCCAAAAGTGGAAGGAGGAAAAAGGTAAAGGAAAGGTCAAGGCTCCAAACAAAAGCCAAAGGCCCACCTCATCATACCCACCAGAATCATCGACAACATTCCCAAACCCCGACTCCCTCATCAAGACCATCTGACCCGCCAACCACGCCCACCATCAGCAAAGTTTTACATAGGAGCCAGACACCAGACACCCCTATTAGAACTAAACCAAACTTGCAAGGAAAGCGCACTCGATGACCTAAGGATCGAGCAATCGAACATATCAATAAAGGAGCTGAAAAGAGATACTGAACATAAAAAGAGATATCAGAAGGAAGAGGCAAGGATAGAGGTTGAAAAGCAAGGGCAGGAAATGGAGGTCCACTCACTAGACGACGCCTAGTAGGAGTACTCAACCCTCCATCCACCTTTATACCATGCCCATCGTTAGTATCAGGCTCAGAGAACAAGGGATCGTATCTACCATTATATCCTCCAAAGGTACCATATACACCAGCGAAGGTAACTCCACTACCAACTCTCCAAAAAGTCATCCTGACAACACACGGATCCCCACAAGGACCTCAAAAAGAAAGCAACAAATTGAAAACCAGAACCCCGCAAGCTGTAAAGTCAGACTAGTACTCTGACTCAGAGTCAGAAGATGATTCAGTAGAGGTCCTAATTGAAGAATGGGAGCTCCACCTAAGGAAAGCATTGGATAGGGTAGCCAAGGAAGCCTTAATCTTGGACCTCAACAAAATCCTCAAGATGAGAAAAGAGCTCCTTTACATTTGGCAAAAGTAGCAAGAGTCAAGAAGGAACTAGAGGAACAGGACTCAAAGGCACAAATAACGCCCGCAGAGGAGGAATACAGATGTTTTGTCAAAGCAGAGGTCCGAGAGGGCCATTATAGGAAGGATGAGGGCCCACTCAAAACCTATCTAAGAAACGAAAAGGTTATCACGTGGGTATGCAAAGAGGATGCACTACTACCTAAGCTTAGGGGCTGTAATCCATTGCAGAAACAAATACTACCACCAGCACGGAGAACACCGAACCAGGAGCTCAGACCAGCACTAACGGCAATGGAATCGTCGAAGGCTGGAAATATAGCAACATCCATCACAACCAATAGGCCTATATCCACCAACCCCAACAAGACCCCAATTGAGAGAGCTAAGAGAATCTACACCCATGAAGAGGGCAAGGAGAGCCCGAAGAAATACGCCAACATTACGATTATCCCACAACACCAGAACACAGTTAGTCGCGTATTAATCAGCTATTGCACAAAGCTACCAAATAATACAGAATGGATGCACAGCTTTATTTAATGCTTCAATAGCAAGTCGGACAGAGTACTCAAAGGAAGAATCAAGGCGGTCAAGGTCGAAGGGTTCAAATCATACCCAATCGAGAGGGAAATCACGATCACGCATCCCCTAAATACCTCAAGTGAAGAACTTACACACATGGTAGCCACCTTAAGAAGAGAAATATACTATACTTTGACACAACTCCCAGATAGTAAGGTAGTTTCAGTTAATCGTGACACAATCAAACTAGTCATCCTAGGTATATCAGGTAAGAAAGGAGAGAAGGCTCAGGACAGGGTGGACAAAATCATACAGGAGCTTGATATCCCATTAGCAATGCGATCAGCTAAATGGCTAGAAGAAACAGATATAGGAGGGATAGTTATGAGGGGAAACAGTGTTCCCTAAGGTTCTCAGTATATAGGAAAGACCTAATCAGACTAGACTTACCAGTCCCAATCCCGATTCTAGGAGAAGGCTTTGTATATATCTACGAATGCTACAAGCATAAGGCTTTTTATGTGGACTCACTAGGCCATATGGTCTCAGAACCTAGACCAACATACAGCCCGATACCCATCCCTCAAGAGGTCTACTGCACATATTGCAACCTCAATAACTATAAGGTAGAAGACTGTTACCACCGCATCAACAATGAAAGATCTAATAACGATAACCCAAAACAATCCCGTAAGGGAAAGCAACTATAATATGGATACTAGACCCCTCCCCAACCACACTACGGCCAACAGGAGCATTAAGAGGAGAAGTCGAGTTCTAGTTTCCTATTGTAATGTTAATAACAGTGGGATCAACACCCATGCCTTCTTAGAAAGTAACAAAGAAGTAGACATTATCTTCATTGGAGAACCAGTCATCTACCATACACCAGAGGGAGTATGAACAACTAACCACTTTCCCAGCTTCAGGCGCATCTCCACCCTCTATGAATACAGCAGAATTACGCACTGTGGTTCATTAGTTAATATGGGCGCCCATAGTAAACTTAATTAAAAGTTTCAACATTAGTCCAAGTTTAGGTCTAAGTTGCAAGTTTTCGGCTAAGTTAGACCTGCTGAGGCTTAGCCGTGAAACCTTTGAACCGAAGTGAGACTTTTCAAGCAAGTTGAGACCTTCAAAAAGGCTATGGAGAATAGTTTGAGACTTTGGAGAGGCCTTAGCTACATTGTAAGACCCTATTAAGGTTTCCTTCTCTATAAAGATCCTCTTAAGGTTTCCTTCTCTGCAGAGACTCTATTAAGGTATCATTTTCTATAGAGATCAAAGTGAGGTCTCCTACCGCCTCTACTAGTGTTATTATGAAAGGTTGTTTATTGATTTTAAGAGAAACTAGTATTCAATATATTTTATTGATGACTCATACACATTAGTATTTAGGTACATAAGTGACAAAAAAAAGGCAAAATATCAAGGAAGTAACGCAGTTCTAAGCGCTATGAAAAATTTGTCTTGATCTCTAGACGCAATACCTAACAATTCCTGAATATGTTCTATTAGGATATAGGTATGACTCCCACTAGTAGTGATCCAGCGAATACCTCCAGGAATTAACACTGTCCGATACTCCTTGATATACCCAAGTCCATAGACTTTCCCTGCGAAAGGGACACTGACCAACTGAACAAGCCGTCCAAAACATGATTGAACCCTACATTCATTTGAATCAATGGCCCACTAAGGATGTTTTCCCAGCAGGTGATTAATCTCATAACGTATGTAGGATACATTCCGGGAGGCTTGGTTGGTCGAATGTATGGACATAGGTCGAATAACCTGTAAATAATCCTGAGCAATACATGATACCAACAATAATACGTGCCTTTTTAACTTGTGGACATTGACATTAATATGCGGCCCCATATCTCCCTGAGGAGGCAGTGAGGCAGTGTCTGAGTCGGAGCAGTCGACAAATATAGGGTATTGAGAGAAGTACTGTTTGAGTTTAATAAACTCTCCAGTTGGGAGATTTAGGCGTCTCGAAGGCTTATTCAGTCCAGGGACAGCCTTATCAGCTTGCTTGTGTCTATGCTTCTTCTTCTGTGTTGTTAATTACTTTAAACAGATTGACCACAAAGTAGAATCTGGTTCATCTCTATTATCTTGATCCCAATCGACTACCCAACGCATATGACTCTGTAATTCCTCATTCAAAATAGAAAGAGACATATTGTAATTGGCTTGAACTTTACTTTTTGCCTAATAATTTATCAGTACCAGCCAATATTAGATCTATTTATTATTATCTAGGAATATGATACCTTTTGAGCAATAGTTCCATAGAATCTTTCCATAGTCCATTGTGAATAAACGTATATTGGCCCTGCCCAGCATATGCAATCAGCTACATGGCACAGCATGTAGATAGTTGCTCTGGCAGCACCGAGGCGTTCATATGAGAAGCGGTAATATTCTTGCTTATAATGATCAATAAAGTTTCCCAGAGTGTCTATTAAGTTATCAGTTAACTGGCCTGTAAATTTGGGGAAGTGCTTACCTTCAATTAGCTGTAGTTGAGTCGGACTAATGGAAGTGCCTGCTAAGATTGTTACCGCTTCCATTAGACGAAAATAAGGCTGATAGAATTTCTCTGGAAGTATGTCTTTATAGTAAATCAAGGAGTAGGAATGACCCTACTGTTTCCATTCGTATGCTTTATAATGGTGACAGTTGGAGGTAATTGAATGGATAGGTTCCCCAAATTGTACAGGTATAGAATCTATTGAGGTATTCATATCCCTACCAATCTTTTCCCAAGTTGAAGGAGCAATGCAATAGGGGTCCTCCGTCTGAGCAAACTTCTTAGTAGATTTGACTTTTTTCCTGGAATTCAAGTCGGTAGTGCCTCTTTTATCAAAAAACCGGCCTCGATAGTGGTCAAAAAGATTTTTCACTAGGTTTTCATAAAATAGATGCATCGAGTCTAGCGGAAAGCTCCTTGGAAAGTCAATTGATGAGAGCCTCATTAATTCACAAACTCCTTTGAGACCAATGCTTTCACCATACTCACTATCCAAATTTTCTGTTATATGTGTTGCATCCTGCCTTTAGTCCCCATTCACTATCTTAAGCAGGCCTTTTCTATGATCAATTTTTGACCATTCATGTTGGTTAGGCAGAAATACAGGTAGGTCTTTCAGGGGGGTAAATGGACAGTAGATATGGTTTCTGTACTTGGAAGTTAGCAGAATGCATCTAGGTGAAACTGGGGGAGTGGGACAGGTACTTATAACAACTATGTGCATAACAATATGGGCAGTAGCAGCTGCCTGATGTACCATAGCAGTTGATTATCTTTTCGCACATAGGCATATCAGAACTAACTAGAGTCAAGTAGCCATTAAGGGTGATATCCTGGCCTGTGCTGGCATTGTATACGTTAGAGATCCCTTTTTCAAGTTCCAAAAACTCCTGAACGAGGGGCTGGAGGAAAGATTGAAGATTGTAAGGAGCTTTTGGTCTAGGGATAAGTCCAACTGGAAGGAGGTTGTGATAGAGGTGTCTCCTCTCTGGTGGAACATTGAGTGGGACTATCAGCAGAGGCTAAGCTTGGAATAGTTTTCGGTGTTTGAAGACTCAAAAACTATCAGTAGTCAGGAGGTAGGCCTGATCTTGCTTTTTAGTGAATAGGCCTTTATATTTTAGGCTTTGATGTAGTTCACTATTCCAGTAATCCTTATATGAATCCTTGTTTTGTTCGCCTCATACTTCGACTTTTGCTCTATAATTGACTAATTCAGTGGCTCTTTTCAGGTTGCTAAATTGGAGCTTAATTCGTGGGATCAAGGAAATGTAGTCAAAGGTTTTGAATGAGATCTTAGGGTCACCTGCTTTAAAAGTTTTCCATCGTAGTTTGCCACATTTAGGATTGGGGCATGCTTCAAGTGCCGAATTGAAATAGCAAAAACAGGAATCGATACAACAATCATATAAAACATGCCTAATTCCAGTTTGGTGCTGTAGTCTCTTGACTGTTGTCCGGAATGTGTATGGAGCTTTGTTGGGCGAGGAGGCAGCTTTGATGATCCATGTGTAACAATCAGCTTGCTGATGTGTAGTATTACCACTGAGTTTAAGGTCGAATAGGGCAATAGATATCAAGTCACTGGTGTTAAGACGTACTATAAGTATAAGTTAGTACTTGAATTGGCTAATGTAAAATGCTTAGATTAAAAAAGTACCTTTGATGCCATGATAGTCTAATTCGTCTTCTGTCTCTGATATAACTTCATTTTCGTCTTGAAAAGAGCTGGAAGAACTTAAACTTAAAGGATTTTCTGAGTCAGAATCATATTCAGGAACTAAGTCATATGTGGAGTTCACAGTAGTTTTTAGCAATGTGCTAGGCCTCTTGTGTATAGATGGGCCAGATCTGGTAGAGCCTGAAGAACCTGATATTTCTGCTGAACTTGAGCTAAAAGAACTGGATCTTGAGGAAGGTGTGGTTTCTTTGTCCCTTGCTACTGGATGCATAGTCTCTATTCCATGCGATTCAATGTCAGACACATGGGTTTCTAGAGCAGGGGACTTGTTGAACATTTCTTTCCCATAACCCCCATCGGAGGAGCTAGAGGATAGCACAGACTAAGGATTGAAATTTTTGACCTGAGACCCCAAAATACGGCTCTTTAATCTCGGTTTTTTGTTTAGTCATACATCAATCTCAGAATCTGAGCTGCAGTCGTCGATTGATCTCAGTTTTTTGTTCCGTATATAGAGGTTAGAATCTGAGCTTCTCTCGTGTATTACTGCCGAAGGCTTCTTTTTCTTGGGATCTTTTCAGGAGAAAGGATCTTTTCGGGAGAAGGGATCTTTTTGGGAGTAGTGGTAGGGATTCGGCTTCTCTTCGACACTAGACCCTTTATTATCAGTGGTAGTATTGAGTAAGGGTTTTTTAGAAGAGATTTGGTCATGTTCTTCTTGTATTTCTTGACAATGGATGCGTTTGTTATGGAGCTCCCAAAGTCAAGCAGATTGTACGATGTGAGGCTCTCCCTCTAGGGCATGGCAATGGCATTCTCGTGTAAAACTTTGATGGGGGGTTGGCTTCTCATATAGAACTTTCGGTTTTCGCGAGGATATAGCTAATTAATAGACTGGGTAGGGAAGATAGGAGAGTTGGTAGAGAAGACAAGATACTTGGTAGAGAAGACAGGAGTACATCAGCAAAAAAAAATTTGCGTCAGGACGCACGACATCTTCATATGCATCAGGTCGCTTCCCATTATTTAGGTGGTTGCGTCCTGTGCTTCCTGTCAGCCAGTTTGCGTCCCGTGCTTCCTGTCAGTGAGGTTGCATCCTGTACTTTCTGTTAGCGAGGTTGCGTCCTCTAGCTTGCACGTTGCGTCCCATGCTTCCTGTTAGCCAGGTTGTATCTCGTGCTTCCTATTAGCAAGGCTGTATCCCCTACTATTCATATATTCACGGCCTCTATATATGTATGAGTTCATGCATTCACAGCCTCTGACTATATATGTATTTATACATATTTGGGGAGGCCACAAATGCATGAATTAAAGGCCATGAATGCACATATACACAGGGCACAAAAACATGAATTCAATACATGATAAATCCCATGTTTAAATGTACTACATCCAGCTATTTCCCCCTCCGTACTAGATTGTTCACATAAGTAGAGGAGCTCCATTCGACACCTTCTATAGAGCAGGTTCTTAGACAACGCCATGCAGGTTCTAAGACAGCACACGGAACAAGTTCTAAAACACATTAAGGGGCTGGGGGATCTCCAAGCCAGACTAGCAAATCCCCTATTTCAAAAATTTGGCCGCCTGGGACTTAGAGGTTTTTTCCTGTCATTCCTTCCTAAGGCCACCGCACCATCATAGGGAGCTTGTTACGACGCTGATTTGTGGTCTCGTGAATGCGGACATCGAGGTTGATATGGTCGTTGATATTGAATGCTCAGTAGGCAGCTCTGCACGCGGATATCTAGGCTGGTTTGCTCGCTGGATTCTAGGCTCATTTACACGGTGATTTCTAAGCTAATTTGCTCGCTCAATTCCAGACTCATTTGCTCGCTCAATTCCAGGCTCATTTGCTCGCTCGATTCCAGGCTCATTTGCTCGCTCAATTCCAGGCTCATTTGCTCGCTCATATCCAGGCTCATTTGCTCGCTCATATCCAGGCTGATTTGCTCGCTCGATTCTAGGCTCATTTGCTCGCTCGATTCCAGGCTGATTTGCTCGCTCGATTCCAGGCTTATTTGCTCGCTCGATTCTAGGCTGATTTGCTCGCTCGATTCCAGGCTCATTTGCTCGCTCGATTCCAGGCTCATTTGCTCGCTCAATTCCAGGCTCATTTGCTCGCTCATATCCAGGCTGATTTGCTCGCTCGATTCTAGGCTCGTTTGCTCGCTCGATTCCAGGCTGATTTGCTCGCTCGATTCCAGGCTCATTTGCTAGTCGCTCGATTCCAGGCTCATTTGCTAGTCGCTCGATTCCAGGCTCATTTGCTCGGTGATATCCAGGCTGATTTGCACGCTCGATTCCAGGCTCATTTGCACGCTGATTTCTAGGTCGATTTGCACGGTGGATTCCAGGCTGATTTGCACGCTGATTTCTAGGTCGATTTGCATTGTAGATTCCAGGCTGATTTGCACGCTGATTTCTAGGTCGATTTGCCCGGTGGATTCCAGGCTGATTTGCAGGTTGATTTCTAGGTCGATTTGCACGGTGGATACCAGGCTTATTTGCACGGTGATATGGCACTGATTTGGGCAGTGATTTTGGTTTTACGCGTGTTTAGCTAGCTAGTTTTAGAGATATTATCAGAATCAATTACATTTTTGGAAATGCATAGAATGCAGGTATCAAGCGCGATCGTAAGGCCGTGCCTATACTAGCCGACTATTTGCGTCAGATGGTGAATTTAAACATAGTGAGATTTTGCATGCGTACAGGAAGAACAATACTTCATGTGCGTATGATATAATAGGTGTGTGTCATGAAATATGGATTTAAATTAGCTGCGCAGTGTAAGTATTATAAGATAGGTGTACATCAGGAAATATGGATTAAAATTAGTTGCATAGGGAAAGTATTATAAAATAATTGTGCGTCAGGAAATATTAATTTAAATGATTTGCGTCAGAACGGAGCACATGGCTATAGTTGGCTTCTGAATCTCGAGTTTTGCAAAAGAGCTTCATGTGCTTCCGAAGCACCTGACGCAAACTTTTTTTTTGCTGATGTACAATAGGTGAGAGTAGAACCGCTACCTTTATACGATCAATCAATAACATGTTAAGGTCTCAGAAAGCTCTCACAAAAGGTCTCAGTCAAATCTTTGTGAGAGCTTTCCGAGGCCTTTAACATATATATGCTAAAAGCTCTAGCAAAGGTCTCAGTCAAACGTTCGCTCGGGATAACTCCACGAAAATACATATATATGCTGGAGCCTCCGCATGTCTCAAGACACGCGGCAGGCCCTTGATTCTTGTGAATATCTAAAAGATATTCATCCTGGGCAGGGTATGCAGGTCAATATGCCTATTCGGGGAATTTTCGTGGAAAGGTCTCGGAAAGCTCTCACAAAAGTTCTCAGTCAAACCTTTGTGAGAGCTTTCCGAGGCCTTTAACATATATGCTAAAGGCTCTAGCAAAGGTCTCAGTCAAACGTTCGCTCAGGATAACTCGACAAACACACATATATATGCTAGAGCCTGCCTCGTGTCTCAAGACACACGGCAGGCCCTTGATTCTTGTGAATATCTAAAAGATATTCATCCTGGGCAGGGTATGCAGGTCAATATGTCTATTCGGGAATTTTCGTGGAAAGGTCTCAGAAAAGTCTCAACATCAACTACCACATGACCAGACTACGAGAGGCTTGTGCCAACCAGACTAGACTAGACTACACCATAACTTTCTAATCAGATCTATGAAGACTGGTAAACCTTCTGCTCTTCCATGAGATACACGGAAGGTTTGAGAGCTTTAGTTCAACTGTCTTCGGCTACAGAGCAAGCTGAAGATAGGCTTCTTACCTTCTCTTTAGGTATCCGAAGCCTGAATAGTCTCTTTTTGCAGCCTAGCAGTCCTATACCCTGTCTCACTATATATAATAGTGTGAACTTCGATAGTTTCATTATGACGGACAATAAAGGGTGGGGAAAAAAACCCATGACTGACCAAGGGCAGTTGAAGGTAGAAGTGTAGATACTAGAAGATGGTCATACTTCAATGGCTAACTAAATAAATTTCCAAGCAAATGGTCATAATCTAGGCAAACAAACGGAAGGCTACATATACATTCAAGTAGGACTAAGATGGCCAAACTGGTTAACTGTCACTCATAAATTTATGAGTACTTAAGGCACACATCCCCCCCAACTAACATAATATCACATTAACGGTCTATAACCAGTGCCATCCGGAAATTTATTTCGCAAATATGTCTGCAAATGCCAACGTTGTGGCCATTGCCAACCGTCTCATCAGCAAAAGTTTCGACCTCGAATCAAGATACTGTGAAGCATTAGACAACCTAGAGGGTCGGCAAAAGTGGGAACTGGCAACAGAAGTGTCAAGATTAGTTCAGGGCCAGATGGAAAAGATAGCATATGCTGCAGATGTATAAAAACGCATAATTTATGAATAGGGTAATGAAGATTTTGAAGAAATAAAGGCAAATAGGGGTAATTTGGAGCTGGATCTCGCATACTCAACTATTCTTATCCCTCTATCCAAGGTTCATGAGAAATCTGAAAAAAGAAAGGCAAATGCAGTGGAAAGGCTGGTAAAGGCTTGGAGTGACAACTGTGAGGAGGACCTCCGTGACCTTATGCTACCTTGGGCAGCAGAAGAATTCCTCAGGGCTCTGGCCATTTTGCTGAAAAAAACAAGAATATAGAAGCAGCTAAGGTCCTCATGAAGTAGAGAATCCAAGAATGACTTGCTGCTAAGAGGACAAAGAAAGTACCATACCTAATGTCAAGAGATATTGCAGATAGGATCCTTACTGAGAAAAGGAGAGTTCGTCGGAGAAAGACTACGGATACAACGGCTGAGGGGAGTGATGAACAGAATCCGGGCTCATCTACACAGATCACATCGTCCGGGAACGATGTGATCGCTGGGAATAATACTACGGGGAAATAAGATGAATACTACTCCGAAAGATAATGCCAACAAGACCTCTCCTGCCACAGGCTCCCCATCCAAATCTCCTGCCTCAAGGTCATCCTCAAAATCTTCTACCCTACACACTTCCTCAAAATCTTCTACCCCAGGCTCCTTGTCCAAATCTCCTACTCCATACAATTCCTCAAAATCTCCTGCCCCAGGCTCCTTATCCAAATCTCCTGCCTCAGGGTCATCCTCAAAATCTCCTACCCAACACACTTCCTCAAAATCTTCTACCTCAGGCTCCTCGTCTAAATCTCCTACCCCATACACTTCCTCAAAATCTCCTGCCCCAGGCTCCTCATCCAAATCTCCTGCCTCAGGGTCATCCTCAAAATCTTCTACCCCAGGCTCCTCGTCCAAATCTCCTACCCCATATACTTCCTTAAAGTCTCCTACTCCAATCTTACGCAGAACGGTCCATAAAAACAAAGAACACAATTCTCCAGCGGAGGTAGTTTCCCGGGTAGACACATGTAAGCGAAAGCAGCAGATTAATAAGTAACTACAGGTGAACGAAAAATTGTAACAAGAGAGGAAATTTCAGATACATATTCCTGTCATTAAGTTGGACGTAGATGAGGCAGTGGAGGAGATGAAACGTGATTTAGTTGAAGACGAGGACAAAGATAATATAATTGCGGTCGAACAGGCAATTAAGGGCTTGATAAATGGAGAAGGGAAACCGAGCATTGAGATCATAAAGAGGAGGCTACAAAGATTGATGGACATGATTAAGGCCGAAATCAGAGAGGTAGAGGATTCGGATATAGGTGATTTCGAGGATGAGAACATGGTGCAAGACGAAGAAGATTTCGAGGACATGTAGTTTCATCTTTTTGTTTGAATTTTTTTACTTTTGAATTTAAGGCTTTCTTATAGAATATATATATGTATTTATAGAGTTATCTCGAGCGAACGTTTGACTGAGACCTTTGCTAGAGTCTTTAGCATATATGTTAAAGGCCTCAGAAAGCTCTCACAAAGGTTTGACTGAGACCTTTTATGAGAGCTTTCCAAGACCTTTGTGAGAGCTTTCCAAGACCTTTCCGCGAAAATTCCCCGAATAGGCATATTGACCTGCATGATGAATATCTTTTAGATATTCATAAGAATCAAGGGCCTGCCGCGTGTCTTGAGATACGCGGCAGGCTCCAGCATATATATGTATGTTTGTGGAGTTATCTTGAGCAAACGTTTGACTGAGACCTTTGCCAGAGCCTTTAGCATATATGTTAAAGGCCTTAGAAAGGTCTCACAAAGGTTTGACTAAGACCTTTTGTAAGAGCTTTCCGAGACCTTTGTGAGAGCTTTCCGAGACCTTTCCTCAAAAATTCCCCGAATAGGCATATTGACCTGTATGATGAATATCTTTTAGATATTCACAAGAATCAAGGGCCTGCCGCATGTCTTGAGATACGCGGTAAGCTCCAACATATATATGTGTGTTCGTGGAGTTATCTGGAGTGAACGTTTGACTGAGACCTTTGCTAGAGCCTTTAGTATATATGTTCTGATCCATTCCGGGATTCCAGGCCATACCGGTATGGACCGGGCCGTTTCAGGATTGCCCAGGCCATACCGGTATAGCCCCCCATACCGGTATGGACCGGGCCGTTGCGAGATTGCGAGATTACCCAGGCCGTTCCGGGATGGCATAAATATTCATATCTTCTTATATTTCCTTACGCACACCCAACTTATTTGGCCTAACCAATGTAAATCATTTGATGCCATATTCCTAGATTCATATCTACCTTAACCTCTACCCTCTACGCAGTCACCATCCCATTCCAAACTCCAACGCAAATGGTCTCCCAGCATATCCACGCCCGCGCTACCGCGCTTGTTCTTGTAGTTCACCTGCATTATATGCATTTTGAAATAATCCATTTTATTCTCACGATTATCTAATAAGGCTATCTAACACGCTGCGCCTCAAAACCCCCATCTGTACCAGCCTTCACATCCGCGTCCCTAGAATCCTAGATTCGCCATCCATATGAGCCTGCAATTCACTGTCCATATTAACCTAGATATCCGCTAGAATTGAGCAAGCAACTCAGCCTAGAATCGAGCGAGGAAATCAGCCTAGAATTGAGCGAGGAAATCAGTAGAGAATTGAGCAAAGATATCACCGAATCGAGTGAGGAAATCAGCCTACAATCGAGCAAGCAAATCAGCATACAATCGAGCAAGCAAATCAGCCTAGAATCGAGCAAGCAAATCAGCGAGAAAATGAGCGAGCAAACCAGCATAGAATCGAGCAAGCAAATCAGCCTAGAATTGAGAAAGGAAATCAGCAGAGAATTGAGCAAGGAAATCACTACTGGCATAGAATCGAGCGAGGAAATCAGCCTAGAATCGAGCGAGCAAATCAACATATAATCGAGCGAGCAAATCAGCCTAGAATCAAGCAAGCAAATCAGCATACAATCGAGTGAGCAAATCAGCCTAGAATCGAGCAAGCAAATTAGCGAGAAAATGAGCGAGAAAATGAGCGAGCAAACCAGGTAGAATTGAGCCAGCAAAATTATTTGGAAGGAATGAACAGGAGAAAAGCTCTAAGTCCCAGCCGGGCACACCTTGGAAATAGGGACTTGTCGTGTCTTGCTACCAGCCATTGGATCGACTGGTGCTGTCTTAAAACCAGATTATATGTCTTACCTACAATTATCCCGCCACATCGGTTGGGGCTCCTCCTGCAATTGGCAAAACCTAGCACAAAGGAGGAAATACCCATATATGGGAAATGAATGAGAAGACAAACATATAGAAATGATGGCTTTTCGGCCTCTATATATGCTTGCAATTCATGCTTCCGCTGGCTCTAGATAATGGTGTTTTGTATGCTTCCGCTGGTGGTAAGAGTGTAATATTGTAGAGACCGGTAAGAGTGTAATTAAGCAAAGCAATGGTTAAAATACTTGTGTTTGTTGCAAAGAAGTTATGGTATCGTGATCTTTAAAGGCTACTATTGCACATGCTACAACCTCTTGTTCTTTGACCTAATGTTTCTCTATATAATAACCTTCATTTCGGGTATACCTCTACTGAGTATTTTCTTCGATAGGTCACTTATGTTATCTCCGTTGACCAAATGTTGTTACAAAATTACCTTCATATCGGATATGTCCCTATTTAGTACTTTTAATGTCGCTGTAGCCGCTGTAGTGTTGTAGTAAATCCTTGTTGCTATCCGTGACATTGAACAATTTAATCCCGAAACGGCCTGGTCCATTGCGATATCCAGTCCATACCGGTATGGACCGGGCCATACCGGTATGGCCCGGATCCCGGAACGGACCAGAACATATATATGTTAAAGGCCTCGGAAAGCTCTCATAAAAGGTCTCAGTCAAACCTTTGTAAGAGCTTCCTGAGACCTTTGTTAGAGCTTTCTGAGACCTTTCCACGAAAATTCCCCGAATAGGCATATTGACCTGCATACCCTGCCCAGGATTAATATCTTTTAGATATTCACAAGAATCAAGGGCCTGCTGCATGTCTTGAGACACATGGCAGGCTCCAGCATATATATGTGTGTTCATGGAGTTATCCTGAGCAAACGTTTGACTGAGACCTTTACCAGAGCCTTTAGTATATATGTTAAAGGCCTCGGAAAGCTCTCACAAAGGTTTGACTAAGACCTTTTGTCAGAGCTTTCCGAGACCTTTATGAGAGCTTTCCGAGACCTTACCGTGAAAATTCCCCGAATAGGCATATTGACCTGCATACCCTGCCTAGGATGAATATCTTTTAGATATTCACAAGAATCAAGGGCCTGCCACGTGTCTTGAGAAACACGGCAGGGTCCAGCATATATATGTATATTCCTAGAGTTATCCGGAGTGAATGTTTGCTGAGACCTTTTTGAGACCTTTTTGAGACCTTTGCGAGACTTTTGGAATACTACAAGGTGTAGACATCTACAAGAACTATACAAGGGCCTTTATTCATATTATAAGTCTTGTTGATTTGTCATATTACAATAAAAATCACAAGTGTTACAAGTTCGAAACCTCTAGGTTTTAGTTAAGGTTTAATGTTAAAACCTTTTCATGGTCTCGGTCAAGCATTTGATGACTGTGCAAGTTTGCATTCTTCCCCCACTTCTTATTGAAACCTCTTCAGATCTCACTCTTTTGATTGAACTTGTCGAAATTTCAATGAACCACAGCACACATCAGAGTAAGACTCACTTTCCTGCCATATATATGACTTACTAACTCTCTTGTACTAGACTCCTCAGGTGTCCTAGCTAGAATTCGAACCTTATACTGTTTCTGAAACATATAGGTAGGCTCTATGCCATTATGGATATGTATGCCGAAGGAGGAGGATTTGACTTATGGACTTGTCTTCCTATAGCCCCGCAAACCCCCAAAGAACTCACAGAAATGGACCAGCATAATTCTCCCCCCCTCCCACTCTAGCCCCATCTGCACTATTCCCCCAGTCCCCCTCTACTTTAGCTCCATCTGTCACAACCGTCCTTTCCTAGCCAGGTTTGAGAGTCGGACAGGATTCTGTCCGACTCTCGTTATTGTTGATTGATATCGCTGTTATCTCTGTTCTCGAGATAAGGGGTCTCGGGAACCTTATTCCTTCCGGTGGCCTTGGCCAGGAAGGAAGCCTGTATATATAGCTTGCTCTCTCCGCCCTCTCGTTGGATCCCCATCCAACGTCTTGTATACCCAATACAGGACCTTGCTTCCCCCGCGCTTGTGCACCTCCCTTGTGCACATCCTTGTCTCGAACAACAACTCTGCAGTACAGCTGCCTCCCTTGACACACGTGGCAACTGCCTCTGCGTGTCTCGTGTCTCTTGCCTCTTGCCTCTTGCCTCTTGCCTCTTGCCTCTTGCCTCTTGCCCTTGCCCCCGTCTCAGTCTTCCCCTGGTCACACACGTAGCGTTCCTACGTGTGTCTTACTCTAGCCTTTCCCCGATCACACACGTAGCGCTCCTACGTGTGCTATTGCCCCTTGCCACTTCCCCGGCATACCCCTTGGTCGCCTTGTCCCCCAGAGCCCTCGTTACACTACGTTGGATCTTTCAGACCAACCGGTACAATGTCCGCGAACATTCCACTACCCACCGATAGATTCGCAGCCTGGAGGGCGACTCCGATCCCATCAGACCCGACAGAACTATCAGCATACCGACGAACTGTGATCGAGATATTCACAGATACTTATGCTATCGGCGAACAACAAGGTGCGGACCTTCAGAAAGCCGAAAGGCGAATCCGAGAAGCTGAAGATGAAATAACCCTCCTCCGAGAAGATGCAGCAGAGGACAGGATAACCATCTGGAGATTGACTCGTGCTTTGGACCTGACCGATGGTCCAAAAAACCAGAAAACACAAGACCTACCCACCCCGCCCAAGTTTAATGGGGACCAGGGCCGGCTACGAGCATGGAAAAACTCTGTGCAGATAAAACTCTCTAGGGACTCGGCGAAGTTCCCCACCGTCCACCACCAGCTCTCATACGTCTATGGCCTACTGGAGGGTAAGGCCATGGACCAGGTACAGCCCTTCGTCAAGGCCACGGGGATTGATCTGGTAGACATCCCAGCACTAATGGCAATCCTGGACCGAGCCTTCGGAGACCCGGATCCTAAAGGAACTGCCAGCAGGGCCCTGCGAGACCTCAAGCAAAAACACAACGAACTGTCAGCCTATGTCGCTGAGTTCTCCAGGCTAGCAGCAGAGCTTAATTGGAATAACGAAGCCAAGCTCGATCAGTTCAAAGACGGGCTTACCTTCGAGCTGAAAAAGTCTCTGGTTTACTGCCCACCGACCAAGACCCTGGAGGGACTTATTGAACAAGCTAGCTGGGTGGAACAGCAGACAGCGGCACTCAGAGCCCCCCAAAAGACACTCCCGACCTCGACTCCCCATACACCATTTCTGACAGCACGCACCCAACAACAACAACCCACACTAGTCAACAAGCCTACACACCCCTCCCTGGTAGCAGGTGGGGCTGCCCCCATGGACCTGTCAGCAGGTAGACCTCGTCTTACCCAGGAGGAAAGGGACTGTCGCCGCACTCAGGGTTTGTACATTGCATGCGGAAAGGTGGACCATTTTATCGTGGCATGTCCCCTCCGCAAGAATCGCTCCCTGGCCATACATGTGGTGTCCGAGACCCCAGAGGAGTCGGGAAAAGCAGAGTCCCTTGCCTAGTTGCTGACACTAGCAAGGGACCTATCATGGGTCATTTATCTTTGTCTGCATTTTCTGTTTCTTCCGCTGTTGACGAATCTCGCTTGTTCAGCGAGTATTTTGTTGTATCTATCTCCCTTAATATCAATGATAGAATAATCACCACGTCAGCCCTTATAGATTGCGGAGCTTCAGGAATTGCCTTCATTGACCAGGCCTTTGTCAGTAAATTCTCCATACCCACGTCAAAGCTAAAAACCCCCCGTGTTCTGGATGTCATCGACGGTCGACCCATCTCCTCCGGGAATATCACCGATATCGCGTGCGTGCCTGCCCTAGTCGGGGATCACTCCGAAGCCCTCCCGATGTTTGTGACTAAGCTCAAATACCCGATTGTGCTCGGAATCCCGTGGCTAAGAATGCACGATGTATCGGTCAGCTTCGGCTCTTATACCCTGCAGTTCAACAGCCAGTTTTGCAAAAAACACTGCGGAAATCCAAAGGCCACCGTTACTGGGCTGTGTGCCTTGCCACCCCCGGTAACCTACCCAACCCAGGTGGTGCACCTGCCTGCGCACCTCGATGCCAATTCCCTTGTTTCCCCTGTATCCCCAGTTACCCCTGTTCCCCCTGTTCCCCCTGTTTCCCCTGTTCCCCTGTTTCCCCTGGCGACCCCAAAACCCCTGAACGTTAGCTTTATCGGGGCAGGGGCTTTCGCTTACCTCACCAGGAGGCACAAGCTGAAGGCACACGCTCTCTCCATACATGAAGTGAACCTAGAGATTAACAAGACGAGATCCAAGGAGGAGTGGAAATCCATGGTTCCGGGGGAATACCATAAATTCATTGACCTGTTCTTGGAAAAAGCAGCAGAAAAGCTTGCCCCCCATCGACCATACGACCACACAATCCCACTGGTGGAAGGAAAGACCCCCCCTTATGGACCTCTCTATGGGATGTCCCGGATGGAACTGGAAGCTCTGAAAAAATATCTGGAAGAAAACCTCAACAAGAGCTTCATTCACCACAGCTCCTCCCCAGCGGGTGCCCCTGTGCTGTTCGTGAAGAAGTCGGACGGCTCTCTTCGGTTGTGTGTTGATTATCGTGGCCTGAACGAGATAACAGTCAAGAACAGATACCCCTTACCCCTAATCCAGGAGACATTAGCCAGGCTTTCTAAGGCAAAATGGTTCACCAAATTGGACTTGAGAGGGGCGTACAACCTGGTACGGATCGCTGAGGGGGAGGAGTGGAAAACTGCCTTCCGGACACGTTACGGCCACTTCGAGTACAACGTCATGCCCTTCGGCTTGACCAATGCCCCGGCCTCTTTCCAACACTTTATTAACGACACTCTGCGAGACTTCCTGGATGTGTTCTGCACGGCTTACCTCGACGATATCTTGATCTATTCAGATACTCTGGCAGAGCACAAAATCCATGTCAGGCATGTCTTGGAGAAGCTGGAGCAGGCTGGGCTGTACCTTAAGCCTGAAAAATGCGAATTCCATGTCCAAGAGGTGAAGTACCTGGGCTTGATCATAACCACGGAAGGTATTAGGATGGACCCCGCCAAAGTTGCTGCAATCCAAGAGTGGGAAACCCCAGCCAATTTGAAGGATGTGCAGGCCTTCCTAGGATTTGCCAACTTCTACTGCCGATTTATCCTAGGATACTCAAGAATCGCGGCACCCCTGACGGCCTTGACGAAAACGAAGGTAGAAGCTGGCTCACACTTGACAAAAAGGGCCTTCCACTGGAATCCAGAAGCCCAATCCGCCTTCCAGAACCTCAAGGAAGCCTTCTGCTCAGCCTCAATCCTGGCCCATTTTGACCCTGATAGCGAGTGCATCGTGGAAACGGATGCCTCCGACTATGTCTCCGCCGGAATCCTGTCCCAGTATGTCGATGGAGTCCTCCACCCAGTGGCCTATTTCTCCAAAAAGCACTCCCCGGCGGAGTGTAATTACGAAATCTATGATAAGGAGTTAATGGCCATTGTGCGAGCATTCGAGGAATGGAGACTACACCTGGAATTAGCCAAGGGGATCATCGAGGTATTATCTGACCACAAAAACCTTGAGTATTTTACAACCACCAAGCTGCTTAACCAAAGGCAAGCTAGGTGGTCGGAGTTCTTATCTCGGTTCAACTTCAAGATCAGATACCGGCCAGGAAAGGCTGGGGGCAAGCCCGATGCATTAACCCGGAGATCAGGAGATCTCCCTAAAGGGGGGGATGAAAGGCTAAAATACCAAAATCAGGTGGTATTGAAGCCCGAAAACCTTGACCTGGCGGCCAATGTCCTTGCTGAAGCTGAGGCTGAGGCTGATGCGGAAGCGGAAGCGGAGGCTGAGGCCGATGCGGAAGCTGAGGCTGAGGCTGACCTCCGACAACTAGTGAGACAGGCATATATGGACGACCCCCTGGCCAAGGAAATTATCACCGCAGTGGATTCTGGCCAGCGCCGCCACCCCAAGATCTCCCTAGCCGAGTGTACCGTCCAGGAAGGCCTCCTCTACCACCTCGAACGGCTGTATGTGCCGGAAGGAGAGTTGCGCCTTCGATTGATCAAGGAACACCATGACACCCTGGCCGCTGGGCACCCTGGAGTGGCTAAGACGTTAGAGCTCTTGAATAGGCAATACACGTGGATTAACCAACGGAAGGACGTGGAAAGGTGTAACGTGGGCTCTGGGAACAAGGCGACCAAGGGGTACGCCGGGGAGAAGACAGAGGCTAGGGCAAGACACACGTAGGAACGCTACGTGTGTGACTAGGGGAAGGCTGGGGCGAGGGGCAAGGGCAAGAGGCAAGAGGGGCAGAGGGCAAGGGACACGAGACACGCGGAAGCAGTTGCCGCGTGTGTCAAGGGAGGCAGCTGGGCTGCAAACACAAGGCGAGGCAAGGCAAGGACAGGACAGGAGGTTCGCGGGGTGGGCAGCAGGGCTGCAGAGTCGAGGCGAGACAAGGAGATGCACAAGGGAGATGCACCAGCGTGGAGAGAAGCAAGGCCCTGTATTGGATATACAAGACGTTGGATGGGGATCCAACGAGAGGGCGGAGAGAGCAAGCTATATATACAGGATTCCTTCCTGGCTGGCCAAGGCCACCGGAAGGAATAAGGTTCCCGAGACCCCTTATCTCGGGAACAGAGATAACAACGATATCAATCAACAATAACGAGAGTCGGACGGAATCCCGTCTGACTCTCAAACTCGGCTAGGAAAGGACGGTTGTGACACTATCCCCCTTTAGGCTCGGAGCCCCAGCGACGAAAGACAAGGCGAAAGGCAAGACAAAAACAAACAAACAAAACAGGCGACTAAAACCAATAACCCATAACACAACCCCAACGCCGGAAGTACGTACCAACAATAACCCCAACAACAACGACAATAACAACACTAATAACCAATTCCAGGACGACAAGAACGTCATTGGGCGGGGCGAGGCTTCCGGGGGTAACGCTGGTGGAACAGGGTGACCAAGTCCCGTGCGTTTTCCAGGTCCTCCGCTGGTTGCCAGGTCGTCTCCTCATCTCCCAGCCATTTGACCTTATATTGCAGGTGCCCATACCTTCTTCCGGAGTCCAGCACTTCCTCTACCTCCCATTCCTCCTCACCTTCGATAACCACGAGGGGAGGTGGAGGGTGTTTCTGGCCGGGGAGAGGGTCGCTAGCGGCAGGCTCGATCTCGGAGACATGGACGACTGGATGTCGTTTGATGTCTTTGGGGAACCTCAGGCGGTAGGTATGAGTGCCCACAGCGGCCAACACCTCAAATGGACCTAGGAACTTGTGGTCGAGCTTGCGGGAGGGCCGTTCTGTTCGGAAGTGCCGGCTGGAGAGCCATACCTTGTCGCCTGGCTGATATCTGGGGGCTGGCAACCGTGAGCCGTTGGCATATTCGGCTTGCCTGGCTTGCGCATACCTCAGCTCTGCCTTCAGGGTCGAGTGGAGCTCAGCGATTCCGGCTGCGAATTCCTTGGCTGGGGTTGGGCTTTCTGCAATGGAGCTAGGATGTCCACGAATCGGGGGTGCCAACCGTAATTGGCCAGGAAAGGAGAGGTTTTGGAGGATTCCGAGAACTGGTTGTTCGCGGCGAATTCGCAGGTGGCCTGCAGCGAAACCCAGTTATCCTGCTGGTAGTTGACAAACGCTCGCAGATATTGCTCCATAATGGCATTCATCCTCTCTGATTGGCCGTCCGTCTGGGGGTGATATGCCGTTGACAGCCGCACTTTGATCCCCAGAAGTTCGCAGAAGGCTTGCCAGAATTCTGAGGTACACTGGGGGCCACGGTCGGATACGATCGATTCAGGGAGGCCATGGTATCGGAATACATTATTGAGGTAGAGATTGGCTAACTCTGGGGCAGAGCAGGTATCCCGGCAAGGTATAACATGCCTCATTTTTGCCAACCGATCTACCACCATCAAGATGGCGTTGAATCCCGAGTCTTCTGGCAATCCCGTCACGAAATCCATGGTCAGATGCAGCCACGGCCGATCCGGGATATCCAGGGGCTTCAGAGTGCCATATGGGGCGTGGCGGACAGGCTTAGCACGCTTGCAAACATGGCAGTTCCGTACGTACCGCTCCACTTCCTTCCGCTGGTCAATTCATGTGTATTCCCTGGCCAGAAGCTCTAATGTTTTGGCCACTCCAAGGTGACCTGCAACTAGGCTGTCATGGTGTTCCTTAATCAATCGAAGGCGCAGCTCTCCTTCCGGCACATAAAGCCGTTCGAGGTGGTAGAGGAGGCCTTCCTGGACGGTACACTCGGCTAGGGAGATCTTGGGGTGGCGGCGCTGGCCAGAATCCACTGCGGTGATAATTTCCTTGGCCAGGGGGTCGTCCTCATATGCCTGTCTCACTAGTTGTCGGAGGTCAGCCTCAGCTTCCGCATCAGCCCCAGCCTCAGCTTCCGCATCAGCCTCAGCCTCAGCTTCAGCTTCAGCATTAGCCTCAGCTTCAGCATTAGCCTCAGCTTCAGCATTAGCCTCAGCTTCAGCATTAGCCTCAGCTTCAGCATTAGCCTCAGCTTCAGCATTAGCCTCAGCTTCAGCATTAGCCTCAGCTTCAGCTTCCGCATCAGCCTCAGCCTCAGCTTCCGCAAGGGTATTGGCCGCCAGATCAAGGTTTTCGGGCTTCAATACCACCTGATTTTGGTATTTTAGCCTTTCGTCCCCCCCTTTAGGGAGATCTCCTGATCTCCGGGTTAATGCATCGGGCTTGCCCCCAGCCTTTCCTGGCCGGTATCTGATCTTGAAGTTGAACCGAGATAAGAACTCCGACCACCTAGCTTGCCTTCGGTTAAGCAGCTTGGTGGTTGTAAAATACTCAAGGTTTTTGTGGTCAGATAATACCTCGATGATCCCCTTGGCTGACTCCAGATGTGGCCTCCATTCTTCGAACGCTCGCACGATGGCCATCAGTTCTTTGTCATAGATCTCGTAGTTGCACTCAGCCGGGGAGTGTTTTTTCGAGAAGTAGGCCACGGGGTGGAGGATCCCGTTGACATACTGAGACAAGATCCCCGCGGAGACATAGTCGGAGGCGTCAGTTTCCACGATACATTCGCTGTCTGGGTCGAAGTGAGCTAGTATGGGAGCTGAGCAGAAGGCTTCCTTGAGGTTCTGGAAGGCGGATTGGGCTTTTGGACTCCAGTGGAATCGCCGGTCCTTTTTGGTCAGGGCTGTGAGGGGGGCCACGATCTTGGAATATCCTAGAATGAACCGTCGGTAAAAGTTGGCGAATCCCAGGAAGGCCTGGACATCCTTGAGATTTGCTGGGATTTCCCATTCCTGAACGGCGGTGACCTTGGCAGGGTCCATTCTAATACCTTCCGTGGTGATGATCAACCCTAGATACTTAACCTCCTGCACATGGAACTCGCATTTCTCGGGCTTGAGGTACAATCCGGCTTGCTCCAGCTTCTCCAACACTTGACGAACATGGATTTTGTGCTCTGCCAGGGTATCCGAATAGATCAGGATATCGTCAAGGTAGGCTGTGCAGAACACATCCAGAAAGTCTCGCAGGGTGTCATTAATAAAGTGCTGGAAGGAGGCCGGGGCGTTAGTCAACCCAAAAGGCATAACATTATACTCAAAATGGCCATAACGAGTTCGGAAGGCAGTTTTCCACTCCTCCCCCTCGGCGATCCGTACCAGGTTGTATGCCCCTCTCAATCCAGTTTGGTGAACCACTTGGCCTTGGAGAGCCTGGCTAATGTCTCCTGGATTAGGGGTAGGGGGTACCTGTTTTTGACCGTTATTTCGTTCAGGCCACGATAATCAACACACAACCGAAGGGAGCCGTCCGATTTCTTCACGAACAGCACCGGGGCACCCGCTGGTGAGGAGCTGTGGCGAATGAAGCTCTTGTTGAGGTTTTCCTCCAGATACTTTTTCAGAGCTTCCAGTTCCATCCGGGACATCCCATAGAGAGGTCCATAAGGGGGGGTCTTACCTTCTACCAGCGGGATTGTGTGGTCGTATGGTCGATGGGGGGCAAGCTTCTCCGCGGCTTTTTCCGAGAACAGGTCAATAAATTCATGGTATTCCCCCGGAACCATGGATTTCCACTCCTCCTTGGATCTCGTCTTGTTAATCTCTAGGTTTACTTCATGTATGGACAGGGCGTGAGCCTTCAGCTTGTGCCTCCTGGTGAGGTAAGCGAAAGCCCCTGCTCCGATAAAGCTAACATTCAGAGGTTTTGGAGGCAGTACAACAGGGGGAATTGGGGGAACAGGGGGATTGGCACCGCTGTGCGCATGCTGATGTACTACCTGGGTCGGGTGAGTTATCGGGGGTGGCAAGGCACACAGCCCAGTAATGGTGGCCTTTGGATTTCCGCAGTGTTTTTGGCAATACTGGCTATTGAACTGCAGGGTGTACGAGCCAAAGCTGACTGATACATGTGCATTCTAAGCCAGGGGATTCCGAGGACAATTGGGTATTTTAGCTTAGTGACGAACATGGGGAGGTTGGCCTCGGAGTGATCCCCCACCAGGGCAGGCAAGCACGCAATATCGGTGATATCCCCGGAGGAGATGGGTCGACCGTCAATGACATCCAGGACACGGGGGGTTTTGAGCTTGGACATGGGTATAGAGAATTTACTGACAAAGGCTTGGTCAATGAATGCAATTCCTGAAGCTCCGCAATCTATAAGTGCTGACGTATTGATTGTTCTATCATTGATTCTGAGGGAGATAGATACAACAAAATGCTCGCTGAACAAGCGAGATTCATCAACATCGGAAGAAATGGAAAATGCAGACAAAGACAAATGGCCTGGGGCAGGTCCCTTGCTAGTGTCAGTAACTAGGCAAGGGACAGGGCTTTTCCCGACTCATCAACCTCCTCAATCCTGGGCACTGGGGTATGGGAGATAGCGTGGATGGCGAGGGAGCGATTCTTTCGAAGGGGGCAAGCCGCAATGAAGTGGTCCCCTTTCCGCATGCAATGCACAAACCCTGAGTGCGGCGACAGTCCCTTTCCTCCTGGGTAAGACGAGGTCTACCTGCTGACAGGTCCATGGGGGCAGCCCCACCCGCTACCAGGGAGGGGTATGCAGGCTTGTTGACCGGTGTGGGTTGGGTGCGTGCTATCGGGAAGGGGGTATGGGGAGTCGAGGTCGGGAGTGTCTTTTGGGGGGCTCTTAGTGCCGCTGTCTGCTGTTCCACCCAGCTAGCTTGCTCAATAAGTTCCTCCAGGGTCTTGGTCGGTGGGCAGTAAACCAGAGCCTTTTTCAGCTCGAAGGTAAGCCCGTCTTTGAACTGGTCGAGCTTGGCTTCGTCATTCCAATTGAGCTCTGCTGCCAGCCTGGAGAACTCGGTAACAAAGGTTGACAGTTCATTGTGTTTTTGCTTGAGGTCTCGCAGGGCCCTGCTGGTGGTTCTTTTAGGATCCGGGTCCCCGAAGGCTCGGTCCAAGATTGTCATTAGTGCCGGGATATCTACTAGATCAATCCCCGTTGCCTTGACGAAGGGCTGTACCTGGTCCATGGCCTTACCCTCCAGGAGGCCATAGACGTATGAGAGCTGGTGGTAGACAGTGGGGAACTTCGCCGAGTCCCCAGAGAGTTTTATTTGCACAGAGTTCTTCCATGCTCGTAACCGGCCCCGGTCCCCATTAAACTTGGGCGGGGTTGGTAGGTCTTGTGTTTTCTGGTTCTTTGGACCATCGGCCAGGTCCAAGGCACAAGTCAGTCTCCGGATGGTTATCCTGTCCTCTGCTGCATCTTTTCGAAGGAGGGTTATTTCGTCTTCTGCTTCTCGGATTCGCTTTTCGGCTTTCTGAAGGTCCGCTCCTTGTTGTTCGCCAATGGCATAAGTCTCTGTGAATATTTCGATCACAGTTCTTCGGTATGCTGATAGTTCTGTCGGGTCTGATGGAATCGGAGTCGCCCTCCAGGCTGCGAATCTATCGGTGGGTAGTGGAATGCTCGCGGACATCGTACCAGTTGGTCTGAAAGATCCAACGTAGTGTAACGTGGGCTCTGGGAACAAGGCGACCAAGGGGTACACCGGGGAGAAGGCAGAGGCTAGGGCAAGACACACGTAGGAACGCTACGTGTGTGACTAGGGGAAGGCTGGGGCGGGGGGCAAGGGCAAGAGGCAAGAGGGGCAGAGGGCAAGGGACACGAGACACGCGGAAGCAGTTGCCGCGTGTGTCAAGGGAGGCAGCTGGGCTGCAAACACAAGGCGAGGCAAGGCAAGGACAGGACAGGAGGTTCGCGGGGTGGGCAGCAGGGCTGCAGAGTCGAGGCGAGACAAGGAGGTGCACAAGGGAGATGCACCAGCGTGGAGAGAAGCAAGGCCCTGTATTGGATATACAAGACGTTGGATGGGGATCCAACGAGAGGGCGGAGAGAGCAAGCTATATATACAGGATTCCTTCCTGGCTGGCCAAGGCCACCGGAAGGAATAAGGTTCCCGAGACCCCTTATCTCGGGAACAGAGATAACAACGATATCAATCAACAATAACGAGAGTCGGACGGAATCCCATCTGACTCTCAAACCCGGCTAGGAAAGGACGGTTGTGACAAAAGGTACTTGCGGAACTACCATGTTTGCAAGCATGCTAAGCCTACCCGTCATGCTCCTTATGGGACCCTGAAGCCCTTGGAGATCCCAGATCAACCTTGGCAACACCTAACCATGGACTTTGTGACTGAGTTGCCGGAGGATTCGGGGTTTAATGCTATCCTTATGGTAGTAGACCAATTGACCAAAATGAGGCATGTTATACCTTGCCATGATACCTGTTCGGCCCGGGACCTCGCTGGCCTCTACCTCAACCATATATTCCGCTACCATAGTCTCCCCAAGTCAGTCGTCTCGGACCGCGGCCCCCAATTCGTCTCGGACTTCTGGAAGGTATTCTGCGAGCTTCTGGGAATCAACATACACCTCTCCACGGCGTATCACCCCCAAACAGATGGTCAGTCCGAGCGAATGAATGCGATCATGGAGCAGTACCTGAGAGCATACGTCAATTACCAGCAAAACAACTGGGTTTCGCTGCTGGCAACCTGTGAGTTCGCCGCTAACAACCATTTCTCGGAGACTCTGAAAACCTCCCCGTTCCTGGCCAATTATAGCTGGCACCCTCGTTTCGTGGACTCCCTAGCACCCCTGTACAAGGCTAGGGAGAACACCCCAGCTAAGGAGTTCGCCACAGAGATTGCTGAGCTGCACTCCACCCTAAGAGCCGAACTGGTATATGCTCAAGCCAGGCAAGCTGAGTATGCCAATGGATCACAGTTGCCAGCCCCCAGATATCAGCCAGGAGACAAGGTGTGGCTTTCCAGCCGGCACTTCCGAACAGAACGCCCCTCCCGCAAGCTAGATCATAAATTCCTGGGACCCTTTGAGGTATTGGCAGCTGTGGGAACTCACGCCTATCGATTGAGGTTTCCCAAAGATATCAAATGGCACCCGGTTGTTCATGTCTCCGAGATCGAGCCCGCTGCGGATGACCCCCTCCCAGGACAGAAACACCCCCCACCCCCTCCAGTGGTTATCGAAGGGGAAGAGGAATGGGAGGTAGAGGAAGTGCTGGACTCGCGGAAGAGGTACGGGCATCTGCAGTACAAGGTTAAGTGGCTAGGGGACGAGGAGACCACCTGGCAACCAGCAGAGGATCTGGAAAACGCCCCTGACCTGGTCACTCTATTCCACCAGCGTTACCCTCTCAAGCCTTACCCAGCTGAATGATATTTTTGCCTTGTCTTCATTGATTTGGAGTTGGAGTTATGATTGTTGTTTCTGTTGTTGTCAAGTTGTTCGGAGTTGGGGTTTTTGTCCTTACCTTGTTGTTGTTGTTTCCTGTGTTGATTTTGCTGGTTATCATGCCCAGGCCTCCTAGTCGCTGGAGCTCCGAGCCTAAAGGGGGGATAGTGTCACAACCGTCCTTTCCTAGCCAGGTTTGAGAGTCGGACAGGATTCTGTCCGACTCTCGTTATTGTTGATTGATATCGCTGTTATCTCTGTTCCCGAGATAAGGGGTCTCGGGAACCTTATTCCTTCCGGTGGCCTTGGCCAGGAAGGAAGCCTGTATATATAGCTTGCTCTCTCCGCCCTCTAGTTGGATCCCCATCCAACGTCTTGTATACCCAATACAGGACCTTGCTTCCCCCAGCGCTTGTGCACCTCCCTTGTGCACATCCTTGTCTCGAACAAACAACTCTGCAGTACAGCTGCCTCCCTTGACACACGCGGCAACTGCCTCCGCGTGTCTCGTGTCTCTTGCCTCTTGCCTCTTGCCTCTTGCCTCTTGCCTCTTGCCTCTTGCCCTTGCCCCCGTCTCAGTCTTCCCCTGGTTACACACATAGCATTCCTACGTGTGTCTTACCCTAGCCTTTCCCCCGATCACACACGTAGCGCTCCTATGTGTGCGATTGCCCCTTGCTACTTCCCCGGCGTACCCCTTGGTCGCCTTGTCCCCCAGAGCCCTCGTTACACCATCAGCATGATACTTCCCCACACAGGCATCAACGCCCAATATTGCCTGAGCCCTCCTTAGGCCATGACATTCAGCCCACCAATGTTCAAGCTCTGGTGGCAGCACAGGCTCAGGCACAAGCCATGCGTGAGTTCCTTGGTGCATACAAACTCAGTCAACTAACTGGAACTCATAAGTGCAATGAATAACCCCATGTTGATGCTCCCTTACTAATATTCACTTAAGTCTCGCCAGTCTTCCATGAATTCTTCAACGTGCTTCCCCCTCAACTCCAAAATATTTCGCCACCTATAGATCCAGCACTTGTTTCAAACACTCCATCTGAAGCATCACCTGGCCCTGAATTTAAGCATCCCAAATTTAAGTCCAAATGAGGTACTAATATCCAGCCAAAGCCCAAATCATTGGTCTACCTAATTTTGCCTTCCTCATGCTTTGAAGATCGACGAGAAGTCCCAGCTCTTCTCCAAGGATATATACTAGTCTTGAAGGATAATGAAGAACCTGAGCTTATCCCCCATGCACCCGAGTCAGATGAACTTGACTGGAATTATCTCAATAAGTTATCTGAGTCTCAAAGGTTGGCAATCCAGTCTGGATGTAACCTAGACGACCATGCTGAAGTTTGTGCACGTCGACGTTATGTCTATCAGCATGCCTACGATAATGGTTTCTTTCTCCGGCAACCATGGCGCAAATTCAGTTTGGAACAAAAAAGGTCATGTGTTCGTAAGATTTTCAAAGTAGCAGAGGCAAAATATGGATTCGATAAAGTATTGGTGAAAGATTTATGCAAATGTATTTGCAAAACAAATGTCAAAAACGATAACCACTGAGGATGGCTATACGTACCAGACCTACAGCCTCCTACTTCTGATACTCCACAAAGCAACTTATGATCCTCTTCTCCAGTGGCACCAGTGAGGAGAATAGGCAACCCACTAACTAAAAAGCAAAATCTACTAACCAAAAAGCAAAATACAAGCTCAAAAAGACCAGCTCTGCCAGCTGCTACAACGAAGGAGAAATCTATCCAACCAGCCCATGATGCAATCCAACCAGCCCATAATACATTCACTTATCAACAACATCGAGTCATCGTTCAAACTAATAACACTTCTTCCCCTGCATTGCAAAGTGAAAGTCAGGTAATGTCTCTACCTTATTCCATGAACATATAACTCCATAGTAATACTGATGTCTAGCAAACTGTGCATGAAACTGAGGTTGATGACTCACAAGCTCACTCACAAGCTCAGCTCCATACCATAACTTCGATATCTTCTACTTCACCACCATTCAATCAGAACCAACAATGCAACTCTGTGGACGTTGGTCTTGATGAATATCCATCTAGTCAAACTCCCAAGGTTGCCAAACATTATGCTAATTTACAATCTCTTCGATGCCCTTCCCCCTCGTTTTCCCAACCGGATTCCTTCTTCCCAGTGTAGCAAATCCCCGATAGTCAAAAGAGCTATAGATCTCCAGCTGAACTCGAAGCAGCTCTGGTACTTAGCTCACTGAGTACTATAGATAATGCTTCATCTCACACAAACCCCGGTACCCCCGTGACCTCATCACAACCTAATTCACCAAAGGTATATTCTTCCGATTCTCAAAATGAACATATGCTGATCATTTTAAATTTTATATAGAGACAGTCTTCCTCTTCAATTGAACTACCACTGAAAAAACGTTGTGGCTGTCCTAAGAAAACCTTTACTACGATGGATGTCATACCACAACTACAAGCCAATGTCCCAGATTGTGAATCACCAGAGAGTGATATTGATGAGACCCAATTAATGGAAGCCAGACCTGATACAATTCATATTTTTAGTACTTGCAACCATTATGGAACTCGGACTAACTGCAAATCTAGTGCCAAAGTTATAGAAGAGTTGGCATATAAGCATTAAAAAACCTCTACTAAGAACAGGATCGAGGCACTCCGCAATGGGAAAGTCAAACTACAGAACAAAAAGGTTTCTGGATGGTCTCAGCGAATGTAGGCCAGGTCTACTAAAGGTCAATAAGATTGTCGCAGCATTGTTATTTGTATATTTCTTGATTTGAATTTGCTTTGAGACCTTTTTTTTGCTTCTATTGGAGTCTTTTGCTAGGTTTCTGTAGGGTTAAATTTGAATTTGCTTGGAGACCTTTTTTTTGCTTCTATTGGAGTCTTTTGCTAGGTTTCTATAGGGTTAAATTTAAATTCACACGAGATATTTATATGGCTTCTATTCGAGTCTTTTGCTAGGTTTCCATAGGGTTAAATTTAAATTCACATGAGAAATTTATATGGCTTCTATTCGAGTCCTTTGCCAGGTTTCCCTGGAGTGAATTTACATGAGATATTACATTGGCTTCTATTCGAGTCCTTTGCCAGGTTTCCGTGCAGTGAATTTACATGAGATTTTGCATTGGCTTCTGTCACGAGCCCTAGCAGTGACTTCACTAGTGAGACCTATGTAAAGTTTCCATAGGACAGAGACCATAATACGCGAAACCTAAACAAAGTTTTGTTCGAAACCTCAAAAGGTTTATCTGAAACCACCAAAAGTTTCCGAGTAGACCTTTGGAGGTTTCCCATACAATTGTTGATGCGAAACCTCTTTTGGTCTCACTCTTGAGACCTGACCAAATGAACCACAGTGTACGCTTGGCGAGCTCAACTACACGCGTTATGGGTTGCCCCATGCCTTAGTTATTCTGTCTGGAACGGATGAGTCTTTAGCTATGCAGCCCTACCCTGTGCAATCAAGCGTATACATAGTTGAGAGTGCATCTGTAAACAAGGATAATAAATGTCAATTGTATTCAGAAATCGTTATGTACATTAACGCTCATCCCATCCGCCTTCCCATCTTGTCAACCACAGCCCAAAGCAACTGCCCCTGACGTAGAGCCACGAACAATGGTACCAACACGATGTCCTAGACTTGCTTTGCTCCGGCTGATCATGAGCCAGGGAGTATATTGAAGGATGGTGATGTTGATATCTGATGCACGGCATTGCTCATGTCGCAGGCATCGATGTGCTCATAACGCAAGCACGGCGATGCACAACCGAACTTTCGTAATCACCTGGATAATCCTGTAAGACTGGTTAGCAATGCTTGCACACATGGGAGGCCTGGCAATGTTCTCACGGATATCAACTGAACTTACTCGGCCTGGCATAGGGACTTGAGAGGCCTGACATTGGTGAATTCGGAGGCCTGGCATTGGGGACATCGTAGCCATGACATTGGGAACTTCGGCGGCATGGTATTAAGGACTTCGGAGGGATCTTCGACTCCACTTCAAGCTTATCCCTGCAGTTTGCACAGGCCTGACATGGGGGACTGGCATTGGGGACTTCGGAGGCCGGGCATTGGAAACTTCGGGGGCCTGGCATTGGGGACTTCGGAGGAATGGCATTGCGGACTTCGGAGGCCTGGCATTTGTGATTTCGGAGGCCTGGCACTGGGGCATTCGGAGGGCTGGTATTCTGGACATGGAGGAATGCATTGGGGACATCAGAGGGATGGTATTGGAGACTTCGGAGGCCTGGCATTGGGTAATTCGGAGGCCTGCCATGGCGGAATTCGGGGGCCTGCCATTAGCGACTTCGGAGGCCTGTCATTGGCGACACTGGAGGCATCGCAGTCCTGATATTTGCCGAATCACCTCGATTATCCGGTCAGACCTGTCAGCTATGCTTGCACATCTCGGAGGCCTGGCAATGCTCTCACCCACCTTAACTGAAGTTGCTCACTCTTCTAAAAAAACCTATGAGCTAGGTTAGCTGTGCGTGCACATATCGCAGGCCTGGCAATGCTCTCACCTTTATCAACTGCACATACTCGCTCGTTTCAAGAACCCAATGACCTAGGTCAGCTATGCGTCCACATATCGGAAGCCTGGCAGTGTGCTCTCATCCCGATCGCAGTTCCAGAGTTTCGTTGACTTGTATTGTTGTGAAGAAGCAGCAAAATTTACAACTACAATCGCTCTATTTCCGACATAACCAACCACGCCTACCAACACAAGAGGAGGAAACTACACAAATTGAGATGAAATCACCGCATCTCGCTATGGTTGAAACATTATTGCAGTCCTACATACTTATGTATCGACCGATTTCGCTGCGAACTTTACCTTGGTGGGCCATGAGAGTTGAAATTGATTCTGTCCTATTTCCATGTCTGATTATACCGTATCTTTCATATTTCTGCGTCTTTCTCATTTTCCATGACCTTCACAGTACGGAGCAGTTATCTTCTCATTCTTGTAATTTTCGCGAGCCGGGTTGAGAATGAAGGTTCGTGGACAGTAGCTGCCCATGGAGGTATATGATTTTGAGAGACGTCTGAAGAGGCCGGAGGTAGCGGTCTCAGTTTCACATTTGGGTTCAGACCCGAGTCGGTGGTGTTAGTGATTGAATGCCGTACATTCATTCATTCCGCCCATGCCTTGCTATTCCACACACAGCGACCTTCGGTCTGCAGATCTTAAGGCAAGCAACGGCAGCAACCTTCGGCCTGCAGATCTTAAGGCAAGCAACGGCAGCAACCTTCGACCTGCAGATCTTATGGCAAGCAACGGCCTTCTCAGGCATTGCGTGATTCGGCCTTCACAGGCATTGCGTGCTCTGGCCTGCAGATAATATGGCAAGCATCGGCCTTCACAGGCATTACGTGCTTCGGCTTTCACAGGCATTGCGTTCTACTTATATGTCCTTCTTCTTCTTCGCTTTCTTATGTACGTTCATTTATGTATATATATCTCGTTCGTTTCCTGTTGGATAGATATATAACAATCACATGACAATACATCTCTTCACTTCTATATACTCTTCTCTACGTGACAATCTTACTTCACTCATTCATATTATCCTTCAGTGAACTTTTGGATCTCACTGCTGCCTATACCTCCCTCCTTTATCTCTTAAAGGTTCTGAGCCCTCTATACTTTGACTCTCTATGAACAAGCACAACATGTCTTCTGAAGCAGGACTATTAAGGCAACTACAAACCCATTCAAGAGTTCACTAAAATCAACCTAATAGGGAAGAAGAAATCCTTGAAACTATTGTACTCTCGCAACTACAACCTCTAGCTTCTGAAGCTGCACCTGTAATGAATGATACTAGACAGTATTCATTTGGTACCGTTTATACAATCTATATCTATAGGTATAGACATTTGTGTATTTCGGTTCTGTTGAGGTAAGACCTCAGAAGGGTAGGGAGATTACTATGTGGGATGTTCCTAGAGGGAACAGTAATTAACTGGTGTAATCTATCTTATATAATTTGTGCTATCTAAGCTATATGATCTTGATCTGATCGGAATATAGGCTTGCTTACTGCTGTGAGCTTCTTATTACTTACTTTCTTTCTTTTTTGGATTGTAGTGGCAATCCAGTGGCCTATTTATACTCCTCTAAGATCTGATGACTAAAGAAATAAATACAATAAAGGGTGGCATACCAGAAGGTAGTGTGCTATACAAAAGGGGTCATGTAGCTATAGTAATGAGTCACATACCTTAAATAATGGTCATGTAGCTATAGTAATAAGTCACACACCTTAAATAATGGTCATATGGCCATAGTAATGATTCACATGCCTTTAAATAGAGGTTACGCACTAATAATGAGGGTGTCTTTATATGGCAAGTGCCATAGAACTTCCCATAGCAATTTCTGCATGCTGTGGATACTTATAAAGCAGTAGGAGGTAGTAGAAAGCTAGTCCTTCAACCGAGAGGCTTAGTTATATAATGTAGTAGTAATATAGGAAATACAAAAGAATATAATCAATTATATAAGCAAGGAAACAATGTTCTCCATTACACTTGCCCACATAGAAGGATTTCCTATTCTTACTTCTCTCGCTCTGCTATATTGGTTTCCATACATCCTAAGATTTGATGGATTGTTAATACATTAGCATTAACATGAATATCCTTAGTGTCTCCTTAATTCATGACTCTATCTTATTCTTATTGAATGAAAGCTCGAGTATCATCTCTGGTTTATGGTCCTTGTTTTCCTTTGGTTCTTCAATATCTCTTGAATGTATCTTCCATACTTCCAGTCATCTAGAAGTCTTGAAGAATTTCAATAATGATATCCTTGGTGTTTACCCAGGAATTATGTTTAGGAGAGTATCCTAGCCATCTAATCTTATATTGTCTTTCTTCAGTTTGAGGAGCTGTTCTGAATTCTAATACCTTTTCAACTTCATAATAATTATCTTGAATTAGTCTTAGTTACTAAGATTATCTATGAGGGAACTGGGTAGGATTGATTTTATAGTAGAGTTTGAGTTTGCTGATATGAAAAGTATTATATATGAAGTGGAGGTCAGGTTGCCTAAATAGGTCTAGGCTATAGTTATTGTGTTTCCAATTACTAGAAATAATGGAAAATGGGCCTAGCCATTTTGGTTTAAGTTTGGGTGAGATATTCAATAGGTTGATATTTTCTGATGAAAGCATAACTTATTGTCTAACTGAAAATTTAGCTGTATTGGGTAGTCATTTGTTCACTTGAGATGCTTGAGTCCTCTTAGTGTCATATAGGATTTTAGATGTTACTATATGACATTCAATTGCTATTATATATGTATTAATAGAGTATAGATGTATTGATATGCCCAGATTTACATTAAATCCAAATAGTATGGAAAAGGAGCTATTCTATCTAGCAGCATTATACTTAGAGTTAAGTTTCAACTATATCTCTGGTAGTTTCTGTAGCTAATCAAATCCTTTAATTTTACAGGCTTTTGCTACTTGTAGAATTTCTTTATCCAAAATTTCCAACAGTCCATCTGCATGTAGATAATATGCAGTAGATGGTTCCAACTTGATTCTTTATTCCTAGCCCAATCTTGATAGTGTATTGACATAAAAGAGTGTCATGGTTAAAAACAATACAAAAAGGGTATACTATAGTCAGAACTATATGAGTATCAAAAGTAGCAGTATATTGTTCTGCTGTGAAATTATCTGAGACAGGAATAAGAAACTTGAATCCTGATTGTATATCGACAATTGTCCAAAATCGAGAAATACTAACTACATAATCTTCTCTAACGAATATTTGGGTACAAAATTGAATACTTAGTAAATACAGGTGCTAATTTAAGAAAATCTATCGATATGTCTGTCCATGGCCTGCTTGGTATATGTAATGGAGTTATGAGTCCAAGTGGTGCCTTGTTGAAATACTTTGTCCATTGACAAGTATTATAACTTCTGATGTAGTCCTTAGTTGGTTCTGTAAAGGACTGGCAATCATATTGGTCAGTAAGATATTTCATCATTTTTTCAATACTACTATGAGCAGTTCCTTCATATACATCTTTAATAACTAATTCGAAATAGTTCTTACCTTCAATATCAAAGTAAAGGACAAGACTAATCTCCATTGTCCTTGTCAGTTCTTGATATACAAAAATCCATCCTTTCCCTTATGATCCTTATGTTCACAAAGGTATCATAGTAGTTCTTCCAGATAGGACATACTCTTAAAGACAATTAATATGCGCTTTCATACCTGTACCTTGGTCTAGCTCATGTGTAATAAAGTAGTTCTTATTATCTTCCCATCTGTTGCTAATATATTTCTCTTCAATAAGCTTGTTGAAGGTCGGTTCAATCCTTAGATTGAAGTTATTGATAGTAGGTTTCTTTACCTTGCATGTGGAAGCATTATTCATTATAACTTACAGAAATTACAACACTGTCTGGAGGTCTTGGTGTCTTGAATAAAAGAGGGTGCTGAATCTTCGTTAATAGCTACTCACTTTTTGGAATAAGTGGTGACGGTAGTGGTGTTGATTAGAATTGTATTACTGCTGCTAATAGTTGCAGCTGGTTGTTGAGGTGTATTCCATGGTTGTTGAAGGCAACAGAAGTAATTATAATCTCCTGTTCTATTTGTCGGTACTCATTTGTTTGGTAGGGTTACAGAACTAAATACTAGGTTGGAGAGTATAGTATATTGGTTTGTTGTAATCTATCTTTTTGTCTATTTTCTAATTTCTTGGATAGCCTCATTATAGCTGAGAGCTTGTAGAGGTGGATAAGCTGGCATTTGTTGTACAGGTGCTAGTTCCTTTTGAGACTTATTTGCGGATACGAGATACACAATAGAAGTCGTAAGGAATTTCTTCTCCTTCTTAAGAACTGAGGCTGACAGGTCACAGTTCAAACTGCTATGTCTATGATAATTGCAAATTGCACATGTTTCAACAGTGAATATATGGTTATTCATGGCGTGGGAGCTGCCATGAGCTGGACAGTAAAAATCTCGGCAAAAGAACTAGTACATCCTTTTGTGTTGTTGCTAATTGTCTTGAGCTAGGTTGATAGCAATTTCCTTCACTTCTTCGGAAGCAAGGGATTTTTGTTGAATTTTCAGAAGATGGAGGCCTATATCTTAGTCCAAAACTGTTAAAGGTTTGTTGTTGTTTATATTAGATACATAATCATACCCACTGAAAACTTCTTCTAGTATGGTAGATAGAGTCTCATTGTCTGAGGATTCTTTTTCCTTTATTATATTATATTCGCTTACTTTATCTGAGATGCCCTCGAAGTATGGACAGAAGATATAGCGTCCAAGTTCTTTGGCTCTTCCATGATATTTGTTGAAGTCGTGGTCGACATGCTTGAATTTGATAGCTCTGCGAGAAACTATATTGTTCTAAGTGGAGGTTTATGGTAGGTAGAAAGTTCTTAAAGTGTTGGTAGAGATATTGCAGTTGTAGCTGTAGTTAGGAGGATCAATGCTATTGGAAATATAATCATCCTCGGTAATGGGAGTGTCTAGGTATTTATACTTTCTTGATAGAGCATCTACTATCAAATTTTCCTTTCCTGCAGTATACTGTATGTCTATATCAAATTTCATTAGGTAATCTTGCCATACCCTCAATTTTTGCCTTGTAGGTGTTTGAGTATGCAAGGTTACTAATGGTTTATGGTCTGTAAGGATAGTGAACTTGTAACCTCTTAATTGTGCTTCAAAAAATTTCAATCAGTCAATAATTGCTAATAATTCTTTTTCAAAGGTAGGATAATTAAATTGTATTGGATTAAATTTTCTAGAGTGGAAGTATGATAGTCTGATGCATGTCAATGGTCCTTGACCTATCTATGATTCTAGTCCTATATCACTAGTATTACAGACTAAATATTTGGGTTTAGTAGACTCATTATTCCAGAGTTTTAAAACATGTAAAGAATTCATGAGTTCCTTAAGTTTTTCAAACTCTGTATTATAAATATCTGTCCATTCCCATTTTTTGTTTCTTCTTGCAGTTCTGACAGGGTGCTTGCATATGACACCAAGTCAGGAATAAATCTGCTGAGATAATTAACAATTCCAAGGAATCCTTTAAGATCTTTTTTTCTAGTAGGAGTTGGAAATATTAATATAGAACTCCTCTTCTTTGAGTCTATATGTAATACATCTAATATCAAAACATGTCTTAAGATTTCTAATCTTAGAGTAAAGAACTTGCATTTGCTCTTTCTGAGATAGAATTTCTCGTCCTATAGATATTGAAGTACTTTTTTCAATAATTCTACATGTTCTTCATATATTTTAGAGAATATAATAATATCATCAATATAGATGATTAAATTTTTATAGACCATGACCTTAAAAATTTCATGCATAATACGAACTATGGTAGCAGGTGTGTTACAATCCCCTTGTTGTATAACTCTACTTCTGAAATATCTCATATAACATAAAAAGGTAAAGTGTTGCTCAGATTATTTATTATTCCTAATATTGAAAAATCCATCAACTAAGTCAAGCTTAGTCCAAATGAGATTTTCTACTACTAGTTCAATTACTTCATTAATATCTGGTAATGGGGTATAGTCTGGTTCGACAGCTAAATTGCAGTTTTGATAGTCATTGACGTATCTAACTTCTTTTAGTTTATCTCGTTTAGGAATAGTGAATATAACTATAGCATCTATATTATTTTCTACTCTATATATATGAACTGATGCTTCTTCTTTGACTAATTTGTTATGGATTTGTTGTCTAAATCGATGTCCTGAGGGTCCCTATTTTACTATCCAAGTAGCTCCTACTTTCTATTTAATAGAGTGATTAATTTTTCTTAGTAAGGGTAATTCCTATGAAATTGTCTTGGGAAATAATAAGGGAAACTCCATTACAGGGTTGAATTATTTCTGTACTATAGAAACAGCTGTCATGAGTTCTCTTTCTGAATCAGTTTCTTCTGTGTCACTAATATTTTCTCAATTATCTAGTTCACTATAATCTGTAATTAATTCACAGTTGACCTGTATATACACGGATCTTATACCATTCGCCATGGTTCTAGATCCCTTCCATACACTTAGCTGGAATCATGGAATGTTTTCTGGTTGGATAGTAACTGGTTCCTAATAGACAGAAATTATTGCTCACACTTTGCTGAGAGCAGGTTCTTCTAGTATTATGTCCCATCTAGTCAAATGAACTATATAAAATGTTCATTCTTCTATATTACCTATTCAATCAAGTTTAATAGTACAAGCTTTGTCTATCATTCCTTTTGAGCCTTTAATTACAGTGCTTAATGATTTCTTCTCGATACTTTTAGTTGGTATTTTGTATAGGTATACAAATTGAGAATTAATTAAGTCTCCTCCCTTTGTTTGGAAATCAGTTAAAACTAGTACAGGGTGTTCGTTAGCCCTAACAAATACCTTGCTAAAATCAGGTACCTGTGTTTTTAAGGGTCATTCTTTGATTTTGTCCTTATTGTTTTTATCTTTAGTAGGTATCAGTATAGCTAAATCCTGTACAGCTGTACATATAGGTACCTTATTTTGTCATTTCCTACAGTTCTCATAGGAGTGTCCAGGGTTCTAACACCATAGACATTTCTTGTCTCTAATTAATTGCATCTTCTTCTTCTAATCCAATTTTTTTGTGATAGTGTCCCAATCTGAGTCCTTCCATTTTTCTATATTGGGTTTAGTGTTGGGATTGCTGCTAGAATTAAATCCTGTTTTTGGTCATTGATTCTGGTCCCTGCTTGGACCATGACTCTGATTTTCATTCCGAGAGTGTTTTCATTAGGATGTATTTAGTGTTGATGATGGGATAATATTCCTCTTTGAAGCCTCATATGACTCCGCTTGATACATAAGCTGATCATATGACCATTTTTCTTTTATTAAAGGAATTAATGTAGCTGACATATATGGTAGTAGGTGATTAAGAAACTTTCTTCTTTTTACTTCCTGTGATATTGACTATTTACTATCTTAGTCTATTAATTTGATTTGCATTTCAGTTAGCTAATTGGTAAACTGTTTAATTCCCATGTGATATTCATCCTTGTATAGTATGGCTGTCTCCCATCATTTCCACAAAATGTCCTTACTAGTCAAGAGTATCAGAAAATCTCTTAGTACTAGTATGAATCTAAAGAATGTCGCATTCTTTCCTTTCTCTCTTAGGAATTGATTATAAGTAGTGAGTGCACTTCCTTTTATTCTGAATCCAACAATTTCCTAAGCTGAAGCTCCTTTCAAATCTATTCCTTTAATAACAAACCAATGTTGCATTACTGTGGCCTAAGAGGCAAAATATTGTAAGTCTTGCTATTTTTTGTCTTCTTTTCTTATTTTTTCTGGTAGATCAATCTTTATTCCTTTTAAAGCATTTGTTGCTTCATAGTTACTCCTTGTAACCATTCCTATTGCAGATTCCCATTACTGGTATTCAACTGATTTTCTTTGTTTGGGTTTTCTTTTAAGAGTTTGACTTGCAACTAATAATACCTTATCAGAGGCAGGGTATTATCTCCACTATCATCGGGGTCTCGTTCTCCTGAGTCCTTAAGTTTTCTGCTTCTGCTAGTCTAGTCCTGTGTCTAGATTATCATCATCTTCTAGTAATTCTATATCTTTTAGTGGTTGGTCTTTGTCGTCTAGTTCTTTGGCTGACCCAGTCCTTCTTTCTGGTGTCTCAGGTGCTCAACCTTTGCCTTTCGATTAATCTTTTAGTGTTCTTAGGAACGCTACTAGAAGTTCTTTGCTAAGGTCGAAAAAATTCTCTGCAGTATATGCTGATTCTTCTAGATGACTACTACTCATTATAAATACCATTATTTCTTGTCAGTTATTTATTACCCAATTCGGTTTCCTTAAAAGTGGAATAATAGGTTTCTTTAATTCCTTACTTAAAAATACATTTATTTCTAAGTCTTTTTCTTTGAATAGGTAAGGTGTTAGCTATAAATATTGTTTTACTATATCTTCTATTAAAAGTTAAGTATCTTCAAGATAATACTATTGGGCATGTCCTATTGAGTGAGTATATTTCAAAATTTCCTCAATTGTAGGAAAATGTCTGTCCTAAAATTCTTCCAATGTGAGAGGCAATGCTATACTAAAATATAGTTTGGTTTCTGCTCCACCTAATCCTTCTATTTCTATATCCATAGGTAGATTTATTTCCCATTCAGTATTAGGAACTACAAATCTGGTCTTTCTGGAAGTTTCTTCTACTAATTTCTTAATATCTTCAGGTAACATAGTTAACCATCTTGACCTCTTAGTCTTCTTAGTAAGTTCAGATACCATTATGTCTGATTTCATCATCTGTCTACAACCAAATGCAGCTGGTTATATGATACAATTGTCAAGTTAATTTTCTTTTTTGGCACCTTGTTGTGCTAATGGTGTAGTGGCTAATAATCCTTATGATCTCTATTCGACTGATGGTTCTGTTGGCTTGGTGGCTTATGCAGCTAGTGAGGCTAGATGTTAGGATCCTTATGTTTCTTATAGTCCTAGTTTTTCTTCATCTACTGGTTTAGAATCTAGTTCTAGTTCTTTTGGCAAGAGTGTCACTTTTCTGATTAGTGTGTTGAGGTAGACATTGGGGGTGCAGAGGTATTGGTAGAGATGTATAGGCCTATAGAAGGTTCTGATGGAGGTAATTCTTTTCTAGAGAAAATGGCTGCAGTGGAGCAGCGAGATTTGAGCCTTGGGATTATGATACTTGGTTGTTTAGACCAATTATTCCTAGGACTTGGGGGCCGGTTTTTCAATAGTGTACTAGATTTACAGGTACAGATGTAATGGCGGTTGCCAGGAGTGCAAGATGAGTTGTCAATCTTATTGGGAAAAGTATTGTAATGAGAGTGAGATTGTTTAATATAGGATACTACTGCCAGTTAGATCTCTGCTTAGCTTGCTTCTAAGTTTTTTGTTAATATACTGCAGTTAAGAGTCTGATATCTTATTTGTTGGATTTTTTGTTGGCTAGCTAGTTGAATAATAATATCGATTTTATATATACACTTGTGTGTTGAATTATATATACTTGCATGAGTGTAATAAAGGTATCTAAAGGTTAATTAGGCCTTGGATTTAAGAGTAAAGATTAGTAAGTAAGTTAAAAAAAATATAAGGAATGGTACTAGACAGTATTTATTCAGTACCATTTATAAAATCTATATTCGTAGGCACAAACATTTGTGTATTTCAGTTCTGCTGAGGTAAGACCTCAGAAGGGTAGGGAGATTACTATGTGGGACATTTCCGGAGTGCACAGTAATTAACTGGGGTAATCTATCTTATATGATTTATACTATCTAAGGTATATGATCTTGATTTGATTAGAATATAGGCTTGCTTGCTACTATGAGCTTCTTATTGCTTACTTTCTTTCTTTTTTGTATTCTAAGGAAATCCCATGGCCTATTTATACTTCTCTGAGATCTGATAACTAAAAAAATAAATACAATAAAGGGTGGCATACTAGAAGGTGGTGCACTGTACAAAAGGGGTCATATAGCTATAGTAATGAGTCACATGCCTTAAACAATGGTTATGTGCCATAGTAATGAGTCACATGCCTTAAACAATGGTCCTGTGGCCATAGTAATAAGTCATACACCTTTAAACAGAGGTCATGCATCTATAATGAAGGTGTCTTCATATGGCAAGTGCCATAGAACTTCCCATAGCAATTTCTATGTGCTGTGGATACTTATAAAGTAGTAGGAGGTAGTAGAAGGCTAGTCCTTCAACCAAGAGGCTTAGTTACATAATATAGTAATAATATAGCAAATACAAAAGTATATTATTAATTATATAAGTAATGAAACAATGTTCTCTATTACAGCACCACCCCAAGTCCAATTGGCTTTAGTACTTACTACAAAAGCAATATAAGTGGCAGTACTTCTTCCTATCTATCTAGACTTTAGGTCTAGTATCAAGCTAGAAAAGCTAGCAATTCTTGAAGATACAAAGAACTATAATCTTTAGTTATAATAGATACTGATGATTTTTGATACTCTTGAAGTCATACAAGTAGTTGTCAATAGCTACATTCCTCTACTTAGAGCAATTGCTGCTAAAATAATATACCATAAGTATATAGAGACAGAATCTCTTCTACTTCTTATTCAAGTTCTTTCACAAAAAATCATACTGCAGATTGATAGACATCGGTTGGCAAATAAGATCTGCCATTATCTCTACAAAATATACTACAAAGATACCCTATTGTCTTTTGTATATGAGATTTATGCCTTTAATTTACTTCCTTCACACTTGATATCTTGCAATTAATTTCTTAGTTCATAGACACTTTTAAGATTCAATAGATGTAGTTGTACCAATTGACCTGGAATGCATATCCTAGTAGCTTTAAAGCTGTATATAGGACTTTACTAGAACTTAAAAAGCTAAGCACGAATACCTCCTCACTTTCTTAGTTACTCACTTCCCTAATATGATTGATAACTTAACTACTAAGGAAAATCTCTTATATAATAATTTAAAGGAGAGGCTAGTAAGTTTAGCGATTAATAACTAACTTTCTAGCTACAATAGTAGTAACTAGACCAACAGAGTACTACTAGCCAATAGTCACCCAAATGAGGCTAGAATGAAGATATTTACATAATCCTATTAAGTATCATAAGCTTTATAAGCCTCTGCAGATCTAGGTACTAGGTCTTATACCTACTGCAAATGATATAGATATCGATTTAAAGGTTATGTCTAGTAAGATTGCCAGAAGCTAAAACATGACCAAGCTAGTAAGAAACAAATAACGCAGATTTAACCTGATATTGCCTAAGTTGCATAAACCTCTATTTCTTAAGAGCTTGTTTCCCAACAACTCAATCTCTCTTGTTTTGTCTATAAATCTATGTAGATCAACCCACAGGTTAGTACAATATACACCAAGAAACTAGACACATATGCAATAGCTCATATGACATCTGATATAGGTTAATTCTATTAAATCTTCCTATATTATAGAGTTGTAAAGGTTGGGGATAATAACCTCCTTCCTATCAAGGGAAAAGACACTATGATAATCCATGCTTTTCTATCTAACAACACAATCAACTGTCTGTTTTTGAAGGATATTTTATATGTACCTACTCTAACTCATAGTCTGTTTGCCTAGAATGTCATTAAGTTTAAGGTTGTTATAGTTGCTAAGGATAATATTATTTATATGTTCAATAAAAGTGATCTTCAAACTCTGATCTTAGTTGCAGACATTAGGGACAAGCTTTCCTAGTTGTGAGAAACTGCATATACCATTTGCAACCTAGTAATATATATTATAGGGATACAGCTCATCATAGGGATATAGTGCAGCCCCCATATAAGTAACAGGGATATATAGCTAGGTAATTGCAGGTTGATAAAACAACCAAATCTTATGAGGAAAGCTATTACCGATTCCTCGATTCTCGAAGGTGTATTTATAAGCTACTACTAAGGCTATCTTATTTATACCTTCTACTTGATAATATAGGTAAGAAAAATAAACCCAATATTTTAAATGTTACAAAAGTGGTATTATTAGTCTAGGGATTGAAAACTAACTAGCCATTAGAGAAGCCTAGAAAATGCTAAGGATTAAGAAGTGAACATTGTTAAAAAAATAGCAGAAGGAGGTCCGACTGTAGCAAGCAATTAGAGCTATATGAGTAGGCAATTTTCCAAGTCTTAGACACATAGCCAAAGCATATGATATATCTTTAACAACTTTATGCAGACAGCTCGCTGGTGGTACTATGCATGTTCTAGCACATACACATCAGTAAAAAGAAATATATGTCAGAACATACTACTAAGCATATGGACATGATTTTGTATCCTATGCGTCCTGTGCATCTAGATACTCCTAGATATTGCATTACAATCCAGACACAACATGGGCCCCGCACTGTCTCTTAATACTATTGGAGCCCCAAATTACTCTCTTCTACAATGTACACCTGCTACCAGCTTGCATCTACAATACTCTAACATCGGATAGGTATGTAGCCACTATTGCAGCCATTGAATATGTATGAAGTAGAAATATCTATAGTATTTGCTAATAATTATATATATAGAAGTATTAATTAATAGATATATATATAGAGCATGCAATCACTACTCTAATTGCTTTAATACTCACTCTAATACTCACTCTAATACTAGCTCCAATACTCACTCTAATACTCACTCTAATACTTGCTGTAATACTTGCTCCAATAGTTACTCTAATACTAGCCGTAATGTGCTGGGATAGACAGCAAAAGGAAAATGCATGGGAAAGAGAGGTATAGATACAGGAAAACCATAGTTGCTAAGGCCAACTAGTGAGGCTGATAATTTGGATATTCTGAAGACAATAAGATAGGGGATAACAAGAGAAGTGGTATGACAGTTATTAATGGCGCTTAGCTCCCTTTTGCCTATAGGTCCTGTACTATTTAATACCTAGCCTAGAAATAGTCAAATTAGGAAATCCTAGTCGTTGTATGAAGATATGTGTGGAGTTCATACTTTGTGATATGTTTCATAGGAATTTATGTATTCGCTAGCATATATATATATGTGTAAGAAACTTATGCTTTTGGAGACACATATATATATATATGTGAGAAATCTATACATTCTTGGGCATATATATATATATGTGTGTGAAACTCGTGCTTTTGGAATATATGCTAGAAATCTATGCATTCGCAGGCATATATATATATATATGTATGAGAAACTTATGCTTTTGGAGACTTATATATATATGTGCAAGTAACTCATACTTTTAGGGACATATATATATATATGTGAGACACTCATACTTTTGGGGACATATATATATATATGTGAGAAATCTATGCATTCGCTTGTATATATATATATATATGTGTGAGAAACTTATGCTTTTGGAGACTTATATATATATGTGCAAGAAACTCATGCTTTTGGGGATATATATATATATATGTGAGAAATCTATGTATTCATATGCATATATATATATATATATGCAAGAAACTCCTGCTTTTGAAAACATATATATATATATATGTAAGAAATCCATGCATTCATGAGCTTATATGTCTTTAAATGTATGAGTTTCTTGCATATATATATATAAGTCTCCAAAAGCATAAGTTTCTCATTCATATATATATATGTTTTGTTCTGTCTAGGAATTGGCTAATTTATGAATGGGACATTCCAGTCATGACTGGGATAGTTCTCGGGTAGGATATCCCGCCTAGGAATACCCACTCCATTCCTGAGGTAGGATATCCTGCCTGGGAATTATCCCATTAAAAGTATGGTGGTCAATTAAGGTAGACTCACTAGTGGATATACGTATACAGGCCAGTTAAGTACTCTAGCCAGTCAAGGTAGGCTTGCCACATAATACGTATGCTTGGTAGTTGACATAGGCTTGCCACTCTTAGTATGGCATCTGCTCAGCTCTTTGTTGGATCAACACTATCCAACTTGTAAGCTATTATACACTCTAGACTCAATAGATATACCTAATATTCAAATTCTAAAAAGGATTTAATATCTCTACCTCTGGCATGGCCTGATATTACACAGCAATATATCATACTTCATAAAGCTGCTCTACATATTACAATTAGTTTATATCTTGAAGTATGTCTTCTGAATTCTGTATTAATTTTCTACCAAGACTTATATTTATTATAGAATTCCTACAAGTGCAAAGGGAAATGTCAAACCTGACAATACAGCTATATTAAATTCTATTTACAATGTAGAACCTACTGTCATCTATCTCATAGCTACTTAGATGCTTGTATCAACCAAGATGTACAGTCACAATTGAACTTAGAAGTAGACTTGGAAAAACACTTGAAAGAAGATATTAAGGAGCATAGTGATATTTAAATACTAAAGTACTACTTATATTTGTTGTTACTGATAAGCCAGTATACTGAATTTTATACAATTTATATTTATTAGCACTAGTGTATTTTATTTTCCATATTTTTTTATTTTAATACTTATTACTATTTCAGTACCCTTTCTAAATTACTACATTTAGTTAACGTATTCCTGGGGAGGACAACCCATGATCTATCCTTTAGAGAAATTTCATTTTTGGATTCCAGGGTAAGACTATATTCGTGGATAGAATATCCCTCCTAAGAATTGTGTGACTTCCTGAGCAGGACATCCTAGTTATGAATGCGATGTCCTATTCACAAATCTGTAAAATTCTCAGGTAGGACAGAATATATATAAGTCTACGAATGTATGAATTCCTGTGAAACATATAACAAAGCATGAACTCTGCATATATCACAATACTATAACTATAATTGCCTAATATGACTATTACTAGGCTAGGTATTGAATAGTATAGCACATACGTGCAAAAGGGGGCTGAGCACTAATGATTACTGTCATGTCACTTCTCTTGTTATCACTTATCTTATTGTCCTCGAAAAGTCTAAATTGTTAGCCTTAGCAGTCAGTCTTAGCAACTATCATTTCCCTGTATATATACCTCCCTTCCTCGTGCATTTTCCCTTTGCTCTCTATCCCAGCACATTATGGCTAGTATTAGAGTAACTATTGGAGTGAGTATTATGGCGATTATTAAAGTGAGTATTAGAGCGAGTATTAGAATGAGTATTAGAGTAAGTATTAGAGTGAGTATTAGAGCGAGTATTAGAGCAAGTATTAGAGCGAGTGTTAGAGCGAGTATTAGAATGAGTGTTAAAGTGATTGAAGCAGCGATTGCATGTATTATATATATATCTATTGCTCAATTCTACTGTATATATAATTTTAGTGAATACAATGGATATTTCTGCTCCATATATATTCAATGGCTGCAATAGTATTATGTAGCTAGCTGATGTTAGAGCATCATAAATGCAAGCAGTGAGCAGGTATGTATTGTAAAAGAGAGCTATTTGGGCCCTAGTTTAGTAATGCCAGACATGGAACCTATAGTGGTTGGGGACGAGTAGCCCATCTCATATTGCGTCCAAGAAGTAGTAGCATGCTTCTATTGCATCCCAGGTGTGGGAGCACACTTGTATTTTCTCCTGGGTGTTGGTATGCATGAGTGTTGCATCCCGATACTGGTGCGCACAAGTGTTACATCCCGATGCTGGTGTACCAAGTATTTGCCGTCTTGATTGTAAGTTCCTGTCCCACATACAGGAAGACAAATGACATAAATATTTTTTTACTGATGCAGCTCAACAACTTTTCACACCTGCAGAAGAGGAAGCTATTGTACGTTGGATATATCATTTAGAGAAGTAGGGATTTCTACCTCGAATTCAGCATATTAAGGAGACTATTGCTTTGATAAAATCCAAGGAATGGGATAAAGACAATCAAGTAGGAAAGAACTGGATTACACACTTCCTCAATAGGCACCCTGATTTTATTACAAAATTTAGTAGCCAGATAGATAAGAAGCAGTTGAAGATGAGTGACCTTATAATTATCAACAATCACTTTAATAAGATTCAGATATTACGAGAGAAGCATTCAATCCTAGTGAGTAATACATATAATATTGATAAGAAGGAGTTTAGACAAGGGATATCAGATCGTACAAGAGTTATTGTTAGGTGTAGAAAAAGAGGTATAACAGCAAAAGTAGCAACAGATAGCAAGTATAAGCCAATTATAGTTATTGAGTATATTTTTGGCAATAGACAAGTACTTCTCCTGATGATTATTTACAAAGGTGCTAGTTACTAAATGTGATAGTATCAATACTTGGATGCAAATATTGTTGGAGATTACAAGTTTGCTTATACTTCTTCAGATTAGACTAATTGAGTATTAGGGTTAGAATGGATTAAGCATTTTTATGAACATACAGTTAAAGAAGCAAAGGAGAAGTATCGATTACTTATTGTAAATAGTTATGATTCTCATATTAATATCTAATTCATTGAGTTTTGTCTTATTTCCAAAATTATTACCTATTGCCTACCCTCTTACTTAATACTTCTTCTTCAGTCATTAGATATTAGTTTATTCAGTCCATTACAGAAGTATTATAGGAAATAGGTGGATCAGATTACACTATTTAGGAATATATCAGTCACTAAGGAGAACTTTCTACTAATATTGATTGAAGTACGATATCAGACATTAACTAAATCTAATATTGTGGGGTATTGCATAGAGTAGAATTAATACCATTTAATCTCTGTCATGTTTTCAGTAAACTTCTGCAAGAGCCTAGTCAAAAGCTATGAAAAGTACCCCCCCCTCTAATAGATAGTCCTCCACCAACTCTAAAAGATACTTCTAGTCTACATAGACAAGTTCGATAAGCCAAGCTCCTTCTTAACTCAACTGTATACCTGTTACATTTCAAACTTCTAGATCTTATTGACTCTTTATAATGATTTGCAATCTGACCTAATATAGATCTTCAGTTAGAGTGAAATATTACTTGAAAATAGCAGGAAACACAAATAATATAAGTAAAACTAGATTATTGAGAGCTTGATACTAATTTAGGTGTTGTTTTGGATGGGGCTATTCTAGCAAAGCTATACTATGAATGGGAGGTCCATACACAGAAGGCTGTAAGAATCAAAAATCTACCCTAAAATGTAAAAAATCTTGAGTTTAGTTTTCTAGTCCTGTTACTATTACTAGTAGTAAAGATTCTTTTATATTAATACAAGGTTAGGATACTATAGATAATAAGTCAGACTCTTCTATGGAATTATGTATTATTATTTCAACCCCTTGTCCCCATCGTTCGTAAGCTCTAAGACTCTCTACCCCACTCTCCCCTCTCAAATAAGTTTTCTATTGCTTGGCAAATATATTCCAAACTTCTACCTTACCTGTTTCTTCTTCTGCTAATGTACTTAAATCAAGATTGAGACCTAAATAAATATACTGGTTTGTATACTATTTCCTAGTAATGAGCCAGATCTCTGTGATATATAGTAGAGATCAACCACTATCTTATATCTAGTATCTAAGATATATAGCATGCCAACCTCTTCAGCCCTTCAATTGGCCCCAGTCTCGACTCCTTACAACTATTAAAGCCATAACCTATATTAGTTGAATTACCAAAGCCTAGACAATATTACCAATATCTCTACCCTGTAAGAAATACTGAAATATACTGAAAAGGAACTGTAAGTAGCTATAAAATATGCTTGAGCAGAACCAGATATACTCATTATAAGAATAGCTGAACTGTATAGGGTTGAGTAGCAAACACTATGCCAGAGACTACAGGGGTTATACCAAAAGAGCTCTACAGCTTATCGTGATGAGCAATTGCTCTCTCCTGGTAATGAGAAAGCAATTGCAAAATATATAAAAATGATCGCTAATATAGGATTTCCATTAAATTATACTTTTTATAGCAAATAGCATAGAATATTATTAATAAGAGGCAAATACTATAGTAAGGCCATGGAGGGAGTATAACAGGCTCTCGAAACTCAGCTAGCAACCTCTAGAATCCATGAGAACAACGTATACAATGACAAGGTATAATTATCCCCTTTCTAACTTTCCACGATACCCCTCCCACCAGTACCTCCTCCATTTATATTATAGGTATCAACTGGGTTAATAGGTTTCTTGATTGTAACTCAAGGTTTAAGAAAGTCTTTATTCGATATTAGAAGAAAGCACGACTAGCTGCATAAATGATATTGAGCTGCAAGCAGATTTTCTTTGAAAACTTACTAATCTCATTCACTAAAAACAGATATATTAAGAGAATATATAGATTATGATGAGAAAGATATAATTATAGGCTAGAATAGTACACAGATGATAGCTATTGTGATGCTGGAGATCAAGCCACTACAATAACTGAAGGTTCTCATAAATTTTGTAGTATCTTAGAGACTATTAGTACTCGTAGAATAGTTATTCACTATTTATTATATGGTAAGGAAAGTCCTATTAGCAATCTTATTATTTGGAAGGCAGTCTACTAGTAAAAGCTACATTTGTCATTTCTGAGAGTAGGTATATAAATGATGAGCTGGGGTTGGGATATATAGTTGAGTACTTTGAACCTTATACTTAGGTTAAAGCCCCTTACTATCTTATTATGGATGGTTATTCTTTACATATTGCATGGAAGGTAGTAAGGTATATACTAGATCATAATTTTTATATAATTTACCTTCCATTGATGTCTACCTATCTTCTGCAACCTCTTAATGTAGGGTACTTTTGAGTTTTACAGAGAGTATGTAAGAGAAACCTTATTTCATAGCTTCAGTAAAATTCACTTCAAGTTCTCTTAAAACCATCATTTCTTAAGATCCTTCAAATAACTCGAAATAAGATTCATATAAGGATTGTCTTCTCAAGGCATAGAAAAAATCCCACTGCTGGCTAATCGACAATGACTTTGAATTGCTCTCTTCATACAATATCTCAGATAATATCTCAACTAATGAAATTTAAGCATCTAATACCTCTGGTCAGCTCCATACACTTTCTTGACGAGTTGAAGATATTATTCAATTAAAATTGAATTTTAATAAGAAGGAGTAGGTATTTGAGCTTATTGACTTTGCTAGTAATAAAGTTGCAAAATATAAAGATATTACTCCTTATACTGACACTCTTAGCAGGCTTTGAGATAGAAAAGTATGTTAAACAAAGAAAAGAAGGAGGTGTTTTAGGGAAACTTAAATACTTATATATAAGTATATTAATAATAGTATCAAAAAGGTTGCAGAAGAAGAGGCAAAAAAGCTTGCAAGGTAGTAGGCATCAGTAGAAAAGAAGGAGATTAAAGATGAGAGAAAGGCTATATGAAATACTCTTGAGAAGCAATAGAAGACTGATCTTAAGAGATATATAGAGGTTGTAATACCTATATGGCAAGCTGAGTGTATAGATATAAATACTGTATAGGCTGCTACTAAACAAGCTACTAGTAAGAAGTAATCTACTAGTATGAAAAAACTATTATACTCTCTTTAACCAAAATGACCTTTAAAGACCAAAGGGGGGGGTATTACAGCTGGCAATCTTTCTATAGTAATTAAAAATAAAATAGAGGAGGAGGTTAATGGGGAAGCTGATTGAGAGGGTGAAGGATAAGTTGATAAGGATATTAAGGAAGAAGATTTAGTAGATTTAATGAGAAATCTCGAAATTGATTATTTTGTTACAGTTAGTGCCCCTACCTATTGCCCTGCCATTCGATCATATTATAGTATTCTCTTACCAAATTAATCAGATATTGATACAGATATATGGTTAAGGCATTTGTACAGTTATAGGCTCATTGGCATAATATTCATTATATAGGGTTGGAAGAAAGAATAAGGGAGGTATCATGGGGTAGGTATATTATAATAGATAGGTGCTACAGAATTGGTTGATTTTGGTGGAATATAAAAGTAACTATATTATAGAGTATGATTGTTTCTATAATTATAGATTTAGGCAGAATAGAACTCTTACCAAATAAGTTAGGTATATTATATAGTATTGCCTTAAGGAAGCCTATAGGGAGGCTTGCAAAGATGAACATAAGATAGTAGCTGATCACTACTAGGTTGCGAATAGTAAGCCTTATAAGCTTTAATACTTATACAGGCCTTATGAGCTCTTCACTTACTTCACAACCTTATATAAACCCTATCAGCAATTCTAATATATATACTAGCCTATAAGCTTTTTACTTACTTCACAATCTGATATAAGCCCTATGAGCTCTAATACTCATACTAGCCTTATGAGCTCTTTACTTACTTTATAACCTCATATAACTCCTATAAGTAATCCTAATACTTATACCAGCCTTATGAGCTATTCGCTTACTTTCTAAACTGATATAAGCACCATAAGCTCTAATACTTATACCAGCCTTATAAGCTCTTTGCTTACTTCACAACCTCATATAAGCTCTGTAAACAATCCTAATACTCATACTGGCCTTATAAGCTCTTTACTTACTTTACAATCTTATATATGCTCTATAAGCTCATCTTTATATATTTATTGGTATTATACATTTAGGCATATAGCTAATACATACTCAGCTGCATATACTGATGGCGGGCTCTTATCTAAGGTACCTGCTAACTTTGTATGCAATACATATATTATATCAAAATTAACAAATAATACCTCATTTACTCTTTCTCATACCTACTTTACTAGAGTATTTGAATTCATACATAATAATCTAAGTAGTAAGTAGCCTATCGTATCTTATAGTAACTATCTCTATAACATTATGTTTATAGACGATTTTACCTGCATAGCATAAATGTACTATTTAATAGCTAAATCTAATATTAACTAAATAATTATTAATTTTATCACCTTTATCCAAAGGTAGTTCAATACCACTATTCTGGCTATTTTAACTAATAATAGTGGAAAATAGATCAAAGTTGATACTTACTTTAAATAATAAGGTATATACTATATAAGAACACTATCTTATTCTCATCAATCGAATGGTATTGTAAAACACTTTAACTTTATAATATAGATAATGGTTAGAAGCATGCTTACCAATATCTTAGATAAGAGGTTGTAGGCATAAGTATGCTCAATCACTATATATTTAAAGAACCAACTTCTGCATTCATATCTCTAAAGAATAACACTCTATGAAGTCCTATATAAGACAAAACTATCAATTAGTTATTTACATTCTTTTAGACAGTATTGTTTTGCTTATATCTATAATAAAAATAGACTAAGTGGTAGCAAGCTTCTCCTATTATCAGAAAGTACGATATTTATTAGTTATATAAACAGTACTTCTATATATAGGATACAGCTTAAAAATAAGCATATTAAGACAATAGGAGTAGCTTTTTGCTTATTTTCTCTAATGAGTACAAGCTTACCAGTAGGCTTACAAGCAAGCAATTAAGCAAGCTTACTAGTAAGCAATCAAGTAAGCTTTCTAGGAAGCTTACTAGTGAGCTTACCAGTAAACAATCAAGCAAGCTTATGAAGCTTAAAGTATAATCTCAGGCCATGAAAAAAGGCTAAAATTACTTTTATTACTAAAAACTTACCAACCGATACTAAAGCTTGACCAAGTAACCATATTTAGCTATCTAAGGCAACCCTATATAAGCTAGCCTTGCTTGCTAGCAATATTACTAATAAACTCAGAACTTACTTATAAGCTTTTAAAAGGCCCGATGACCCTAAATAGTATATGGCAATATAAGCAGAGCTATAAGCTTTAGCTAACTAAAATATCTAGAACATTGTATTTAAACTCTTTAACTGTAATATAGTTGGTTTCAAATAGGTATACAAAATATTGAAGTATAATATTGTTAATAATATAAGCTAGTATGAAGTAAGATTGGTAGTACAAGAGTACTCTCAGCAACCTAGTACAGATTTTGATAAGGTTTTTACTCCAGTTGTCAGATATGACTCACTGCATTTGTTTATTGCCTCATTAGTATACTTAAACTAGCCAACTCTAGATCAGCTTAATATTAAGGGTATATTTCTATATGACTATCTTGATGAAGAGGTCTATATGTATCTTCTTTCTACTTTCTTTGAAGATCAGCTAGACTCATGTACTCAATTAAAGAAATCTATATATGGACTAAAGTAAAGTTCAAAGAAGTGGTATGCTAGGTTGACTGGCTTCCTTATACTACTAGCTGCTAAAGCAACCAACTTTGACTTTTGCATCTTAGTTCATACTAGTTATAATATTATAATCATAATTTATATTAATAATATTACTATATTTGGATCTAGCCCACTTAGATAGGAGCTAAAAGTATTACTAAAAAAAGAATTCAATTTTAGTAATATAGACCCTCTAAACTAGCTGCTTAAGATTTAAAGAAAATATTAACATCAAGATTCAGTAACTTTATCATAATATATATATATAGACTAATTACTAGTAATATTTAAGATAGACTCTTGTAACTCAGTTATTCTTCCTCTTAATCCTTACTACAAGCTAGTAAAGGCTAATGAAGGAAATAATAAACTTACTGATGTCTTCCTATACCAACAAATTATAGGCTTTCTAATATACCTTGTTATTGGCATATAACTTAATTTAGTATATATAGTTTTGGCACTCTCTTAATTCTGTTTAAAGCTAACAATAGCTCATATGGGAGTACTTAAGCAAGTCTTACAATATTTTAAAGGTACTTATAACTTTAAGCTTTCATATACTCCAAACCCTATTTATATAGCTAGCTTCTTATATACTGATTATATAGGTGATCAATTCAACCAAAAATCTACTATAGGCTATATCTTCTAGATAGCAACTAACACTATTTGCTGGCAGGCTATTAAACAGTGATGTATCACTACCTCTATAGTTAAAGCTAAATATATTATTCTATCAACAACTGCTAAGCATAATATGTGGCTACATCAGAAAAGAAAATAGTTTGCCTTTCGTGCCGCTGACGCCACAGGCACCCAAAAGGCAAACTGACAAGCTGGTGGGCCACCGTCGGGACACCCGTCCTCCTGACGCCGTACCTCCCGAGTCCTTGCGCCCTGACGCCTTCGCTGCCTCTAGGCACCAGGTGTTCAGCTCCTCTCCGTCAGGACGCCCGGCACCCGCTACCCTGCCTCTGGAGGCCAGCTGCCCACCTTCCCTGCCTCGGGGTACTAGATGTCTAACTTCCTTGCCTCCGAGCGCCAGGCGTCCACCTTCCCTGCCTCTGTTGGCCAGGCCAAATATGCCCCACGGGCCGAACCCGGCTCGGGAATACTCGCTGCGGTGGGCAGGTTCAACCCCACTCATTGCGAGTTCCCTGGGTCCCCAACCATGCCTTAGTTATTGTGTTTAGAACGGGTTGGCCTTTAGCTTCCCTAAAATACAGGCCAGCCCTGTGCTATCAAGCGTACACATAACTGAGGGCGCACCTGCAAACAAGGATAATAAATGACAATTGTATTTGGAAATCTTTATATACATAAACACGCATCCCATCCACCTCCCCATGTGACTCGTCAACCCCAGCCCATACCACCTGCCCCCGACGTAGACCCACGGAGATAATTCAACGATGCCCTAGACTTACTTCACTCCTGGCAAATACGGCTAATACTGCGCATGGCGGTATATTGAAGCGAAGGGATGGTAGAGTTGATATCGGAGGCAAGGCATTGGCGAGTTCATTGGTGAGTTCGGAGGCAAGGCATTGGTGACTTCGGAGGCAAGGCATTGGCGAGTTCGGAGGCAAGGCATTGGCGACTTCGCAGGCAAGGCATTGGGGACTTCGCAGGCAAGGCATTGGCAACTTCGGAGGCAAGGCATTGGCGAGTTCGGTGGCAAGGCATTGGCGACTCCGGAGGCAAGGCATTGGCGACTTCGGAGGCAAGGCATTGGCGACTTCGCAGGCAAGGCATTGGTGACTTCGGAGGCAAGGCATTGTCAAGTTCGGAGGCAAGGCATTGGCGAGTTCGGAGGCAAGGTATTAGCGAGTTCGCAGGCAAGGTATTGGCGAGTTCGGAGGCAAGGCATTGGCGACTTCGGAGGCAAGGCAGTCCTCATATTTGCTGTATAGCCTAGATAATCCCGTCAAACCTGTCAGTTATGCTCGCACATCTCGGAGGCCTGCCAATGCTCTCACCTATATCAGCTGAACTTACGCGCTCGTTGGAAGAACCCTATGAGCTCGGTTAGCTGTGCGTACACATATCGGAGGCCTGGCAATGCTCTTACCTTTAACAACTGAACTTGCTTGCTGGTAGAAGAACCATATTAGCTAGGTCAGCTATGCATGTATATATCGGAGACCTGGCAGAGTGCTCTCATCTCGCTCGTAGTTCTAGAGGTTTGTGAACTTGTGTTGGGGATAAAATCCGAATGCCCTTGGGAATATTGAGAAGTGTGCCCGCGCCAGCCACCGTATTATTTTAGTTGGGATGGCCGGGAAACTTGGCGTATGCTGATCCGCTCAACTGGGTATGATCAACCCCTCTTGGCAGCCCGCGGCTCGGGAATGCCTGGTAACTCGAGCTAGTGTTGTCTCGCAGCCAACCCGGCGCTATGCCTGTGCAGGCAATAGTCATATTTGGCTTCGTTGTTCTAAAGCCTGCATACTTTGGTAGGGACAGATCTAGTCGCAACCTCGCTATGCGTCCATGTATACGCCGCTGGTATATATTGTAGAAAGGCATACTGTAAACATATATATATATATGTGTCTCAAAAGCATGAGTTTCTCGGATATATAAAGAAGCCTCTAAAGCATGAGTTTCTCGCATATATATATATATATATGTGCTTCAAAAGCATCAGTTTCTCACATATATAGATATATATATATGTGTGCCTCAAAAGCATGAGTTTCTCACAGATATAAAGAAGCCTCTAAAGCATGAGTTTCTCGCATATATAAAGAAGCCTCTTAAGCATGAATTTCTCGCATATATAAAGAAGCCTCTAAAGCATAAGTTTCTCGCATATATACATATAAGCATCAACAACCTGCGTTTCTCACATATATATATATATATATATATATGTGCCTCAAAAGGATGAGTTTCTCGCGGCGAATACATGACATAGTATGTGGAGCTGATGAATTGAGGAGCTCCGTCCCTACCAAAGTACGCAGGCTTTGAGACAACGAAGCCAAATATAACTATTGCCTGCACAGGCATAGCGCCGGATTGGCTGCGAGACAACACTAGCTCGAATTACCAGGCATTCCCGAGCCGCGGGCTGCCAAGAGGGGTTGATCATACCCAGTCGAGTGGATCAGCATACGCCAAGTTTCCCGGCCATCCCAACTACAATAATATAGCGGCTGGCGCGGGCACACTTCAAAATATTCCTGAGGGCATTCAGATTTTATCCCCAACACAAGTCCACAAACCTTTAGAACTATGAGCGAGATGAGAGCACTCTTCCAGGCCTCCGATATATACACGCATAGCTGACCTAGCTAATATGGTTCTTCTACCAGCAAGCAAGTTCAGTTGTTAAAGGTGAGAGCATTGCCAGGCCTCCGATATATGTACGCACAGCTAACCGAGCTCATAGGGTTCTTCCAACGAGCGCGTAAGTTTAGCTGATATAGGTGAGAGCATTGGCAGGCCTCCGAGATGTGCGAGCATAACTGACAGGTTTGACGGGATTATCTAGGCTATACAGCAAATATGAGGACTGCCTTGCCTCCGAAGTCACCAATGCCTTGCCTCCGAACTCGCCAATGCCTTGCCTGCGAACTCGCCAATGTCTTGCCTCCGAACTCGCCAATGCCTTGCCTCCGAACTCGACAATGCCTTGCCTCCGAAGTCGCCAATGCCTTGCCTGTGAAGTCCCTAATGCCTTGCCTGCGAAGTCGCCAATGCCTTGCTTCCGAAGTCGCCAATGCCTTGCCCCCGAAGTCGCCAATGCCTTGCCTCCGGAGTTGCCAATGCCTTGCCTCCGAACTCGCCAATGCCTTGTCTGCGAACTCGCCAATGCCTTGCCTCCGAACTCGCCAATGCCTTGCCTCCGAACTCGACAATGCCTTGCCTCCGAAGTCGCTAATGCCTTGCCTGCGAAGTCCCCAATGCCTTGCCTGCGAAGTCGCCAATGCCTTGCTTCCGGGGTCGCCAATGCCTTGCCTCCGAACTCGCCAATGCCTTGCCTCCGAAGTCGCTAATGCCTTGCCTACGAAGTCTCCAATGCCTTGCCTGCGAAGTCGCCAATGCCTTGCCTCCAAAGTCGCCAATGCCTTGCCTCCGAACTCGCCAATACCTTGCCTCCGAAGTCGCCAATGCCTTGCCTCTGAAGTGGCTAATGCCTTGCCTCCGAACTCACCAATGCCTTGCCTCCGAAGTCACCAATGCCTTACCTCCGAACTCGCCAATGAACTCGCCAATGCCTTGCCTCCGATATCAACTCTACCATCCCTTCTCTTCGATTTACCGCCATACGCAGTATTAGCCGTATTTGCCAGGAGTGAAGTAAGTCTAGGGCATCGTTGAATTATCTCCGCGGGTCTACGTCGGGGGCAGGTGGTATGGGCTGGGGTTGACGAGTCACATGGGGAGGTGGATGGGATGCGTGTTTATGTATATAAAGATTTCCAAATACAATTGTCATTTATTATGCTTGTTTGCAGGTGCGCCCTCAGTTATGTGTACGCTTGATAGCACAGTGCTGGCCTGTATTTTAGGGAAGCTAAAGGCCAACCCGTTCTAAACACAATAACTAAGGCATGGTTGGGGACTCAGGGAACTCGCAATGGGTGGGGTTGAACCTGCCCACCGCAGCAGGTATTCCCGAGCCGGGTTCGGCCCGTGGGGCATATTTGGCCTGACCAACAGAGGCAGGGAAGGTGGACGCCTGGCGCCCGGAGGCAATGAAGTTAGACACCTAGTGCCCCGAGGCAGGGAAGGTGGGCAGCTGGCCTCCAGAGGCAGGGTAGCGGGTGCCGGGCGTCCTGACGTAGAGTAGCTGAACACCTGGTGTCGGGGGAAGCGAGGTGGAGAAGGTTGGCGTCAGGATGCCATGTATTTCTTGCTCATATACAGGTTGTCCTGGGAGGCAACTGGGCGGAAGGGCATGTTCGGGGTGCCCGGGATGCCACATGGGGAAGAGTAAAAAACGGTGGCGTCCAGACGCCTTCGCAGGGCATCCAGACGCTAAAATTTCTTTCCTGATGCAGTATCACTTACTGCATAACGATCGATAACTACGTGATGATCAACACGGGCTCCCCTGCCACATGCAGTAACATTCTAATACCTCCATCAATATATGCAATATCAATGTAGTAAGAACAATGAATATAGGATAAAAATTCTCGAAAAACCTAAATTTAATATCTCCAACCTGCTCTGATCTACCCTGAACCTTCTATTGCACCTAAACCCTTAATACCCCATATGACCACCTCTCTAGCATAACCACCCATCCTACACCCTCCATGCCACCTACAACAACCACTACTAGCAGTCATAGGTTCCCCAGAGGTCCACTCTGTAAGCCATATTAGTATAGACTCAAGCTGCTCACTGTATATAAAACTAGATGCACTGCAAACTGTATTACTCTATATAACCTATATAACTTTTGCAAGCTAGCCTCCTTGGTATCGAATTTCAGCATTTTTGAGCAATTCAATCAAGCTATATTTGTAGTACTGCAATCTTAATATCTTAGGGTGTCCTTCTATACAGTTTCTCAAGCCCAGTATGTTCCATCAGCAAGAAATCGTGTTTGCGTCCTGTGCGTCCGGACGCACAGGACGCACAGGACGAAAACTCAAGATCAGGACGCCAATGCTTGCTCCTCTTGCGTCGGGACGCACTAGCAGCTGGTGTTATGAATCTCACGTGAGGGTGGTCTACGCAGAGGCGGAAAACCGAAGCCGACAGCCACTGAGGCCAACGACGTGGATTGATCACCCACAGCAGGTCTAGCAATGGGCCCTCTAGCTCATACCTATGGGTTGAGTAGAGAGACTGGCCGGGACAAGGAAGTGTGTGCACCGTTCTAGTGATGACCAAGAGGGTTGGGGCTAGGTCGTATTGGCTTATGGGATAACTGCTTCTTACGGAGGACCGGTTCAAGGCATATTCGATTTCCAATCATTGATTTCCAAGCCGCTGATGTCTACGTTGTTGATTTGCAAGCATGTCTCCGTTTCCCTTATTTCCAATCAATGATTTGCAATCATTGATTTTCAAGCTGCTCCGTCATTGATTCCTAAGCTGCTTATATCTCCGTCATTGATTTGCAATCATGTCTCCGAGGTTTAGGAAGCTCATGCCATGAGCATGTGGGGGGGGTCAGGACAATCCCCGAGATGTCTATATAAGGGGCCTCTGCCACCTAGATAGAAAGGGCAGAACCCAAGCACTGTCTTGTATACTTCTTCGAAAGCCTAAGCACTATATCTCCTTGATCTCTACACTTTCGTCACCCTCGCACACCCGTCCCTGTTGTGCTAGCTCCACTAAACGCCACTAGAAGCTCGCTAAGCTCTTTACCTCATAATTGGCCCGGACTAGACTGTCCGCCCCTAACATTACAGTGCTTTTCTCCGGCATCCTCAATCTTGGACGTACCGATACATAAAAAGATAGCGGAAAAAATGTCGAGTATAGACCATGCCAACGAGAGCTCAGCAGAGCCCCAAAATACGATCGCCTCCCTCACACAGATCAACTCAGTACTCATTGCTCAGCTCAAAGCAATGGAAGCCAGAGTTAGTACTCTGGAATCGGGTTCTGCAACACCAAGAATCCCAGAGAGAGGCGCAACCACAGACCGGCGAACTCCCGCCCACCCAACCCCTGACCCTCCAACCAGGCGGCAAAGTCCCACCCCATCCAGTCAAAATGTGTCCCTCAACATCCGCCCGCCAGAAAAATTCTCCGGAGACCGGACAGAACTTGAACATTTTCTGTTCCACTTAGAAGGATACTTCAAGCTGAGAAGAGTAAAAGCAGAAGAGGATAAGATAGTAATAGCGGGAATGTCAATGAAGGGTTCGGCGCTCTCATGGTGGAAGCCGAACGAGGCTAAGTGGAAGACATGGGAGGAAGCAAAAGAAGCGCTCTTAGCACATTTTTCTGATCATTACCAAGCTGATAATGCGCACAGACAGATCTATGAGCTTAAGCAGACCGGAGCCGTCCAAGATTATCTCGCCACCATGAATCGGTTGAATGCATATGCGGAGATACCTCAAACCCTTCTCATTCGAATAATCCTTATGGGGATTAAGCCTCAGCTCCGATCGAAGATGACTCATTACGAGGACCTCAGAGACCAGCCAACCAAATGGTTGAAGAAATTAGTCCAAATGGACATCGCCCAGGCTGAACAAAACTCAAAAAATCAGCCCACAAAGCGGACATATTCCGATCGATCCCGCATAGATCGGTCAACTCAACGTTCGTCAGACCAATCAGAGGTGACTACGGATACCATCAATAAGAGGAAGAAAGAAAACCGGTGCCTCAAATGTGGTAAGACTGGACATAGAATTGCTGATTGCCAGAGTATCCGTTACCGACAAACCCCACCCCCAACGACCCTGCCCAAGCCATTCATCGGCAACCCACCCAAATCATCAGATGTCTCTGCTCCCGCAGCAAAAAAGGCAAGGACGGATACTGGTACACTACGAATAACTCAACTAGACTCTGACCCTGAATTTAAATCCGAAGAAAATCAGCAACAAGATGAAGGAGATTCAGATTCGGGAAAAGACTAAGGGGTTCGACCAAAACAATCGGCCGAACCCCTAGACATGAACCTTTACTTATAGTACCAATATCGATTGCTGGACTAGAAATAGAAGCAATTGTAGATTGCGGGGCTTCTGCACCTGTGGTAGGCCCCAAAGTTGCGAAAAAACTAGGAGTCTGGAAAAGAAGAAATCAAGTGGCTATATCTCAGGGGGATGGTACAAAGCTAAAAGGTGGAATTTTTGTGGTAAATACCACATTTTTAATACAAAAAATCACTTCTTTTCCTCAACCAACCTCACAATCGCAACCAAGCTCCCAACCACAACCAACCTCGCAATTGCAACCAAGCCCGCAACTGCAATCAAGCTCGCAACCACAACTAAGCCCGCAACCGCATAAAAACCTGCCCTACAAATTTGCCCTAGATGCAGAGGTGCTGGATATTGGCCGAAGGGATATTGTTTTGGGCTTATCATGGCTAAAAGAAAACAATTTGATAGTCAACACCTCCGAGGTCAGGTTGGAAAATAATACCGCAGGATATATAATCCCTTGCAAAACATACCAGATACCTACAGTTATGGCATTGAACTTAGAAGAAGAACCCCTCCAAGCAAACGAGATTATACTAATAATCGATGCTACCCACCGCTATACCCACTACGCACAAGTGTTTTCAGCCGAACAAGCCGCCAGATTGCCCAATCATAAGCCCTGGGACCATTCAATCCCTCTCAACGATCCAAAGGCAAAAGTACCTAATGGGCCAATTTACAAAATAACCTGGGAGGAAGAAATTGCTTTAGAGCGGTATTTAGAGGAAAATGTCCCAGTAGGGAAAGTAAGGAAATCAAGATCAGCTGCTGGGGCACCGATATTATTTATGCGGAAAAAGGATGGTTCCCTCCGCTTGTGTGTGGATTATAGAGGCATAAACCGCATTACGATACCTAATAGATACCCTTTGCCTCTTATCAACGACTTGCTGGACAGAACTAAGGGGGCTAAATGGCTAACTAAGCTTGACCTAAAGAATGGTTATAACTTGATCCGCATTGCAGCCGGTGAAGAGTGGAAAACAGCCTTCAAAACAACAAAAGGGCTGTTTGAGTATACCGTTATGCCTTTCGGGCTAACTAATGCTCCTGCATCATTTCAAGAAATGATGGATACCATCTTTGAGGAGATTGCGGTCTTAGGGGTAATTTGGTATTTGGACGATATTCTAATATTTGGAGGTCAAACAGAAGCGGAACATCAGCAAATTGTGGAGAAAGTGCTGGAGAAGTGTATTAACCACGGCCTAGCTGTTAACCTACCAAAGTCTGAATTCCATGTCCTCGAAACCATTTTTCTAGGTCATATCATCAATGGTCGACAAGTCAAAATGGACCCTGCTAAACTAGATACTATGGCTAACTGGCCAACCCCAACTAAGAAGAAGGAGTTTCAAGCATTTTTGGGCCTTGCTAATTATTACCGTCGTTTTATTGCACAATACAGTGCAAAAGCGAGGCCCCTCACTGAACTAACCAAAGATATACCATTTTCATAGGGGGTTAGACAGCAGCAGGCCTTTGACGATCTGCGAGCAGAATTTATGGCAGCCCCAATCCTCACTCAGTTCGACCGCCTACTCGAAACAATCATGGAAACAGATGCCAGCAACCAAGCAATTGCTGGTGTTCTAACTCAATACCACAAGCGCGACACAAATGGCAAGACCGTGAAAACCTTACATCCAGTCGACTACCACTCAAAAACCCTAGATTCTGCACAGCGCAACTGGCCGATCCACGATAAAGAACTATTTGCCATAGTCGACTGTTTCCGCAAATGGCGAGCTTGGCTTGTAGGTGTGCCAGTCACCATCTTTACCGACCACCAAGGCTTGCAGTACTTCAACACCAAGCAAAGGCTCAACTCCAGACAAGCCACTTGGTATCAGAAACTGGCCGAATTCAGGTTCACAATAACATATCGGCCAGGCCCCAAAATGGGCAAACCAGATGCACTTAGCCGAAGAGCTGGAGAAGAAAAGTCAGGTGTAGAAGACCGTCTGCTAAAGGAAGGACAACTACTATTAGTATTACAAGAAGAGGCAGGCCTTATAGGAGAGGATATTGATGCAGACGACCATCTTATCCAGCTAGAAGATCCCTCACTAGAAAGCATTGATGTATCAAGATGGCCTAGACGGAACAGTGGCTTATTAGAGGTACCGCCAGAATACAAATTGGAGGTTTTGAGACAGTGTCATGACAGCAAGGTTGCAGGACACTGGGGGAAAGCGCGCACAGAAGAACTTGTTAGTCACAATTTTGTATGGGAAAACTGGCAGGAAGATGTAGCATCCTACATCGCAGGGTGTTTGCCTTGTCAAAAGGCCAAATCGGACCGGCATTCAAGGCAAACAAAGCTAGTACCCATGCCAACAGGAAACCTGCCTTGGGAGGAAATTGCGATGGATTTTGTGGGGGAATTACCAGATTCTGAGGGTTTTAATACAATTTTGGTAATAACAGACAGATTCACCAAGATGCAGCGGTATATAGCTGCAAAAACAACCTGGACAACGGAAGATGTGGCCAACACCTATATTAATAATATTTGGAAATTGCATGGCCTACCAAGATATATCACTTCCGACCGAGGACCGCAATTTGCCTCAGAAATGTTCCGGCAGATGAATAAAAAGCTAGATATTCATCTCCGATTATCTACCGCCCACCACCCTCAAACAGATGGGTTGTCTGAACAAGCAATTCAGACACTCAAACAATACCTTCGGATATTTTGCCATGACTGCCAAAATCGCTGGGCAAAATGGTTACCCTTAGCTGAGTTCGCATACAACTCGACCTCCACCTCAACCCATGGATACTCGCCTTTTAGGTCCCTCTATGGATTTGACCCCAGAACAATCCACCTTAATACTGACTATCAGCTAACCTCGCCAGCGGCTGAAGAATGGCTGGACCGCATGACTACAGTACATAGCCAGATCCATGACATTCTCAAACATATCAATGATAAAAGAAGTTCAACGTCTATAGAGAAGGCTAGAACATTCGAACCTGGCAACCAAGTACTGGTAGATCGTCGGAATCTCACGGTCAAAGCAGGGAACAATCGATCCCTAATGACTAAGTGGATCGGCCCCTATAAGGTGGTACGGAGAGTCGGAACGCATGCATATGAACTCGACATACCGAAGGGTATCAGGTTGCATAGGGTTATACACACCACCTTGCTAAAGCCATTCCATGACCGAGCAGACCCACAGGCCATGGATGTGGAAGAAGATGAAGACATTGAGTATGGTGTCGAGGAAATTGTAGATTCGGTACGCAAGAAAGGCAAGGTCTTGTACCGAATCCGATGGCAGGGGTACAGCCCTGAAGACGATACCTGGCAAACTTTGGATACTATGTCATGCAGGAATGAAGTGAGAGCATTTCATGACAAGTTTCCAAGGAAACCCAGAGATACGCGATTTTGCTGAAAAAGCCATCCATTGTCTACGTCTATACTATTGTCTACCAAACTCACAACAATACATATTGTCCCTCGAAACTATACCACACTAGTGTGGTATAGTTTGGCCATTGCGTACACTCCTTAGAGTCACGTTTATAGCCAATTATCTACGCCATAGCCTACGCCGTCACAACTACCTACGTCTGCAAGGTTAAGGCATGAGGTCATACCTTTCCTACCTTTTATTGGCTTTTTCCCACTGGGTTTTGCTAATAAAAAGGGAGGTTTTACTGGTGACCGAACCATATTGACAATATGATAGGGCACACCGGCCACCGAATGGGCCCCACGATCGATGAGTCGATTAGATTGGGATGTTGGAACCTGGCATTAGCAGCGGGAACCAAAGGTTGTGGCCCATTCATACTCATATTGAGAGGAACATGTACCATGAGCCCTGAGGTCAGCAGTCGGGACGACCTGCTTTTCAAGGGGGGGTAATGTTATGAATCTCACGTGAGGGTGGTCTACGCAGAGGCGGAAAACCGAAGCCGACAGCCGCTGAGGCCAACGACGTGGATTGATCACCCACAGCAGGTCTAGCAATGGGCCCTCTAGCTCATACCTATGGGTTGAGTAGAGAGACTGGCCGGGACAAGGAAGTGTGTGCACCGTTCTAGCGATGACCAAGAGGGTTGGGGCTAGGTCGTATTGGCTTATGGGATAACTGCTTCTTACGGAGGACCGGTTCAAGGCATATTCGATTTCCAATCATTGATTTCCAAGCCGCTGATGTCTACGTTGTTGATTTGCAAGCATGTCTCCGTTTCCCTTATTTCCAATCAATGATTTGCAATCATTGATTTTCAAGCTGCTCCGTCATTGATTCCTAAGCTGCTTATATCTCCGTCATTGATTTGCAATCATGTCTCCGAGGTTTAGGAAGCTCATGCCGTGAGCATGTGGGGGGGGTCAGGACAATCCCCGAGATGTCTATATAAGGGGCCTCTGCCACCTAGATAGAAGCAGAACCCAAGCACTGTCTTGTATACTTCTTCGAAAGCCTAAGCACTATATCTCCTTGATCTCTACACTTTCGTCACCCTCGCACACCCGTCCCTGTTGTGCTAGCTCCACTAAACGCCACTAGAAGCTCGCTAAGCTCTTTACCTCATAATTGGCCCGGACTAGACTGTCCGCCCTTAACAGCTGGCGCCCGCGCTTGGGACGCAACGCACTGTGCTCCAGCTCCTGGGACGCAACACTCGCCTATGGCAGGTGTTCCCGCGTCCAGGACGCAACACAAGCGTGCTTCCCACGCCTGGGACGCAACACATACGCTTTGCAGATGCTCCCGCCTCTTGGACGCAACATGGAACGGGCTGCTCGTCCCCAACGCTATAGGTTATACCGCTGGCGTTGTCAACGGATAGCCCACAATCGCTCTCTTCTACAATGCACACCCCGACAGCCAGGTACGTAGCCACTATTGCAGCCATTGAATATGCACCCAGATGAAATATCCATTGTATTCGCTAATAATTATATATACAGAAGTATTGAGTAATAGAAATATATATAGAACATGCACTCGCTGGTTCAATCGCTCAAACACTCGCTCTAATACTCGCTCTAATACTCGGTCCAATTCTCGCTCTAATACTCGCTCCAATACTCGCTCTAACACTCGCTCCAATTCTCGCTCTAATACTCACTCCAATACTCGCTCTAATACTTGCCCTAATACTCGCTCCAATACTCGCTCTCATTCTCGCTCTATTACTCGCTCTAATGCTCGCTATAATGTGCTGGGATATAGAGCGAAGGGAAAATGCACGGGGAAGGGAGGTATATATACAGGAAAACCATAGTTGCCAAGGCCGACTGGTAAGGCCGACAATTTAGACTTTCCGAAGACAATGAGATAAGGGATAACAAGAGAAGTGGCAGGACAGTGATCAATGGCGCTCAGCCCCCTTTCGCCCGCGGATGCCGTACTATTCAATACCTGGCCTGGAAATAGTCATATTGGGAAATCGTAGTCATTGTATGGAGATATGTGCGGAGTTCACGCTTTGTGATATGTTTCGTAGGAATTCATGCATTCGCGGGCATATATATATATATGTGCGAGAAACTCGTGCTTTTGGGATATATATACATGTATGCGAGAAACTCATGCTTTCGCTATCTGGTTGAGACGGCCACAATATATATATTCCACGAAAAGCATGAGTTTCTCGCATATATATGAAGAAGCCTGGAAAAGCATAAGTTTCTCGCCTATATATATATATATATCCCAAAAGCACGAGTTTCTCGCATATATATATATAAGTCTCCAAAAGCACGAGTTTCTCGCATATATATATATAAGTCTCCAAAAGCACGAGTTTCTCTCACATATATATATATATGCCCGCGAATGCATGGATTTCTCACATATATATATATAAGTCTCCAAAAGCACGAGTTTCTCGCATATATATATATATATAAGCCCGCGAATGCATGGATTTCTCGAGCATATATATATATGTCTCCAAATCCACGAGTTTCTCTCACATATATATATATATGCCCGCGAATGCATGGATTTCTCACACATTTATATATAAGTCTCCAAAAGCACGAGTTTCTCGCATATATATATATATATAAGCCCGCGAATGCATGGATTTCTCGCGCATATATATATATGTCTCCAAAAGCACGAGTTTCTCGCATATATATATATATATAAGCCCGCGAATGCATGGATTCCTACGAAACATATCACAAAGCGTGAACTCCCTACATATCTCAATACCACGACTACGATTTCCCAATATGACTATTTCCAGGCCAGGCAAGGAATAGTACGGCACCCGCGGGCGAAAGGGGGCTGAGCGCCATTGTTCACTGTCATGCCACTTCTCTTGTTATCCCTTATCTCATTGTCTTCGGAAAGTCTAAATTGTCGGCATTAGCAGTTGGCCTTGGCAACTATCGTTTTCTTATATATATGCCTCCCTTCCCCGCGCATTTTCCCTTCGCTCTATATCCCAGGACATTATGGCGAGCATTAGAGCGAGTAATAGAGCGAGTATGAGAGCGAGTATTGGAGCGAGTATTAGGGCAAGTATTAGAGCGAGTATTGGAGCGAGTATTAGAGCGAGAATTGGAGCGAGTATTAGAGCGAGTGTTAGAGCGAGTGTTAGAGTGATTGAAGCAGCGAGTGCATCTTCTATATATATATCTATTACTCCATACTTCTGTTTATATAATTATTAGCGAATACAAAGGATATTTCCGCTGCAAGCATATTCAATGGCTGCAATAGTGGCTACGCACCTAGCTGGTATTAGAGTTTCGTACCTACAAGCGGGTGCATTGTAAGTATAGCGTTAACAATATGATGATGCCAAGGGAAGGAACTCTAATATCCAGAGATTGAAATATGCCAACCAGCGTCCGGACGCCTTTGGTTGCCCCAATGGTGTCCAGATTGTGTTGCAACTCAGCCGGGCGTCCAGATTGTATTGCAACTCAGCCGGGCGTCCAGATTGTGTTGCAACTCAGCCGGGCGTCCTGATTGTGTTGCAACGCAGCCAGCGTCCAGACGCACAGGACGCACAGGACGCACATGCGCGAGCTCTCGCGTCGCGACGCTGGGCGGTGCGTCCGGACGCCACTTTTTTCTTGCTGATATCTGTAGCCACTGTATTATGCAAATCTCTGACCAAGCTCCATATATCTCGATATGCAATCTACTCGGCCTCAAGGGTCATAGCAATCATAATACTAAGCCGCTCGCATTCAATACAGGCTTAGCCGAGACTTTTAAAGGCCCTTGATCTGCTTCTATGACTGGGGCTTCACCTTTATGCCATTGTTAAGTATTTTGAGAGTTTAGGTGTATGTACATATTATACTAGCTCTAGGATTGAAGTTTATCAATTTCGAGCTTCAATTGCACCATATTCACCAAAGTGCAAGGTAGATGCCTTCACCACATTCTTGTATTCAGTGCTGGCCCTACTGCGCTGCTAGTGCAAGTCTGTGGTACTGGTACTTCAGGCTATAGTAGTACTCAGACCCCCCTCCACCTAACGCATCTCAGCTACCCTCAACTTCTCTCAACTAGGTCAAGACCTCTTAGCCTTCCTTCAAACTAGTTGTTGTGAATACTCCTGCATCCTCCTATTCACAAGCAATCTCAAAATGATTAAAAGTTCCTCTAAAATATTAAGCAATTCGGCGGAGGTTATAAAATGTACTCAAACCCTCAAAATTCTTAACAATAGCATAAAGGTGAAGCCCCAGTCATAGAAGCAGATCAAGGGCCTTTAAAAGTCTCGACTAAGCCTGTATTGAATGCGAGCAGCTTAGTATTATGATTGCTATGACCCTTGAGGCCGAGTAGATTACATATCGAGATATATGGAGCTTGAGTATAGATTTGCATAATACAGGGGCTACAGAACATACTGGGCTTGAGAAACTGCATAGAAGGACACCCTAAGATATTAAGATTGCAGTACTACAAATATAGCTTGATTGAATCACTCAAAAAAGCTGAAATTCTATACCAAGGAGGCTAGCTTGCAAAAGTTATATAGGTTATATAGAGCAATATAGTTTGCAGTGCATCTAGTTCTATATACAGTAAGTAGCTTGAGTCTATACTAATATGGCTTACAGAGTGGACCTCTGAGGAACCTATGGTTGCTAGTAGTAGTTGTTTTGGGCGGCATGGGGGGTGTAGAATGGGTGGTTATGCTAGAGAGGTGGTCATATGGGGTATTAAGGGTTTAGGTGCTATAGAAGGTTCAGAGTAGATCGGAGTGGGTTGGAGATGTTAAATTTGGGTTTTTCGAGTGTTTTTATCCTATATTCATTGTTCTTACTACATTGATATTGATATATTGATGGAGGTATTAGAATGTTACTGCATGTAGCAGGGAGCCCGCATCATCGTCACGTGGTTGTCGATTGTTACGCAGTAAGTTATACTATAGTCTGCTCTAAATAAGCTCAGAATTAATACACTAGCCACCATAAATGCTAATAATGATGGCTCTATTGATTTAACCTCTAATCCTCGAATTAGTAATAAAAGCAAATATGTCGATATGGTCTATTACTATATATGGGACCTTATTAAGTCTAAGAAGCTTACAGTCCTATACATTCCAAGTTACAATAATTTAGCTAACCTATATACTAAACCATTTTCCCAACTATGACTCTTTCTGCTAAAAAATCTTATTCTAGTATAAAAACAATTAAATTTAATACTCTTTTCCCTATATATCTTTTTTTCTATATATATAGTTTTTTATAGATTTTATAATAAGGTTGACTTAATTGTATATATTTAGGAAGATAAGAGAGGCTTAAGTTTAGGAAGTATAAGCTGAAGAGGGGTATTAGTGATTGAATACCATACATTCATTTATTCTGCCTATACTTTACTATTCTATATTAGTAATCTTTGGTCTATAGATCTTAAAGCAAGCAATAGTAGCAACCTTCAGCCTATAGATTTTAAGGCAAGTAACAGTAGCAACCTTCAACCTGCAGATCTTATCGTAAGCAATAGCCTTCTTAGGTATTGTATGCTTCAGCCTTCACAGGTATTGTAGACTCTGACTTGCAGATTATATAGCAAGTATCAGCCTTCACAGGCATTGTATGCTTTGGCCTTCATAGGCATTGCATACTACTCTTATGTTTTTCTTCTTCTTTACTTTCTTATATACATTCATTTATGTATATATATCTCATTTGTTTCATATTAGATAGATATATAACAATCATATAACAACATATCTCTTCCCTTCTATATACTTTTCTCTACATGACAATCTCACTTTGCTTATTTGTATTATCCTTCAGTGGACTTTTGGATCTCACTGCTGCCTATACCTCCCTCCCTTATCTCTTAAAGGTGGTGTTTTGGGTCTTTTACAATGTTATTACGTTGGCGGGATACAGTTGTGTGTAGGTTCTTCCTATTGTTCCGTGGGTCTACCGAGTCTTTAAAGACTAGGGACCGGAGCCGTCACATGATATTTAGATCGAATCGACATATAGAGTCTAAAAATAAAAATAATCCCTAGGTTGTTTGATTTCTTTAGCCTATGCTGCGACCATCCGAGGTAACTTACCACTGGTAGGCCTCAGTATGAGGTGTCTCGAGACTTTTGCAAATCGACTATCCAACATAATGATAATTACTTATATCTAAACTCGCTATCTACCTAGGTAGTCATCTTCATGCATCTTCAGCTTCAGCTTCAATGTCAATATCCCCTACTATGCCCTCTTCCACTAATTCCTGCTCCAAAAATCATGCCGAGCGGTGTAAATGCGAGCAGCCAACGTGGAAATTTGGCTCATTCTGTATTTTTTTCTTTTTTTTTTAAATACTTGATACTTCTATGCAGCCCCACTAGGGGGGCTATGAGGTGGCTCATTATGTTGGTTGATAATGAGGTATTAGAAGAAGAATCTCTCTGGCTTTAAGCACCAAATAATATATATTATAAGCGAATAGTTTTTTTTTTTTTTTTTTTATGGAGTCTGTATGTCTATGGAGCATAAGGCTATGAGATGGCCTCTTCCGCCCCTTTGAAGGTTTGGTTTCTCACAGGACAAAAAGTTGCTTAAACGCCCTGCCTCCCAACCTAAGAAATATACCCTTTCCTCCGCCACTTAGCTCCTAACCAGCCTGTTCCTAAATAAATAAACTTCTTCGCCATAACACCCCTGCGGCCCTCCCCTTTTCTTTAGTTCTCCTAACTACCTTGGTTGTACTCTGCTTGTGCCATGTTACTGTGACTGCTATGACAACCTTGGCGCACGATACCCTTAGTCCCACCCCCCTTCCTAATCTTCCCTCTACTTACTTTCTTCCTTCTACTCCACACCAGATACAGCCCTTACCTCACCTTGTTGCATCTAAATTTAACGCCGTGATCTGCCAACTAAAGCCACTGCAATCACGCTGGCAAGAACAATAAGGTGAGGTAGGGTTTCTTTTCCTTCTCGCATCTATGACCCTCACTTCAACCATGCCACTTCCTTGCCGAGTTCACGGCTTCTCGAGCAATGCTTCACAAACCATTTTTAAAGTAACCTATGAAAACCCCACTAAAGAAGTTGACCTCCAGGCTAACTATAACGAATAGCTCAAGCCTCCTTCCATAACCTGGGGATCTGTCAGCTCCAACGGATTGCTCCCAGTGCGAGCACCTCTAGGTCTATCCTTGAGAAAAATGTCTCAACTAGATTTATTATGTATTCTTCGCCTCCATCATTTACCTTCTTCAACCACCTCTTCCTATTGTCCATGTCCTCCCAATTCCCCCATCTCAGTCCGATTTCCTCACCACGCGGACAGACTAGTGCTACATGGCTACCTGTCTTGACATGTCTTCCACACGTTCTGCAAGTCGGCTCTATAGTGTCATCTATAATCGCTCTCCAGGATTGAAGATTACCTTTCCCTGTCCGGCAGTGCACATAGTTAATCCGAGCCTTTCTGCTCCACCTGACCTCTCTTCCTCCTCCTGTTCCTGCTACTTTTCTCTCTCTTGCTCTCATCCTCTTCCACCCCTGCTTGAGGCCTCCCTCTGTGATTTGAGGCTCCTCCGGTTCTCTTCTTTTAGCTCCCTCCTTTGCTAGAGAATCTGCTTTCCTGTTGCTATCAATGCCAACATGAGCCTTAACCCAGCTGACTCTGACCGCGTCTACCCCCAACCGCTCTTGCCTCTTTCTGATCCCAGTGACTGCCTTTTGTATGTCTGCAGTCCTCGCTTTTCCTCTTCTCTCTACCTTCCTCACCGCGCCATAGCTGCTATTGAGTCTGTAAGTATCAGAATCTTCTAATCCCTTTGACAATTCTCAATAGCTTTTCTGATACCTGCCACCTCGCCATCCCGTACTATAGACAATCGTCCTAGTCCCACCTCCCCTCTGACGTCCCCCCTGCCAAGCTCCAAGCTCCTTTTACTTTTCCCTCCTCACTCATGCTTCCATCAGTGTAGACTACTACTGAGTCTTCCCTTGCTCCAGCAATCTTTTCTGCCCAGATCTCCGGAACCTCTTTACTACCAAGGCCTAAGTCCACCACTGGCACCTCGACCTCCCCGCAAACCCCTCCTATACTAATGACTTCTGTCAACTCTTCCCTAATCACCCCTGCCTTACTCTGGATAGCCGATAACACTGACGTAAATCCATCCTCCTTTGGGTTATCTTGCTGCCTGTATGGCTTACTGAGGTTGTTCCAGGACCTTCCACTCTCTATATTCTTCCCTATAGTACCCTCCTCTAGCCACAAGTCTCCCAATGTTGTGGGATCTCTCATTATCTTCCCCATCAGCCTTGCTTAAGCTGCATCCATAACCATCCTTGGGCTCTCCACTCCCGCAATCTGGCTAACAATCTCCCTCCTCGATCCGTGAAAGGGAAGGATTGTCACACTGTCTTAGCGAGTCTCATAGTCTGGTTGGCACAGCACCCCCGCTAGCTAAACTGCCTTAGCCAGATATCTGCATGTCGCACCCAATGAAAAGTTTTCACAAAAGTCTCGAGTGTATGATACCTAGTCTAGGTGCCAACTAGACTAGAGTGAACCGTACTTTGCCGAAATGTCTCCAGACATCTTGTCTCGTGCCCAGCCCTACTTACTAGAAACGGAAATTTCTTATTGCCTGCTCAGTAGCCTGTCCTAGAGGTATCTATATACGTGTCTGGTCCTATGAATTAGGTTGCCTGTTTCCTGTCCTTTGATCACCCAGGGCCTTCAAGCTTCTCCTACTTCCCTCTGTCCTGTTCCCAGACCTACTTCCTCATTTCTTGCACTTGTGTGTTTATTGAGGCACTTGACCTCTTACCGTTTCTCTATCATCTTCCTTGAAACGAGTATCGGCGGTATCATCACGAGGTGTTACAAAATGTTGGATCACTATCCCTAACCGTAGGATTCTTAGGCATCACTGACTGCTGGATAGGTCTCACTAGCCGCTGCATAGGTATCACTAACTGGTGGATACATAAGTATCACTAATCGGTAGATACGTAGGTATCACAACTGCTGCACACGCATCACTAACTATGGATAGGTATCTCTACATGGCACTCACTTTTGGATAGGTGTCATCAACCATTGGATACTGAAGTGTTACTGACTGTTGGATAGGTCTCACTAACCGCTGCATAGGTATCACTAAGTGGTGGATACGTAGGTATTATGAACTGGTGGATATGTAGGTATTACTAATAGGTGGATACGTAGGTATCACTAACTGACTGATATGTAGGTATCACTAATTGGGGGATTTGTAGGTATCACTAACTGGTAGATATGTAGGTATTACTAACTGGTGGATATGTAGGTATCACTAACTGGTGGATATGTAGGTATTACTAACCAGTAGATATATGAGTATCACTAACTGGTAGATATGTAGGTATCACTAACTGGTAGATATGTAGGTATTACTAACTGGTGGATATATAGGTATCACTAACTGGTAGATATATAGGTATCACTAACTGGTGGATATGTAGGTATCACTAACTGGAGGATTCATAGGTATCACTAACTGGTAGATATGCAGGTATCACTAACTGGTAGATTCTTGATACATAGGTATTACTAACCAGTAGATATGTAGGTATTACTAACTAGTGGATTCATAGGTATCACTAACTGACAGATATATAGGTATCACTAACTAGTGGATATGTAGGTATTACTAACAGGTAGATACATAGGTATCACTAACTAATAGATATGTAGGTATCACTAACTAGGGGATTCATAGGTATCACTAACTGGTAGATATATAGGTATTACTAACTGGTAGATATGTAGGTATTACTAACTGGTGGATATGTAGGTATTACTAACTGGAGGATTCGTAGGTATTACTAACTGGTAGAATGTAGGTATCACTAACTGGTAGATATGTAGGTATCACTAACTGGTAGATTCTTAATATATAGGTACTGGCATCACCAACTATTGGATAGGTGTCACTAACCATTGGATAGGTATCACTAATTGATAGATACTTAGGTGTTTACTGTCCGCTAGATATATATAACTAACAGCTTCAAGTAACTATGTTAGTTGGACTAACTGGTAAACATGTAGGTATCACTAATCGGTGGATACGTAAGTGTCACTAACTGCTTGACTGGTATCACTAACCATTGGATAGGTATTACTAGATGGTACTAACTATTGTTTAGGTATCACTAACTGCTGGATAGATATCTACAAAAGATAGGAACTGTTATACATATAGACTTTAGTCACCTGCAGTATATATATATTGGGGCCTAAAGGATGCTTCTAGCCCCAATAATACCTCGCTCAAGCCACTGCTATGTATACAGCCTAGTGTACTATTGGAGGTAATTATGATATTGTAATCTACTCAGAGGGGCAATTGGCTAACCCTTGAGTATATACAGGTAGATTTCATAGAAGTAGGATACTACCTAACTGATTGAAAAGATTACACTAACATAATAGGGGCAACTGTCCAGTTACTAATTTATACACCCAGCCTTCTGGGCTGCAGAGAAAGCATCAATCTCAGATGAGGAATGGTGAGTGTACTTCACTGACGGCACAGGAGTAGAGGGATAGACAGCTAGTGGTTTCTACACGATGGATTGGAGGGGCAACCCAAACAGCACCTATTGGAGATTCCTGTGGTATCTAGCTAAAAATGCGGACAGTGCATTCCATGCAATCTGACTTGCCCTCACCATGGAGGATTTCAATATGAGCACCATACTATCTGACTCCCAAGCCGCTATCAGGCTATTTCAAACATGAGCAGAGGGGCCCCACCTGGGTCAGGTATCGAAGCAGGGATCCAATAAGCCCTAGTCCACTCAGCGGAGAAAAAGGGCGTTAAAATAGCCTGAGTTAGAGGTAACAGGATATTCTATTAAGAATATAGTGAGGCAGTAGAAGTAGTACTAGCAGCAGAGGTTGTAGCGGTCTGGAGTAGAAGTTCTAGTGGAGCAGTGTGCTAATGGTAATAGCAGTGGATACAACAATAGGAGTATGAAAACTTGCCTATTATTCCAATTACAGAGTGGAACGGGATGTCTTTTTATATACATGAAGTTGTAAGAGCCAATGTAAGATGTACCAGCAGGAATGTTAATTAGCTAATGTGAAGCAAGAGAAATACAAATAAGTGGGCGCAATGGAAGAGACAGCAACAGGAATAAGCTGAGCTGACACTGAGCTGAGCTGAGTTGACATTAGATGAGCTTATAGTAGAAGTGCTAATTATTGTTATAGCTCATGTAAGGGAACTACACCCCTGGTAGAACCAATACCCTGCTATAGTTGCTAACTATGATGGACTGATCACCCATATAGATGTGGGTAGCACGCTTGGGAATAAAGCGTTAAAAGGATTGGCTATTGAAGTATGTGTCTCTGAGGTTAGCTCTCATATATGTATTCTCTTCGATATGTTTCTATTATATTCTATTATATGTCATTCATATATCGTTATTGGATGTATTCAAGTTATTTCCTGTTTGTCAGCCTGACTACAAAGCGTTGTAGTTCGGGCTACCTAATCAATATATGTCAGACTGCAATGTTCCTAATTGGGAAGCGTCTTCTTATTTGGGTAACAACCTGACGTCAATGCTGCTAAGCTGTTATAGGAAGCATCATCCAGATCTGATTACTCGTTATCAGATCTAAGCTTCTATATAACCCACCACTTTTATATAGTCAATATATTAAGACCCAAGCAGTGTTCTAAGTCTACTTTTAGCTTTACTCTTATCGAGTCCACTTTATACCCAAGTTGTGACTGCATTTATACTTGTGCTTATCACTAAATAATCTCTTGTTTCCTTTCCACCAACTTGTATATCCGTAGTTACAGTCCATCTGTAACATTACACCACTTGTCTATATACTTCTATAGACACCAACATCTCACAATCCCCTACAACCATGTCAATATTGAGAGGACTACTTGGTGAACCTTCTGATAAGCATATGGCTGACACTGACAATGATTGTGTTGTTCAGGCACAGCAACAAGCTGAACAATTCATCAAGCAATACTATGCTCCCTCTTCTCAGATTCCGCAATTTCAGGAACGCTGGGGCACCCCCCGTCAACAAATAGGACTTGGATCAATATCCTCTTCCTCTCCAGAACCTATCATACGATCAGTTACTCCATCAGTAGCTCCATCTACCAATTCAGGTCCCTCCACTAAAGGCAAGTGACTAGTAACTCGTCACCAAACTCCAGTAGATCCTGGATATGCTGCTATGAAGGCACAGGTTCAGTAACTAGAAGCAGAAAAGCAAGCTGCACTTGTACAAGTACAGTAGCTACAATAGACATAGATAGCACATACCGAATTTATTCAGCGGAGCGCAGCTAACATCCAGAATACAGCTAATACTGCCACCAACAAGCATGCACAACTATTGAATAATACACAAGATGCACTCACTCAGATCTAAACCTTATCATTTCTAGACAAACAAACTAGGCAAAAGAATTTAGACAATCTACCACAACCTCCGATACCTTAAGGGACAAGCTAACTTCTATAATGACCAATATCACTAATGATTTACTAGTATTGAAGGAGGTTTACTAGTATAGAAGAATAACTCGCTAAGATAAAACGTCGAGTACAGGCTCCTCAGCCTATATACCCTCTAGCGAATACACACAAAGACTTGAACAAGCAGCAGGAGGTATACCACTACCTTCTCCACTACCAGTTGAACAAAGATGACCCAGAGACCCTACTCCTCTGATACCACCTCCAGTAGGACTTGGGATCTTTGAAGACAAGCAGATAGCAGGAAAAGTACCACCTCCAAATAAATTTAAGGGGAACGAACGTATCTCGAAGGCTAGATCCTTCAAATGGATGATTACTTTCTCATCACTCTCACCTGAAATGAAGACCAGAAGCTAGCATATATTGGATTATTAATGGATGGAAAAGCATTGGATTGGTGGAAGGCTAATCGAGTTAAGTATCATACTTGGAAGGAGGTTAAGGAGGCTATGGAACTGTATTATGGGGACTACTACCAGGCAGATCGAGTATATCATGACCTAGCAGCATTAAAGAAGACTAGTTCTATCTTAGATTATTTAACGGAGCTAGATAGGCTTAACAATTATGCTAAACTATCTGAGATGCATGTCACAATATTATAATCTCCAACCTTCCCATGATCTCCGCAAATCAATAGCCTACTACAAAACCTTCACACCTTCCCTCATCAATAGAGACAGAAGCTTATCGAAATGGATATCATTTCTACTGAGTTTTAAAGCTGTAACCATCATGCTCCTCCAATGCAACCAGTATCAAAGAAAAGAACCTTTGAAGAGCGAGTACAACTTCGAGGAAAGAATACTACAACTGCAAATACTCGCCATAAATCGACAACTATGCTAGATGGATCAATCCGTATCCCTTCACAAACCTTCAACAAACAAGCAAAAGAAAGGTGATATGTATGGTGTAGAAGAAGTAGTCATCTATCTAAAGACTGCAGGAGGACAAACGATTAAAGACTCCTCCTCCTACAAATGCTAGCACTAATAACCGAAACTAAGAGCATACCAACAAGAAAATTGAACTGATAAGGGATACCTCAAAATCATTAAGTTAGGTTTAAAGAAGAAGAATCGGGAAAAGAATAAGGAGTACATTACCTACCGTCGGATGTACTCCTAGACAATCTTCCCTTCTGACGGTCCGAATTTTCATTGCTGAGGAAGAGATAGAAGTAGTGGTAGACTGTGGAGCTAGTGCTCCAGTCGTTGGAAAAAGGTTAGCAATTAAGTTGGGAATTTGGAAAAGAGCCAGGAAAGTTAAAGTTAGGCAGGGAGATGGATCTCGAATTTCTGGAGGAAAATATGTTGTTAATACTAGGTTTGATATATTGGATTCCTCTTCTCGTTTTTTGGGTAAGTTTAAGATGGATACTGAAGTATTGGATATTGGAAAGAAGGATGTTATTTTGGGTTTATCTTAGTTGATGGAAAATGGATTTTTGGTAGATACTTAGGATAGGTACCTGAGACAGGTCTCTACAGGTTTGATTGTTCCTTGTTCTGTTAGATGGATTCCTACTGTTTCTGTTCTTGAAGTTGAAAAGCCTCTAGAAGATAGCAAGATTGTACTTATTATTAACACAAGCAAATAATACTCTCCTTACGCACATTGCTTTACCAAAGAACAGGCAGCTAGACTCCTTGAACACAAGCCGTGGGACCACGAAATCCCCCTCCAAGACCCAAACTTAAAAATACTATTTGGGGCTATCTATAAGACCACATGGGATGAAGATGAAGCACTCCAGAAGTATCTTGATAAGAACCTTCCCACTACTAAAGTCTGACATTCACGCTCCTCCGCTAGTACTCCTATCTTAAGGCTATGTGTTAATTACCAAGCCCTTAACCATCTTACTGTACCAAATAAATACTCACTCCCTCTTATCTCAGAGTTATTCGATAGAACTCGTAGAGGTAAATGGTTCATATGATTGGACCTCAAAAATGGGTACAACCTCATCAGACTTATATTAGGAGACGAATGGAAGACAGCATTCAAAACGAAAAATGGACTATTTGAGTATACCGTGATGCCATTTGGGTTGACCAATGCCCCCACTATATTTCAAGAGATGATAGATACGATCTTCAAGGATATGGAAGGATGTATCTAGTACTTGAATGACATACTCATCTACAGAGGTGAGACAGAGGAAGTATATCCACAAATAGTTAAAAAAGTTCTTCAGCAATGCATCCAACATGGGTTAGCTGTTAACCTTATGAAGTCCGAGTTCTATGTTCAGGAGACCTTATTCCTCGGTCATATTATCAATGGTTAACACGTCCATATGGATCTCTCCAAGCTCAAAACTATATCTAAGTGGCCTATTCCTACCAAGAAGAAAGAGGTTCAAGCATTCCTAGGCTTTGCTAATTACTACTGTCAATTTATTGCCAATTATAGTGTAAAGGCATGCCCTTTAATCGACTTAATAAAGGATGTTCCTTTCAGTTGGGGACATGAACAACAGTAAGCCTTTGATGACCTCCGAGAACGATTCCTCACTGCCCCCATCCTTACATAGTTTGACAGACAACTCAAGACAATCATAGAGACTGATGCTAGTAATCAAGCTATTGCTGGTATCCTCTCTCAATACCATGTTGTCAATGTAGGAAAGCAGCTACACTCCATTAAATACCACGCCAAAACCCTCTCCACAGCTCAACATAACTGGCCTATCCATGATAAAGAGTTGTTTGCAATTGTGGATTGCTTCTGGAAGTGGCGAGATTGGTTGGTTGGTGTTCTAGTGAATGTCTATACAGACCACCAAGGGTTACAATATTTCAATACCAAACAAAAGCTCAACTCCCATCAAGCTACCTGGTACCTCCGCATGTCCGAATTCATCTATAATATTCACTACAGACCTGGTTCGAAGATGGGTAAGCCTGATGGCCTGTCCAGACATTTAGGGGATAAGAAATCATGCATAGATGCTAGATTTTTCGAAAATGGACAACTAATAGTACTAGGGGAAGAGGATGAAGAGGAAGCCAAAGATGTTAAAGTGGAAGGAATAGATATAGTCGGATGGCAGAAGAAGAATGGACTATGGGTGGTACCCTTCGAGTTTAAGTTGGAAGTGCTAAGACAGCACCATGATAGTCAAGTGGCAGGACATTGGGGAAGACATCGTACTCAAGAGCTAGTGTCAAGGAATTTTACGTGAGATAAATAGCAAGAAGATATTATGAATTATGTGGCAGGATGTACTAAGTGTTAGAAAGCAAAGGCAGATAGGCATAGTAGGCAAACGAAGTTGGTACCGATGCCAACTGGAGAACGACCATTTGAGGAAATAGCTATGGACTTCATTGGTGAGCTACCAGAGTCTGAAGTTTTCAATGCAATACTCATTATCACGGACCAGTTTATGAAAGTACAATACTATATTCCGGCAAAGACTATATAGATAGCATCTGATATTGCTGATACCTATATTAATGAAATATAGAGACTTTATGGCCTTCCCAGACACATCACCTCCGACCATGGTCCACAATTTGCCTCTAGATTCCTCAAAGAGCTCAACCAAAAGCTCAACATAACCCTCTACCTCTCCACTGCCTATCACCCTCAGACCAATGGACTTGCTGAACGAGCAGTTCAAACACTTAAGCAGTACCTTTATATCTACTGTCATAATAAGCAAGCTCATTGGAAATGATAGCTACCCTTAGCCGAGTTTGCCTATAATACTACTGCTCACTCTACCCATAAGTACTCCCCTTACCGAAGTCTATATGGTTTCGACCCTCGCACTATTCACCTTTCAGACAACTATAAATTCTCCTCTCCCGCCACAGAAGAATGGCTAGACCGAATGACAACTATGCACAACCAAATTCATAATACCCTCAAGCAAATCAACCACAAAAGGAGTGCTATACATCTCGAAAAGGCAGGCAGGTTTGCTATTGATAACTGGGTATTGGTTAACTGCCGGAATCTACAAATACGAGCTGAGAACAACCGTTCTCTTACTAGCAAGTAGATAGGGCCCTATAAGGTCATTGAAGCTATTGGTTTACATGCATACAGGCTCAAAGTTCCATAAGGCATACGATAGCACAATGTTGTTCATGTCACCTTCCTAAAAACATTCAAACGACGAGATGAACCTAGCGTGCACACCAAAGCGAGTTTTCCCCATGCTGACTTACCAAGACTCACGCCGATAGCCGAGTTTTGCCCAACCCTCAAACTCGGCGAGTTAGCTACATGATTCTCTGGAATACTCGAGCCAGCGCTAAGTAGCCGACGAGTACTCGCCAAGCCTTTTTGTTACGGGGAATATGCTGGAAGCCTACCTTTCACTGCCTATATATACATGGAATTCGTGGGAATTCGTGCATTCACGCCTTATATATATACATGGAAATCATGTATTCGCGGCTTATATATATACATGCAGGTCTTGCATGCATAGCTTATACATATACATGGAAATTATGCATTCACGGCTTATATATATACATGGAAATCATGTATTCACGGCTTATATATATACATGGATTTGATATATACTAGCCGCGAATGCACGAACTCCATGTATATATATAAGCCGCGAATGCATGATTTCTATGAATATGTATAAGCCACGAATGCATGATTTCTATGTATATATATAAGCCATGAATGCATGATTTCCATATATATGTATAAGCTACGAATGCAAGACTTGCATGTATATATATAAGCCGTAAATGCATAATTTCCATGTATATATATAAGCCGCAAATACATGAATTCCATGTATATATATAAGCCGCGAATGCACGAATTTCATATATATATAGCTGGCGTAGGTAGGATGCTAGCCTATTCCCCATAACAAAAGGCCTTGGCGAGTACTCGCGAGTAGCTGGCGAGTCGGTGCGAGCTGGCTTCTTATGGATTGCTATCAGCGCGAGTCGGTGTCGAGTAGGAAAAATAGTTGGCAAACTTGCCTCGACTCGGGCCGATGCACACACTAGATGAACCACAAGATATAGATGAAGATGAACTAGATATCTTCGTTGTCGAATCCATTGTAGACCCTCGCAAGAATAGAGGAATAGTCAAGTATAGGGTCCATTGGGAAGGATATATAGAGTTTGAAGACACTTGGGAGACCTTTGACAAGTTGGATAAATGTCCGGAGAAGTTCAGGGAGTATCGAGAGAAGTTCCCCAATAAGCTACGAGATGAAAGAGATATATGAGGCTGGCTCTACATCAGGAAATTTCAATGAATGAAGACATAGTACCTTTTACCCTCCTACTTGTTGCTTTTTCCCTGTAGGTATTTTGGCAAGAGGTTTGGTTTTTAATAGCCATAGCATGTATGTATAGACACACTGGTCTTGTGGTACCCTTAAATGGGAGTGAAGATATCTAGCTAGTTGGTTAGTGCCTACCACCAGGAAGTTACCTGAGTTGTTACTAATACTTGTCTTATCCAGGGTTGGAAGGACTTGTATTCAGCTGAGGTCAGCTGCCTCGAAATGGGGAGTAATGTTATAGCTTAGGTAAGGGACGTACACCCCCAGTGGAACCAATACCCTGCTATAGCTGCTAACTATGATGGACTGATCACCTATATAGATGCGGGTAGTATGCTTGGGAATAAAGCATTAAAAGGATTAGCTATTGAAGTGTGTGTCTCTGAGGTTAGCTCTCATACATGTATTCTCTTCGATATGTTTCTATTATATTCTATTATATGTCATTCATGTATCATTATTGGATGTATTCAAGTTATTTCCTGTTTGTCAGCCTAACTGCAAAGCGTTGTAGTTCGGGCTGCCTAATCAATGTATGTCAGACTACAATGTTCCTAATTGGGAAGCGTCTTCCTATTTGGGTAACAACCTGACGTCAATGCTGCTAAGCTGTTATAGAAAGTATCGTCTAGATCTAATTACTTATTATTAGATCTAAGCTTCTATATAACCCACCACTTTTACATAGTCAATACATTAAGACCCAAGTGGTGTTCTATGTCTACATATAGCTTTACTCTTATCGAGTCTGCTTTACACCTAAGTTGTGACTGCATTTATACTTGCGCTTATCACCAAATAACCCCTTGTAACCTTTCCGCCGACTTGTATATCTATAGTTACAGCCCGCCTGTAACAATTATGGTATGAGAAAATAGTAGGGTTATTATCCATCGGTGAAGCCACCAATTATCTATCGGTAAAGCCAGCAAAACTTGGGTAGCCCGAGTTATAGAGATAACTCGGTTGTGGTGGATATGCGTTCTGATAAGAGGCTATATCGTAACGAAAAGGTAGACTGAAGAGTGGTTTTTGAATTAATTTTGGGCCAGAAGGGTAGCCAAAGCACAAGAACAGAACATCAAAAGGATACTCTATGCACATAGAGTATGAGTTCAGCACTTTTATGTAGCCCGAGTACGAATAGAGGTGGATCTGAAGGAGACTTGGGAGAAGCACAGTGAAAACCTGAGACAGGTACTGACACAAAATAGCTAATATAGATGACAGAGTGACAAAGATAAAATGGGCAATTATGAGAGAAAAGAGACAAGAAAATAGCCCCAGCTCGATAGAGCTAATCGTAAGGAGATGGACAAACTAGGCTGCATGTTTGAAGATTTCAGGAAATACTAAATGATATGGTCACTACTAGTGAGAGTTGAAAGTGAATATTACAAATATCCCCAAATCATACCTACTCAAGTTGATGTTCGCAATATACCAGTAGAGGTCTATTTTTTTTTTTTTTTAAAGACTCAGTACTTCTAAAAAAAAATAAAAAAAAAAAAAAACCTCTACCTTGTAGGTATGCTCTCTCGTCAGTAGTGAACGGGAATCTGACAAGCTAACTACTTTTGTTTTCATACTAGGATAGATCGTACTTATGCCTTCGTTGGTTATTAAAGGAGGGATGATACATTCCAACCTCAAATGTATGAAGAAGCGACATTACCTATGTTATGGGATAGGGACCTTGGAGTGCAATAGTCACACCCTTTTCCAAATATATTTTATTGCATAGGGAGTGAATTCCTCCCAAAACTCTGGCTCTTTTAAATGAGAAACGCTGGGTCTAGTGAGTATGACTTGACCACTAGACGCCAAATGGCAAGGATATCATTTTCAATAGTTTAGAGGTGAGAGCACACTTAGCAGTCTTTAGTAGTTTCAAGGACTGGAAGGACACCTCTTGGGGAGGAGGATCTTGAGTATATTTTTATCTTTCAATATTATCCCTACCAGCTAATATTACCTCTGCCAGCCAATATTTCCAATATTACCTCCACCAGCCAATATTGCCTCTACTAGTAAATATTACCTCCATTAGCTAATATCACTCCTACCAGCTAATATTACCCCTGCCAGCCAATATTATCTCTACTAGCTAATCTACCTCTGATAGCTAATATTACCCTACCACCTCTACTAGTCAATAACCCCCACTAGCCAATATATACCCACTAGCTAATACACTCCTGCTAGCTAATATACTACTGCCAGCCAACCTCACTTGCACTAGCCAATCTTACCTCTGCTAGCTAATATTGCTTCTGCTAGCCAATATCACCCCTGTTAGGTAATATTACCTCTACTAGCCAACCCCACCAACCAATATACCCTCACCAGCTAATCTCACCTATACTAACTAATATTACTTCTACTAGCTAACCTTACTAACTTTATCTCTGCCAGCTACTTCACCTCCAATAGTTAATCTCATCTCTAACAGCTAATCTTGCCTCTATCAACCTCACTCCTACTAATTTTTCCAACCTTGCTTCTGCTAACCTCACCTCTGCTAACTTCACCTCTACTAAGCTTACAGCAGGCTAAAGTATATTTTATATTTCTTTATTATTGCTTTTTATATTTTGGTTTATTTCTTTAAAGGAAAGCTTCATAAGAAGCCTATATAATAACAACTTCTTTATCTAAATCACTAGTCTATACTTATTTACTACTTACCTATTATATCTACATCTATTTTTCCTAATATTACTAAGAAAGTATTCTAGGTTCAGATGCAGTCTGATTAAAACCTTAACTATACCAGTTTTAGCATCAATAAATATAATAAATATATATCTATACTGACCTCCCCTAATACTAAAATTTCCAAGCATATTGCAGTTAAATATGAGAGGTAGAAATGGTCAAATTCAAGACATAATACTATTGACAATTATAAGTTAGTAGATAGGAAATTATAGTGAAAGGCAATTACTAGACATCCACAGTGGTAAAATCTTCATAGTATTTATGAAAAGATTCTAAAAGCTAATTCTAGTGTTATAGGCAAGTTATTATACTAGAAGAAGTATATCAATTTATTTTAGACTACTATCTCTATTATCAATATGCAGGAGTTAAAAAAACATTTGATCTTATTTATCAATGATTTTATGGAATCTTTAAAAGATAAGATTGATTGGCTTTTAAAATATTGCACTATATATATTTAGAGCTAGCCTTCAAACTTTCAAGCTCCATTGGAACCTATTAAATTATATTATACATTAGAGTGAGTCCAAATTAATCTTATTAAAATATAAGCTATACCTTATAATAAGAACTATTGGATATTGCACATTAAAGATTATTATAGCAAATACTTATTTCTTTGTAATCTTTTTAACAAAATAGCAGCTGGAGTTTCTAAGTATATAGCTTAATAGCTAGAGATTATTGAAGTTCCTCATATCTTACAATATGATAATAGAACTAAGTTTAAGAGTATTCTCTTAATATTATTATAAAAATATAAGGTTAAAATAATTAATAGTAGGCTTCAACATCTACATATGTAAGGGCTTGTTGAACAAGTAAATGAAGTGATAAAGACTAAATTACATTACTACCTTACAGACCTTAATGGCTAAGGCTAGAGCAATATACTACTAGATGTTGTTCTTGTAATAAATTGGTAAAACTACTCATTATTATATAGTAAGATGCCCTATAAAATATTTTATAACTAAAAATTTTAATGGAAGGGTCGAGTTATACTAGATGCTAATATACAGGTAGAAGATATTAAGAATAAAGTTGTTGATAATAATAAGGCTTTTTAAGTATTTAATAATCTTAAATACTAGTAAATTTTTTTTGCTGATATTTTTCTAGCTATTATTCTCTAGTACAGGACTCCCAAGTATAGTAACCCCACTTTTAAGTATAGCAACCTTATTCTTAAGTATAGCAACTCTACTCTTGAGTATAGTACCTATACTAGTATCAATTCTGCCTCTAAATCTAGTAGTAGTTGCAATCTCAAGTACTATAATTCTACCAGTAAGCTACTTAATCCCAATTAATCTAATATTGTTGCAGGTTACTGCTGTAACCTTAGAGGTTACTGCCACAACTCTGGAAGTTACTGCTATAACTCCAAAAGTTACTACCTTAACTATAAAAGTTACTGCCACAACTTTAAAATTTACTGTAGCAACTTCAGAGTTTATTACTATAACTCTGTAAGTTACTACTATAATCTTGAAGGTTATTACTACAACTTTAAAGGTTACTGCGACAACTTTAGAGGTTACTACTACAAACTTAGAGGTTAATGCTACAACCTTAAAGGTTACTACTATAACTCCAGATGCTATTACTGCAACTCTTTATATTGTACTAATAGTAGCAGAGAAATCAATACTATCTGTTGCTTAAAAAACTCGAGATTAAATGGCCAATCATTATAATAAATGATTTGTTATTGAGTCCTTTAAGCCTAATATAGTTGTTTTACTATGGATTTCTAGTACAGACTAGAGTACTCTAGACTATCATAGACTCTATGCTCATATCATAGGTCAGCCACACTCTGGTAGATATCAACTATAGACAGAGCATAGTATTTTGGATCAATTATATCCCACTAGTAAACTCAACCGAGTTTCTGAGCTTGTGGGTATATACCTAATTCTTAATATCAATCTTCATATTCTTGGACTCATGCCTTTTCTAGCCTCAACTTTGGATCTTACAAGCAATTCATCAGTGATTACCCTCTACTACACTGCTGCTCTAGCCTCTTAAGCAACAGAGGTGCTTCTATATTGTGCTTGCAGCACTAATGCTACCTGCCAAACCAAACGATGCAAGTGCTTCAAATCTGGCTCTAAATGCACTAACTATTGCCACTGGGGCAAGGGCCTCGATCAGGCTGAAACATGTCTTAATCTCGCTGCCTTTCAGGAACGTAATATCTGTACTATAGTCTCACGCACTACACTTGTGCCTACACTTTCGCATTCTCTGCTGTCTCTTTCTCCTTCAGGCTCTACCTCTAACACAACTCGTCGTTCCTCCCGTCTTTCTGCTTCTGTCTCTTCTGCCACTTCTGTTTCTCATTCAGCTTCTGCCGCTTCTGCTGCCGCCAGGTCTGATTTGGATAATTTAATGGATAGTATAGTACTGCGGAGGAGGACTTGATTAATGTTCTTGTATTTATTTCTCTGTTTTAGTATTTTATTTATTTATTTGTATGTCATATTCGCTTGGTTGTTTCGCTTGTTTTTTTCGCTGGATTGTTTCGCTTGTTTTTTTCACTGGATTGTTTCGCTTGGGTCTTCGCTTACATAGATAGTTCTGTACGCAATATTTATGCTAGAAGATCATTGTGGTCGTTTCATAGGGTGCATAGGCTGGGCCCACTGCTAGATGGGCCAGTCATTAGTGCCATTGCTGGATCGGGGGGCCCATACAGCTATAGCGGCCCATTAGTCTACGGGGCGGCCGATTGCTGGACCGGAACAAAAGCTGTATCGGTCAGAACAGCCCTGAGTTACCTTTCAATTTCTGCCTTGTATGCCATGCCGTTGGCTACCAGTTGGTATAGGAGTTATCAAGACTAGGGATTAGAGGAGACTGTTGGCGGCAGCCTTTTGAATGAGTCGGAATGGTGATTCAACGGACAGGGGTGAGGGAGTTATCTTTGTGTGGATTGGGCTGCAATGTTGACAATGTCAGGCTGGAGGTGCTGAGCTGGCAGACCTTCAGTATGAGGTGGTTGAGAAGAATCGCAGGTTGTTGTCGGGATTTTTGTAGCTTCGAGACGGGGGGAAGGGTAGTAATAGCTGTTCCCCAGAACTCTTTCTGTGCTGGTAGAACTTGCGGTGGCGAGGCTGTATCAGTGTCAGTGCCGCTAGTACCGATTTCGCAAGCGATGTCTTTGGATTCCCAGTGACTGGCAACCGTGTCCTTCGTGGGGTATTTCGTCTATCCATCTGCCCCGGATTGGCTTTCCTCTTTCCCCTCCTGGCATAATGTGTTTGGTTTGATGTCTAAGTCGTTGCTTTGCGGCTCCCGGTGTTGGCTAATCTACTAGAGGTGTAGGAGTTATATCTTGCGTGAGTGAGTATGTATTCAAAGGTGTTGGGTGCGTTGGCAAAACTTTGAGTAGGTGTGTCCTGGAAGAATTGCAGTCCTCGAGATTATGAGCTTGAGGGTGGGGGAAACTTGGGGAAGAAGGTAGCTGAGGATAACAATTGGATTCTTGAAGCCGACAACGAACTCCTTCGGATGATGCTGGTTGTAGGTCGGGGGACCTCTATATTGCAAGGAAGAGAGAACCAGAGCTGGATATGGGATCAGAAGAACGGAGTGGAATCGACATGCCCTCTCAGCCTTTACATGGATGCGCACAAACAGAGGCCCACAGAAGAGCTGGCTCCACCACATCGGCAAAGCGGATTCAGCAGAGTGCGTTTGCGGATACCCCACTGAGACAGGAGAACACATCGTCTTCAAATGCCCACGCTTCGACCACCCCCGGAGAACCTCGTTGGGGGAAAAGAGCAGTTGGGAGGAGCTGGATAAGCCGGAATGGAGGAAGGAGGGCGAAGAGACGTTCGAGGCCACGGAGGCCTTCTTTGGTTTCCTTTTTCGCGAGCTCACGTGGGGTCGGAGGGTAGTCACGAGCCGCTACGAATTTCCCAAGTTAGTCCATCTTAGTTCACGATTTTCTTTTGTATAAGTTCATTCACCTCGCGAGTCCATAAGTCCATCAAGTTGCGGTCGAGGCTCAGTCAGACCTTCGGGTCATCGGCCAGTCCGTTAATGACAGTATGGGGCCTCCCCCCAGTTCATGTATTTAGTTTGCGTGGGGCTGGCAGATTAACTTGCCTTTCCCTTGAATCCACCGGGTTTCCGTGTGGCTCCTCATAGCCCCCCTAATGGCTGATCTCATTCCCTCATCTTAAAAGACTCGGTACACTTACGAAACAATAAGCCAAACAACAACCTTCAAGCTGTAGAAGACCCCCCATCTATAAAACTGTATGGGGGTCCCCGTTCAAGCTCCGAAAACTCAAAGACCCCATTTGAGCTCGATGCACAAAGACCCAAGCCAGCGCTGCAAGCGCTAAAGACTCGAACGAGCACCACGAGCGTGCAAATGAATAAGACCCCCCCCTTTTGCACTGGCAAGTCAGGTTGGAAAGCTAAAAAGGCATGTATTGAACCTTTTCCTGTGACGCTGGCTTTTTCCCACAGGATTTTGCCGCGCAGAGGTTTTTAAAAGCAATGGCATGCAGAATAACCCCCCTATCAAGATTACCCCAGATCTGCGGATCCACATATATATATTGCACCTCATGTTTGAGAGAATATCCCCTCCTTCTGAACAACCCTATAATACACACCACCCTATGACTATATTATTAGGGATAGATGGTTAGGATGTTGAGTTAACACACGCCACCCTATAACTACGTTATCAAGGATAGATGGTTAGGATGTTGATTAGTACGCAATACCATTAAGGTACCTATCTCCGGGTTGGGGTAGGCGGTCAGGTCAATGATGTGAGCACCAAGCACACAATACTATTGAGGTGCCTATCTCTGGATTGGAGTAGGCGGTCAGGCCAATATATGTGAGCATTGAATAAGGGTTGGTGAAGTTGGTCGGTTGGGACGCCCTCTAGTAGATGGGGAGTACTGTTACGGCACAAGGCTGATGGGGTTGGGGAATACTCAGTTAGATAGTTGTGTTGCAATTTGATGAATTGGACAAACCCCGCTTTCCTATCTATACTTGCATATCTGTATCTTGCTATTGCTCTCTAAGGCTCCAGCTAAGTCTGTATTACTAGGTTACTTTACTGAATGAATGAATCTATATTCTTCGCTATATTCTTCACACCCTTACGTGCAGCCCAGTTACCGGTAGGCCCGAGCAAGTGATTATGCCTTCGCAGGCTCCAAATATATTGATATACTGACAGATATCACCATATCGCTACTCGCCTCTAACATAAAACTTCATTAAAGGCAAATTTGAAACCTAATAATATTCCTGTTTGCGTTTGAACCAAACCAACAGTGTACAGTTAGTAGACATAAGGCTTGGTAAATCAAGGAAACCACAGCCAAAATGCCTAAAAAGCACCTTTGCAGACACCTATATAATTGAACTCATCTCGAGAATTTGTGCTCAGCATTTAGGATACTTTATTTTGAGCTTGATATAAGATTTTAAATTCTAAGTTTATAAGCTCTCTAGCTGCTCTAGTAATTTGTTGAAGTTCTTTGAGACCTTAATGTTGCTGCAAAAGTTAGAGAAGGAGGTAAATTTTTAATTCTACATAATTACCTACTAAACCAGAAAAATTTTTAATATTTTCCATACGACAGCCACTTTTAGTATGATTTCGCATTTTAGCAAGACTTATGTCCACTCTCTGTACTACCCGATGTTATCCTACAAGCCTCACATGTACCAGCAAATCTCGTCCCAGTTCGTCCTCATCAGAATCCTCTATGTAGGACACAATACATGTTGCCAGAATTCTGCTTATTGTCCAATCTCATTTCAACCCTGTATTCCATTGCGTGCTTTATTCCACTTTGTGCCTCCTGTATATCATTATTACTTATGTACTTGGGTCATTATGTATTTCTATATTCTCTCGAGAGACACAGGCCTCTCACGAATCTTGAGTTCCCATGGCTGGCCTGTAACATATATAAGCAACTACTTTCGGGTCCCCCCAGCATTATAAGAAACTCCGGGTTTTAAGGATGTTTGAACGGTCCCGAGGAGTTGCATATACAGTAGAACTTCGTTACAGTATAAGCATTTCCGTTACAAGAATAAATTCGCTATAAGGCCAGATGCTGACCGCCCTCATGCAAAATAAGAATAAACACTCTATAAGCATATTCCTTAATATTCTTATAAAAAATGGATACTAGCAGGGAAATTTAAGCACTAGGCGGGGTTATTTAGGTAGTACTAGGGGGTTATTAACAACAGATGTAGCAACAGTGATATCTTTTGGGTCTGACGTCAATTATAAGAAGGATCATAAGGCCCCTGCTACACACACACGACATATGCAACCTATTCTATAATTCGATCCATTTCCGAGCTACCTCCTCCGATCCGAATCACACATACAGCTACATTGGAAGCATTAGAAACTCTTACACTATACACATAACTCCAAGCCGGAAATATGGATTCAACCCAACGGCAATCATTATATAGAGAACAAGGCCGATGAGGGTACACAAACAACAGAAAGAGGTCGACAAAGTCAAAGGACATTGCAGGACTACATCGAGTGGTTGCAGGGGATTTTTAGGGCGTATCCAGGGGTTGGGGGGGAATGTTTAGGGGTTGGAGGGGGTTGGAGGGGATGTTGGGATGTTTAGGGAATATCCGGATGTGTATAGGGGGAGTACCTGAATGCATATATGTTCATTAAACTACACATGTTGCTATAAGCATATATTCGCAATAAGAATGGGGGTCGACCGCCCGATGACATGCTAGTAACGAAGTTCTACTTCAGAGTATGGACCATGGCTCCAGGAAGCGCTCGTGGTCTATAGGTATTCAAAGTAAGTTACATACAAGTCGTTGCGTGAAGAAGGACAGAGAGTAGGAGAGTAGGTCGGCGGGGTTATTTATAGACACGAGCTGCAATAACACGATATCTCTGATCCTTCGATCCCGTGCAGCCCATACCCCGTTATCCATCGTATGCAGTCCATCATGATGATCAAATCCTCTCGCATGTGGTCCAATCCTTAATAACATTGGCCTTTGTGGGTAAGGGTATAGCCGCCATGACAGCCGGATACGAAAACACCAATAGAATATGTATACATTTTGCTCTATAGCAATCTACAGCCACACAATCAACTCCAACCACTTCCTCCACCTAGTGATATCCGTTTCCTCTAATTCCGCGAGGCTCACCATACCAGACCATGCATGGCTTTGCTTGAGTCCATCCCACAGTCGCACTAGCCGCTTGTGCTCTTCAGAGTTCGCTTTGACCACGCGATTGTAACTATACCACCGGAGAGCAAAGGGAAAAATGAGGGTATTTACCAACAACACAAAAGCAAGATAATCATGAGCTTTGCGTGGACGATATAGGAGTGTTGAGAGCCCTGGCTCGAGTTGACCAGAGGCTTCTTCCACAACACCGTGGAGACCTTGCATGTCCATATCTGCGCTACTTCCAGAGTACGAGCGGACTGACGATCCTGTAAATATATCCCTTGCGTATTCTAGCAGCTCCATAGGGCATGAGATATAGCCTCCCTCATAGTGACATTCCTTCCCAATCTCTGTTGCCCGGTCAAAATCAATCAACAAGCCTCTACACCGAGATTGCCCCGGGTTTCCTGGATTATCGGTCCAGTCCCGAGATACAACAATGTTGTCAGTTCGCACATCGCGATGTACAAGACCATGCTCATGGACCCAACGTAAGGCATCGAGGATTTCCTCTAAGGAGGCCCGAAACTCGCCGGGAGTCTTGAAGAGTTCGAGGTGTATCGGTTGCCCAGCCGGAGTTATGCCAAACTCTGGAAGGGCCGGGTGCGGAGGGTCATGCACATACACTAGCTCTGGGATTGATTTCGGTTTTGATGGTCCTTGGAGACGCTGCAGGAATGCGATCTCGCTAGAAATTGCACCTACTGACTCGGGTTTTGGAGCTGCCTTCACAATTCTATTGATCCCCTTGTGCCGATAGACAGCCACTACAGCGTTGGTGTGGCGTTGCAGGACATGGACAAGCTCCCCCGCTCCTGGTGTGAATGGGAGGTGTGGAGGATTAGCAGTTTCATCAGTTAGTTCGTTAAACAGGTGCCGCAGCGCAACATCTAGGGACGTCTTGCGATACTGGATCAAGTGACCTGTGTATGAACCCGGATCCTGACTACGCCGGCGATGTTGACCTCGAGTGGCCCCAATAGTGTACTTGATGATGATTCCATCCCTAAGGTCGGTGAGCATCCCTAAGAAAACTCGCCGACCTGGTTGACAGGCGACCAGCTCCATCAAGTAATCAAATATTTGTCCTAGGTTGCTGGGTGACCCAAGCTTGGCACTTCCAGCTGCCCCCTTTAGGTCAATTACAGCTGCGACGTTGAATCTATCAGCACTGCAAGTGTTACGTTGGATCGTGATATCAGGTGCAAGTTCATTTAGATAGCGTCGCTCATGTGTATCAAGAACATGGGTAGTACCAAGCCCAAGCTCTGCTTGTGGCCCAAAAAGCTGCGCCAAGGTGTTGATAACTGCAGGATAGTCAATATCCTGCTCATCATCTGAGCTCAGCTCCGTAAGTCGGTGAACTAGTGCTGCATCTATTCCATAGGCCTAGTGCAGTGTCGTGAGTGATGGTGTGTCCCTATCAAGCTGGGTAGTGGGCAGAAGAATTTGGGCCCCCCAGTTTTTCGCCCGCGTCGTCGAGCCCCTATACTGTGCGTGCGGGTTTGGTGGAGCCGGGGTAGTCGCCTTATTCAGAGCCTCGGAAAGCTGACCAATGGTCTGTTTTTCTAGCTTCGCTGCCTCGTTACTGAGGTGAGCATTATGCGTTTGAAGCTGGATAACTTGACTCTCCAAAGAAGCTAAGATGGTATGGTAATGATGTTGGACCTGTATACGTTGCAGATGCACACCTTTATGAGCACTAGAGCTATTTATCAGGAGCCTAGGGAGCCCTTGGAAGTGGGCAAGACGCACCTCATTGACCAGGTTTTTCAGTATCATATCGTGGAGTGCCTCAGTAGTTGCTTGTCGCAAAAGAGACTTTGCTTCTGTTGAGGAAAGATGTTAGCAAATCGGTAATCGCAGATAGGGAGGAGGGAGGAGATACCTGTGATGAGGCGACCTGCTGTTTCCGGCGGGAGGGGTCCCGTGGCTCGAAGCTGTTGCATACTTTGCATGATGAAAGGTAGAGTTTCAGGCAGATAGAGCAGCGGGACAGAGCAGGTGGGCAGAGCACGTGGATAGAACAGGGCAGCAGCTGAGAAAGAGGAATTAATATCAGAAGTTAAGCTATGGTGACTAAGCGCCGCATGTCATGTGTCAAGCTAGTCTATTTGTGCCAAGCCTCTTCTGGCTTACAGTACGCACTACCAGCCCTAATGGTCTCGCCTGTCACCTCCCGACTCTCGACCCCGACCGCTCCAAGAGAGGCTCCCGAGTTATTTCTGTAGTGCAATTTCCCTGTGAATTGCATGTGCGTCTTTAAAAACCAATTATATGTCATGGCTCATTGTTATGTGAGCATAAGAGATACCGTATTATCTCGAGAAATTCATTAGCGCGAACACAGTAAGGACCGCATACCGACATATTGAGCAAACAATAATAATCAACCTCATCGAAGGCAGAAGAGAAGATGTAGATAGCAAACTCAAATACCGTGACTATCAAATACCACAATGAAGTTTATCCATTTAGTTTTTATGCTTAAGCATATTTGTCAATTACAGAGCGCCTTGGCAAGCGCCTTGGCATCTTGGCCTCACCGCTCATTGGCCAGAGTCTTAATTTATGTGAACGACTAGAGGCTTGGCATGAGACTAAAGAACATCAGCATATCACAACATCACAACATTACAATATCACCATCACAGACAATGGCATCTAAAAGGCCAAAATCCTCTCGAATTCGAAACTGGACAAAGAAAGATGTCGAGTGACTAGTAAGCTGGATGGAAGAAAACCAGCAGAGTCTATGCGGGAAACAATCAGCATGGCATAAAGATACAAAGGAGCAGGTTTCAGCAACACTTTCCGCCGAGTAAGTCATGGCATGTTAATGAATACTAGGACGTGATATCAATATTACTAAGTAGGCTTAACTGAAGATTTGACATAGGGTTGGTCAATCAAATTTTTTAATTTACGCTAGTTTCGCCTTGCTAAGGCGCTTCGTAATTGACATTAGCTTAATAGAAATAACGATTGACCACCACTTATGTTTCAGGGGCACCTCCAAGTCATAGATGAGTCTTGTAGCCTATATTAATATCTGATACCAATACCCTACAGCATCTACTTGGTACTCGAAAGTCGATTCCTGCTACGTCACTAGTAAAAGCGAAACAGCGACTTGGACCTAAGCCTAAGTGTTTGGAATATCAATATATAAGGTTCGAGGGCAAATTTAGAGAGTAAAACACAGCTACTCAAGGGAGAAACAGATAGAAGTCTTGATGTTCTTATACATCATCGACTTCCAAAGGATAGTGATAAGGATAATGAAATAGAATATCGTTGTCCTACACAAGCTGAAGCTAGTCAATGGTTTAAGATTCCTCAAACGACAATTGTAGAGTGGTGGAAAAATCGAGTACAGATTGTGGGTCAGAAAATTGGCTCTCGACGTCAACTAAATGCATCATGGTTATGTTTATGGCACAGTTGGAGATTGCCTTATTTGAGCGTTTTGTTAAAGAGCGTGAAGCTGGTAGACCAGTACGACGAGGTTGGTTTCGAAGACAGGCCAAGCAGCTGTTCTCAGAGCTATATCCTAATGCACCTCGAATCTTTGTGTTTTCACATGCTTGGTTTACAAACTTCCAACGAAGATGGAGTATTAACTCTCGATCTATAACTCGGAGAGCATCTAAAGTTCTAGAAGAATATCATTAATTTATTCAAGAGAGCTTCGATTTAACCGCCGAAACTCTCAGCCTCGTAACTCTCTTGAACGGGATCAGATTGTTACCAATATAGGACGCTACCCTCTAAGAAATATCCTTAACCTAGATGAAACATCAATCCCGTTCGAATACTTGGATGGACGAACCTTAGATTTTATTGGAAATAAATCTATTTCTGTTAAGACTCAGCAAAGTGGTTGGGATACCGTATTAATTCGCAAGTAAGAAAGTGTTACTCGGCAGGACAGTATTCGCGTATAAGACAACAGCCTAATTTTGGCCGAGATATCCGAATCGTGTTTTAGACAGCAAATTTTTCTTATAAGACAATAGTATAGTAATATCAACGTTGACTGGCGCAACCGGTTCTTTCCCTCATCACCATCACTTGTTGCGATGCCAATTCCACAGGCGCCTTGTCCTGGACCCAGTGCGCAAACCACTGGCCAAAAACCTCGCGCAACCTCAGTATTGCAACTGCAGAACTCTAGCAGGCGGACAGCGATTCCAGGACTATCAAACGTGGATTCCGAAGGACTTGATGTGGCACAAGACATTGTACACTTCAATGCCTTACGTGAGGCTGGAAAGCAAGCCCCCACTTTGAATATTCCAGTCCGAAGACATCAATACACCCGGGAATTCAAACTGGCAGCTATCACATATGCTAAAGAACATACCTCCCCCTCTATCGATCCAATTACGGAGGCAGTTATAGCTCGGCGATTTTCAAAATACCGTGTTGCACAGATTCTAGGTATTTCCGAAAAAATGCTTAAATCCTGACTGTCAAAAAAAGATGAAGGATATGCATACAGTTCCCGTTATGGTTCCTCCTGGATGGAGAATAAATATACTGCTTCCCAACGGCGAATTCTTATGACCAAATGGGTAGCCGAGGCATGGAAGTCAGTATCTGCCAACCATGATATGATTGTAAGTACAACCTTCAAGTTCCGGCATCCACCTATACTTAGCTAATACTACTTAGACTCGCTCATTTCGCAAATGTGGAATCACTGTCCCAATCGATGGTACAGCAGACTCCGAGATTCATATTGAAGGAATCCCGAACTATACAGTCCCTGAGTGGCAATTACCTCCTGAGTCTGAAGACCAACCTGACCTGCCAACAGACACGGAGGATGAAAGTTCAGACCTTGAGATTGTGGATGATGAAGAGGAAGCGGATGGAAGTGGCAATGAGCAGGGAGATTACAATACCGAAGAAGAGGCTGTTCGATATGCTGCCATTACGCTTGGGGAGGAGATCGTGTAACTAGATACCAATTATACTACTGTCGGAATTTTTTTATTTTTCCGCGGAAATTCTTTTATAAGAAAGTATCTCGTGTTTAAGCTAGTATCGCATATAAGACAGTAAATTTAAGGCCCCTCCGACCGCCCGTTCGTGAATAAGACAGCATTCTTACTTGCGAATTAATACGGTAGCCAACATGACTTAGCATGACTTAGTAGGACAACAATCTAGTTGAAAAACAATTTATCTGAATAGAGGCAACTTCAGCAAGTAGAATGAGACTTTATTCACTTGATTTTCACTGTAAATTGGTGGAGAAACAATTTGCACAATGCGGCGGGGTAATTGTTGCGGCTCATGCGACATGGACCAACTGCAACTTCGTTATAAGAAACTCTATGTGTCACTAAGCAAAGACTTAAGAAACTCTTATTTTCCCATACAAATTTTGATGGGACCGGGGCACAGTTTCTTATAACGCGGAACCACTGTACTTTAGATATTAGCACCCAAATCACTTTAGATACTAATTTCTAAATCACCACCCATTACTCTAGAAATCACTACTTCCCCAATCGCTCTATCCAGATTGCCCTAAGAAATCAGCGTACAAATCAGCCTAGATCTAGCTACCAAATCTACCCGGAAATCAACGCGGAAATCAACGTGGAAAATCACTCCCCAATCACTCTAAAATTAAATGACCAAATTGCTATAGACAGCAGTGTTCTAGGCCAGCCGTGAGCACTCAATATTCGCGAGAGAGGCCTGGCTCACGGGGGGCCCGGTCCTGCCACGAGAACGGTTTCTTGTGCCCCCCGGGAGAACACGGGAGCACATAATTACCCATGTACAGTATACTCTCGATATAAGAATATTTGATATAAGAATATACTTGATATAAGAATATCCCACCCCCCGCCCCCATACAAAATCAGAATATATTTGATAGCAGAATATTCTTATTTTTTCGTGGTTGTTTACTAAGGTATTCTGATAGCAAGAGTACCTGATTGGGTAATGTATTAATAGCCTAGCCAGAACAGGAAGGCTTATCGATAAGAAATACACAATCCCCCTGCCAACCAGACTAAGAAATACCCTGCACAACCAACATTGCTACACCATAAGCACCTAACGCTGCCAAAAACAACACCGTGACACACAACACTACTACACCAAGAATACCACCTCCGAACTCCCGAACTAATTCTATATGCCTGCTACTGGTGAATTGAAATGTCAAGGGTGGACTGAAGAAGAACGCAAGGAGATATATGACTATGCAAAACATCCTGATCGTTCCTGGTCCTCCTGTACCTAGTTCTTCCTCTACCACACATTAATTCTCTTATTTGATGTACACCTTTGGTAGTTACCCTGAAATTTGACCTAAGAATATATTTGATATAAGAATATTACCCTCCCACCGGACGATATTCTTATATCGAGAGTATAGTATCAGTAAGATTTGATATATAGTAGATACAACATAAAATAAAGCATGTAAGGGAATATAAAGTGGAAATAATGTATGAAATGAGATTTGACATTAAGCAGAAGGGCCAGCAACATGTCTTGTATCCTCCTTAGAGGATTCTGGTGAGGACGAACTGGAAGAGATTTGTCCAAGGTACATATGATATTTGCAGAATGACATCAGGAAGTACATTCTCGGCTCAAACGCAAACAACAGTTACGGATTTGATTCCTTTACATTTACATATAGGCTGAAGTCATATACTTCAGCAAGCAGCCTCTCTTGATGATAGGCGGTTTGCAATATGTATATGTAGATAATGTATGCAATCGATGCAAATCAGGATTCGTAAAGTTTAGCGAAAGCTGCTGTAGTTCACGGCCCCACGGGTGGGATAATTAATAGTAGTTCAGAATGCCATCGACAGTTAGTGCTGTATAAGACAAGGAAGCAGATCACAATAGGGATACGGATTAGGTTTCTTGACATGGCATATCTTGGAGTTCACATCAATATCTCAGCCAGTTCCACTCCTCTGACCTGTATTTTCTAGACAATCAAACAAGTCTTCACATCGCATCGCTTCTCCAAAAGTGCATTCTGCAAACTCTATTGTCCACTCCGTATATTACCATCCGCTGGAGTTGGCATATAGCTATCGATCCACTCTGCACCCGTATTGCCTGCCTCACTAGCACCTTTCCACTACCTAACAAGATATTCCAACATATTTGTTAGTTCTCCTCTACTGACTGATCACATTCCTCTTTCATTCGATCCAGATCCACTTGAATTTGCTAGTAGATCAGGTTTATGCTGGCAGGTAAATATTTTGAATAGGTATTAGAATGGAATATAGTCTATATAAAATTATGCACAGCATAGGAATTTAATGAATGTGAAATAGATATGATATCTATTGTTTATACATTTGTATTATAAGATACCTACATGGCAATATATAGATAATTCTTAGTTAATCAGCAGTGTTGCATGATTTACTATAGTCTGGTTGGCACGATTTACTAATATATTGATAAATCAGTTAGAACACTTATAAATAAAAAAATTCTAAAAAATTGCAAAGTAGTAGCTAAACACTTTTCCTCACAATTATTTTAAGCGAATTTCGGAATGCAAAACATTTGCAACCCAATTCTGAGATCAAAAGTGCTAACTTGGGTAACTGTAACGGGGCTATGGCTATGAGCTCGTTCCAGGGAGTGCTTGAGCTATGAACTATGGGTTATATATAGAGAGAGATTCAGATACTATGACAAGGAGGAACGTATGTGTTCAAAGATGCAGGACGTTGCATGAGGAGGGAATACGAGAGGGTAGCATCGGGGATCCTTTATAGAGGTCCCCTCGAGACTCCAAAACCTAAGCGTCCATACTTCCAACATCCTTAAGCACCCATATCTCCAACACCCCTAAGCGCCTGACATATATATTGAGCCTATACTTGGTGAGCCGGGACAGTAACAGGTGTAAGTAATTGAGATGTTAAAGCTAACAACTTATCGTGAAAGTACTCTCCCCCGTGAATTGCCCCACCGCCAAAATGCCAGGCGTTGTCTTCCGGTCTGCTCTAGATCCCTTACCAGAGGGTACATGTTCAGTAATATTTCATCTTGGTTGCCTTCCATAGCGGGACTTAATCCCAGGTCTACTCTACGGAGGGGAAGCATTGGTAGTTGGTCAGTCCTAGGTAACAAGTGCTTGAAATCCATATATAATTTAGTTAAACTTTGTGGATCAGGGGAGGGAAACAACTTTGCAGTCGAGTCACACCACTTACAAGATGGCACTGCTGTTCCGCCCGTTCCACTTCCATATTCATCCGCCATATCTCCGCATACGCAGAGAGTTCACCTGCCCATTGAGCTGTCAACTCCTGATTCTGGAAAAAACTGGCCTCCTTCAATTGGTACTTAGCCATATTTGAGGAATCCGAGTCGGAGTCGGAGTTTTCTTGGACAAAGGCTGTTCTAGGTCCTTCCTGAATCCTGACTAAAATCACGCATCGAACAATGTTACCTGACCGCTGGAGCCATTGCATTGCGTCAGCGGATAAATCCCTGTTGCGCTCACTCACACCGCATTCCATTACAAGAACAGGGCGCGAGGGGGTGAACACGCCGATGAATCCTGGAAGGGTCTCCTTGATGCCGAGGGAGAAATCAGCCTCTTTGGTGCGTGGGGCGCCTTTTCCGGGTAGGAAACTCTCCATGGGGGTACCATCGCCGGGGAGCGTGACACCACCTTCGAGCTGTACAAGCATATCCTCCTCATCATCAGTTATGAAGCCATGGCGCCGAAGCATTGTTGGCAATTTGCGAAAAAATGAGGTGACAAGGGCATGAGGAGGGGAGATCATGGGATTGAGAACGAGTTTTCTGGTTGCCGGGTAATAGGTACCACTATGTAAATAAGTCGGATTAGTAACAAGAAATAAGAATTCCGGACGGAGATTTGTGGAAACACAAACCGGCAACACAGATAACCCCGGTGCAAATCTTCGACAACTCGCACAGGCACGTCTTCAAAGACAAGGCTATCTTCCGGAAAGTCTGCTCGCCGTTGGTAAATGGAAGCAGAGCCCACAGGCTCACGCAAGGGACTTGAATTTTGTTGTCGCCAACAGTAGTGTCTCGAGGGGGATGGATATATGCGTGAGGAGCGTAGGGGTGTGTGTTCCGGAGTCGGGTAGGCTCTATGTGCTGGAGTAGAAGGATTTGGAGCGGAACACCACCCTTGGGGAACAGGGGATGTAGGTGGACAACAACGCATAGTTGACAATCAAAATCGAAAGAGAAATACCCAAGTGGACGAGTGAGTGGTTGTTATTGTTGTGGAGTGGTTTGCGCGATGGCGATGCTTAGTTAAGCGAAGATGGAAGTGCATGCCAAGCCACACGGAGCCTCACAGAATCGCAGTAAAGTTAGAACCGTACTAGCCTGGTTGGCACGAACCGAGTACATGTTGTTATGGCATGAGACTGCATATGCATATTGTTAGTAACTGTACGTACATTCTCTACGAGAGGCTTGTGCCAACCAGACTATACGTACATCATCCTTGTTTTGGCACTAATAGACTACTAGGAGGATCCCGTGATACTACACAAGCAGAATGAGACACTCTACAATATGGCAGAATAAGACCCCTCTAATAACTTCCCCACCACCCATCTACCCCCTCTCCAACAATTACTATCATGCTAACACACTCACGGCCGTTAGGAAATCTCAACGCCATCTACATATTTCCATATTAAATTAATTTTTTTAATTTTTTTAAGTCTATATGTGTCTGGAGCCTAAGGCTTTGAGACGGACCGGATATTAAATTAATGTTGCTAGGGTAAGCCCCAAGATAGCAAAACGGCACGGCCATTGCCAGGAGGACTAACCTGCGCAAAATACTCACTTTCAAGAGATTGATTTTTAAAGCAAATTAAAGCCATAGAATCCACCAAATCTTGTTGATCTTGCTGCGGATCTACCTCAAACTCTCTCTCACAATCAATCTCTTCCTCTGTAACTGCAGAATGGTTACCAGTTCCTTCTATAGTATTGATTGGTTCTTTGGGTTTAAGTGGTCGCTTCGGTCGAGGGGGGTATGGTGGCTTCTTCCCAGAGCACTTCCAGGTAGGCTCCTTAGAAGCAATCCATGCGGTATCAATCTCTGGGTGCTCAGGTTGCCATGCTGGTAGGTTAACCTCATCATATCGTTGCAGATCAGTTTTCTACTGCTTATCGGAGGCCTCTTTAGCAGCTTTCTTATGCTCCGCAACTTTTTTTTCTCTTCTGCTACCCGCTACCATTCCAGCTTGGATGCTGCTGCATTTGCAAACTTCTTAATGCCCTCATCAACCTGAGGATTGGTATATTCTTCTCATCTTCCTTGGGTCTAATGATTGAATTGCTTAGTAAGAAAGCTCAGGTGTATTTTCAAATTTCAGCCAATAAGACCGTGACTTTCTCATCCGAAACATTTGGGGGGATTACCGATTTAGGCCCAACAGTCAATTGGCAAGCAACGAGCTTTTCGCCAGGCCTCCACTACATAATACATAGTGTATACCTCACTCCAAGTTTTCTCCAAATTCTCTAAAAATATAGGTTTTGGTAAAATAATATGATGATTCTCCCTGAGCCACTGTAACAGGGGGGGCACGGAGGACTTGGCGACCAATGGATACGACCGGGCTAGCCAGGTATCACACGCGTAGAATACCTACGCGTGATGGGGGCAAGGGGAAGCGCTTCAAGCTGACCACGCTAAAAGTCACACCATCCTATACTGACTCGGACTTCTCAACGGGCCGGCCTGGACCGCCTGGACCGCGCAGCCTATTCAGGCTATTCAGGCCAGATTGCGAGGTTTGCCTTACATCCAGGCACGAAGTTCGAGTATTTGAGGTGAATTGGGCGGAACATCTGACTGGGTTGTAATTGCAAAGGATAAAGTACTGACACTATGGATATCAAAGTACCACACCTTCTGATGTATTTTATTTCTGATTTATTTATTCTAATACATTATCATCAGGTACGGGAGATGTTTCAGCAGCTGGAGAGTAATGAGGCTTAGTGCGACCTTTATTTTTTCTGTACAGATGACTCTCGTTACAACCATATCGTCGGAAGGTATGCTTATAACCAATATATGCTTATAACTAGAGAAATTGGTACCACCACCAGCAATGCCAAAATCCACATTAGACAGTCTAATTCAAGGATCAGATGGTCTATATAATCCTGATTTTCTTGATGTTCTGTATTATGGCAAGTAATTGTAACTCTCACCTCGAAACAGTTTCCTTTTGACTAATGGCTTTGGATTCTCACACAGAGTGGACCGGCATATTTGGAACCGACATGTCCTACTGTGTTATAAAGTTCAGAAGTTTTCTCCTCCGGGTTGAGTCAACGAAATCTTACTTCTGTACTAGATTCAGGGGCTAACTAGGTGCTAGATTGTCGACTGCCATGGGTTCGTCATGTCACAATTAAAGGATCAGCACACGGAGGCCATGAAACACTCTTTCCCCTGTACTCGTGTATATTAGTTGTGTCTATAGTTATATGTACATACTGTTATTTAATGGAGCCGCATCTACATACAGCTTAGTCCTTCAATGTAGCAACTAGCCATTGCATTGACTTCTTCACCTCTTGAAATGCGTCCTTATTCAAAACACCCAACCGTACCTCCTCAGGTAATAGCCACTCTCTTTCACCCTCCTCCTCCTCCTCCTGGTACTCCTCGCCCCGGCCATCGCTCCCCTCCTGATCCTGTCCATCCACCTTTTCAGAGGGTTTGCCCTCTACATATAATCCACATCTATAACGATGGCCTGGTAGCTTCCACAATGTCATCCGCATTGCCTTGGCAACCCTTTTAAAGTGTTCAAACCCGGGGCGGAACCGCTCCAGGAGCAAGCCAAACAGTATGGAGTCGTCGATCACATAGGCAAGCTTATGGCTGGTGACTGAAATTTCATTTCCATCACGCCACTCACTGAGAGGGTCTGACGCCGGCCAAATGGAATCAAAGGGCTTAATGATTTTTGCAGAGCCAGCAACGGCAGGGTAGCAGCATACCCAGAGTAGGACGTATAAGAAAGATTCCAAATCATGTCTGTACCGATGCCGTTCCCTGCCACGTAGAACCTGGATAGCGATGAAAGGATATGTACCAGTCCGGTCGAGAGCACCAGAAGGCTGAGCTGATGCCTCAATTGCATAATCCAAATCGATCAGGCACCCCCGGAGAGGTGTATCACGGGGCCAAATCCAGGCGAATAGATCATCAGCAGCCGCGGGTGAAGAAACTGAAGTAAGCTGTGGCAAACTATCATCAATAATGATAATATTATTCGGAGATATATCTCTATGCAGAATGCCCCCCTGAAAAAACAGCGACGCATGCCCAATTAACCCAGCCAACAACCCTTCTGCAACCTGGAGAGGAGACAATCTTGAATCCAACAATGGCCTGCCAGTGGGGGAAAGCACCAGGCGGGATAGGACTCGATTTTGGCATTGCATGTGGACCTTGTATGCTTGGTGTTGCGTGAAATTGGAATCTGCTGCAGGAGATCCCCCAGCATGGAGATCAGTAAGGACATTTTCATAAGTGGTGCAACAGAGTATGGTCGCCACCCCGATCACTCCTTTCTCGGCAGCAAGCTGGTAGAGATCCCCTTCGAGGGCACGCTTGGTGTTGGTCCAGCTGTATTTAATTGCAATGGCTTCTCCACTAGATAATGCGCCTGTTGTTTTATATTAGAATATTTTAGTCAAAAATAAAGCTAAGCAGTCAGAACTTTGCTTTGGGAGAGGGCTTTAGAGCTTTGGGGAGGAGGTTGGGGTATAACTACCAGTCCATATACGAGTTCCGCGTGTGACAATACCAGGGGCAAGGAAAACTAGTTCTTTCAATGAGACCGCTACTTCTGACGATGGGTCAACGGTGATAAAAGAATTCCCAAGCATTGGTTTAAACGTCTTAATAACGATGTCCGATTTGTGATCCAACGGGTATGCATGTTCGTCGCCCCATGAGATACTGTCAACATGGAACCCCATGTGCCGAGCGTTCATTTGTGAGATTGAACCCAATGCGTTGACAACAGTAAGCAGGTCGAGATTTGATCTGGAGTAATTCAAGGGCACAGAACCGATGGCTCCACAACGATCAAACCTCCAGAATGTGAGCATCGAACCAACATTCGAGGTTAAAATGCCAAAGACAAATACACGGAATGGTTGGGCAATAAAAACTTGCTCAGCATAGGAGGCTAGTTGGGTAAAAGAGTCACTAATATTGCTTCCTGTAGACTGGTGCTCACCAACCACGAGAATAGCGCGCCATTCAAGAGGTACTCCTCCCCACGTGAGAACAAAGTCGGGTCGGACGTCGTTGTTATGGGTGCCTAGTAGGGGCTTGTTTTTGGTGACACGCCACTCTAATCTCGAGGAGGTATAATGTTGTATGGCATTTGCGAATCGACAGAACCACTCCGGATAGGCTTTGTTTGTGTATGTTGGTGGATAACAAACATACAAATGCGTTTGGTTAAATTTGCGATACCGTAAGCCATGCATAGCTTCAGTCACAGCTCCGGCTTTGGACTCCGATTGCATGAACGTGGCAATAATTGCTGAAAGTATTTCTTCGGCACATACAGCAGTCGCGGTATTCGGTGATCCAGGAAACAGGAAGCGTTCGACAAAATCGAGACATGTGTGCTGCGCGCCAGCTAGTTCTTGCTCGATGAGAGTCGCGACAGCGTTTGGTGCGCGGCGTCGCTTGCCAGCAGAAACATTACCATCGATTGGTTGGTGCAAACCCGTCAGAGCAGCTTTGCGCTTATGAGGGGTAGAGTTCAAGGGCGCGGTAGAGCTTGGGAGTAAGGTCGGAGCAGACTGATGCTGAGGGAGGTGGGGAAGCGGGGAATACGCAGTTGGTGATGTTGGTGTAGGGAGTTGATCAACATAATCACAGGAGATACTATTTGGTGTAAGAGTGGAATTATCGCCTGTTGCGCGGTCAACATCTGGCTCCATCACGGAGTAGTGGTGGTCAATTGTTGTTTCAATTAAGTTAATAATGTCAATTACGAGGCGTTTGGCAAAGCACATTTCATTAAATTACAATGAGGACTCTGGCCAATAAGAGGTGAGGCCAAGGCGCCAAGGCGCTTCGTAATTGACATTATTTTTGGACGACAGGGTTATGGGCAGCAACCTAGCGAGCGCATAGAGAGATAATGGTCAATGAAGATCCACTTCACCTGTAAGGATCTGTATGTATGTATATGTGTGTGTGTATACACGAAGATACGTAAGTATGTAAGAGTATGTACATATGGACGTGTGCGAATGTATGCGAGTGCGACATTCCCACTGTCTTGACGATTGGTTTCTCCCACACAACTGCTCTAGTTGCTGCTAGAAAGCTTGATGATCACGGGACTGCAATCAGGTGACTGCCAAGACGCAAAATGTCTACCTTACTCAAATAATAATGTCAACTTCGTAACTAATTTTAATTGGCAAATGGCTGCTTCTATGTAAAGTACATACTTATACATATATATGTTCTGGTCCATTATGGAATTGAAACCTTTAGTTCATAAGAATTTTTAACTTAATATACTCTGCCACCTGCACACTATGACATTCCTAGACTACACCGCGGTATAACCAACATACAACGACATTACCAGCATACCACGACATTACCAGCACCCATGACATTCCTGCACGTACAAAGTTTGAAGAGTATTTCTATACAATAAGTATTAAATCTCAGTTGACCTTTGAGAAGTAATTCCTTAAAATCGAATTCAGTGCATGGTGACTGACTAACAAGAACTACCTAGGTATCGCAAAATTAAAGCATACCTCCGAGGCCCAAGCTTGAAAGCCCCAGCAGGTGATTTTCCAGCAATCAATCTGTGATGGAAGGCATTAAATGAATGTGAGCTACGCAAGGACGCACCGTATTTTAATTGTTGGCAAAAATAATCATGGTAAACGAGTGGTTTTGGAGCATGATGTAACATGTTCATGATACTTTTCTGCAAGCACAAAATAACAAGACCTATGGTATTATTAACGAGAGGTATTATGGAATTACTCGTAGTGAAGTTTGAGCTTTTATTATGTATATAATATAATAGACTCGGTTTCTACTCAATTTGCCTTCATACATGGCCTAGATTGTATATATATATATGCTATCCTGGAACGGCCCAGCCGCGGGCAATCTCACAAAATACCAGCATGGACTGAATCCCGCAACAGACCAGAACATATGCATGCAAACCACAAGTCGCTGCTCCACGGTTACCGCCATCCCAACAATGTTTCATATTTTTAAAAACTACTTGTCATTACTCACTGATATTCGGTCCCAGAAGGCGTGGGGGGTGGACCATGATGAGCCACCCACCCAGAAACCCAGATGGATTTAAGGTAATAAAAGGCAAGTATATCCTTCCAGGGCTAGATATAAATACCGCAATGCGGACAGCTCAAAGGCGAAAAATCTAATCTGTGTGTAATATGTATGTATGCGAAATCTAGGCGTGCGAGACAACCCCCCCCACTCCTATACAATCATAAACTGGCAATACATTTATTCGCCCGTGAGCCTTGCCTGGCTAGAGTGGAGTGGAGTGGGGATAGGAGTGGAACTCGCCCGAAGGGGTAGGTAAGCATGGACTTCCTCCTCTCTCTCTCCTATTGAAGGGTTATGAGCAGCGTGAATCAATAGGTTCAATAAAGAAGACTTCACTAAGACTGAAGAGCGAGAGAGATATGCGATATATATTTGAGCGTGTATGTTAAGTAAAGTGAATATAACAGATATATATAGACATGAGAAGCAAGCGAAGATATCATGAGCAGGATAGAAATGTGTGTGCGCTAACATATATGTTCAACATCTCTGTCCCCCCCCGTCTTTAGGCCGGGCTTGGCAACGAGCCGCCTTGCAAATGAGTAGATATTGCGTACTTACACTACATATCTGTGTATGCCATGAAAAATAAGAAAGACAAGGATACATATGAACAGACATGGAAAATAGGAAAAGAACCAATGCCAACCACCATCTTCATCACCCATACATAGTCACTATGTATAAAGTCTCCCCTTCATATTAAAGTAAAGACTGATTCTTTGCTACTACACTATCAATATATTTCGTGCCTACTTCTGGAGTTTACTAAATAAAGATCCTTCTTCATGTATTAGTAGGTCGGGTGTTGGGTAGTGATCATGTTGGAAATTGAAGCGATTGTAGTTGTAAATTTGGCTGCTACTGTTCATAGTAATAGGTTTATATTTTTTTATTTTTATATATAGTATCCCCTTATACTTGTAGGAAATTTTGTAATAAATGTAAGTCTAAGTGGAAAAAAATAGAGAATGCAGAAGATATATTTAAAGATATAAACTGATTGCAGTATGGGGAGCAGCTTTACAAATTATAATGTATTGCCATCTAATACTAGGCTATACACACTCAGAAGTACAAATATTATCTAATGATTCTGGAGTACATAGTAGCTCACGAATTGGATAGTATCGATCTAATAAGCTATATGTAATTAATAAAGAAATATATTTTTATTTTTTTTTATCTACCTCTGTTGAGCCATAAGCTAGTCCATTCCCTCATCCTAAAAGACTCAATACACCTACAGAACAAAGGGCTAACTATAAACTCTATAAATAAAGTATAACAATTAGAATGAGGTTTTTATACCACAAGACAATAAAGTCGTTGGTTATCAGTGTCATGTCTATCATATTAAAGGATATGTACACTAAAAATATCTTCAATTGCAAAAACCTCAATCTAATATTTTATTTATAATTATACTGCTTTACTATATTTTAGTGAGCTTTAGTAGTATTTTTTTGAACATGTCAGAGTAGGTTTTTAGAGCTTGGTTGGTCTTTGCAGTTCAATCAGTCTTGATAGAAAGATGAAAGAAAAAAAAGATAAGCAATTTGGTCAGTCTTCACTATTTCTTCACTATTTAGTTGGTCTTTACAGACTGGTAGAGCAGGTGAAGCTTCTTGATGTGACTTTTCATTTTGATCAAAGGAATTTAATAATTAAGAAGACTTAGAAGCTGGATTTGAGGCAGTTCGAACTTAAGAAATAGAATAGTAGGTTTGGGGCTCAGAATCTAGAAATGATTAAGGTAAAGGAGCTTTGTAATAGGACAATTCCCAACAAGGATATCCCACCTGAGAATTAGGAATTCTTGGGCAAGAAGTCTCACCCGGGAACTGTCATGGTCCCAGTTATAACTGGGATATTCCATTTGCGAATTAGCTGATTCTTGAGCAAGATAGAACAGGTCTAAGTATTACAACATAGGTTAAGAGTTGTCATTCTTATAGGGGACCAAAACTGCTCTAATAATCATATATAGTCTAAACCCACTATTCCAACAATACATAGATTTGAGAAGAGGGCAAGTAGTTGGTAGTTGCAGCATAGGTTTTACTTAGTCAGTTCGCAATTTTCATTACAACTAAGTTCTTGTATGCAGTGTAGTTTCTAACAGTGTCTGGTTTATGCTCATGGGTATATCATGGCTTACTAAACATAGACTGAAACTACGATATTGTTGGAATGCATGGGCACTTATATATACATCAGCAAAAAAAAAGTTTGCGTCAGGTGCTTCGGAAGCACATGAAGCTCTTTTGCAAAACTCGAGATTCAGAAGCCAACTATAGCCATGCGCTCCGTCCTGACGCAAATCATTTAAATTAATATTTCCTGACGCACAATTATTTTATAATACTTTCCCTATGCAACTAATTTTAATCCATATTTCCTGATGTACACCTATCTTATAATACTTACACTGCGCAGCTAATTTAAATCCATATTTCATGACACGCACCTATTATATCATACGCACATGAAGTATTGTTCTTCCTGTACGCATGCAAAATCTCACTATGTTTAAGTTCACCATCTGACGCAAATATAGGCGCGGCCTTGCGATCGCGCTTGATACCTGCATTCTATGCATTTCCAAAAATGTAATTGATTCTGATAATATCTCTAAAACTAGCTAGCTAAACACGCGTAAAACCAAAATCACTGCCCAAATCAGTGCCATATCACCGTGCAAATAAGCCTGGTATCCACCGTGCAAATCGACCTAGAAATCAACCTGCAAATCACCCTGGAATCCACCGGGCAAATCGACCTAGAAATCAGCGTGCAAATCAGCCTGGAATCTACCAGGCAAATCGACCTAGAAATCAGCGTGCAAATCAGCCTGGAATCCACCGTGCAAATCGACCTAGAAATCAGCGTGCAAATGAGCCTGGAATCGAGCGAGCAAATCAGCCTGGATATCACCGAGCAAATGAGCCTGGAATCGAGCGACTAGCAAATGAGCCTGGAATCGAGCGACTAGCAAATGAGCCTGGAATCGAGCGAGCAAATCAGCCTGGAATCGAGCGAGCAAATCAGCCTGGAATCGAGCGAGCAAATGAACCTGGAATCGAGCGAGCAAATCAGCCTGGATATGAGCGAGCAAATGAGCCTGGAATCGAGCGAGCAAACGAGCCTAGAATCGAGCGAGCAAATCAGCCTGGAATCGAGAGGGCAAATCAGCCTGGATATGAGCGAGCAAATGAGCTTGGAATACGCCTGGGCACGAGACGTCTCGAGACGAGACAGCGCCTGGTCTCGAGACGTCTCGTCATTTACCAGGCAAGTCTCGAGACGTCTCGAGACTCTGGCCAAAGGGTCTCGAGACGTCTCGAGACTATAATTGTCTCAAGACAGTCTCGTAAGTCTCGAGACTTTTGCCAATGCACCCAAGATAATTGTATTCGAACTCATGAGCTAGCTACCTAATCATCATCATCTTCGCCTTCGATTTCCAGATCCCCTTCCATTCCCTCTTCCACCAACCCTCGCTCTAAAATCATGTCTAGCGGTGTAAACTCATCAAACCCAACCAATACTTACAACACATGATCGCATTAGCCATTCCCTCTGTCATAGCACTTCTCCGCTTAGTTAAAACATTCCCTGCAATAGAAAAAGAACATTCAGAAGGTACACTGGTAGCAGGAATAGCAAGATAATCTCGAGCCATACGACTAAGGTTAGGAAATCGAGACTCATAAGTACGCTACCATTCAATTGGATCAACCTGCGGAAGTTCAACCTTTTCCTCCAAAAATATATCCACCTCCAACATCTCTGGAATTGTGCTGCTAGCTTATGAAGAACCAAATACTGCTGTCATGAAGTCATCTTCAAGGTAGTTGGAGCTTTGCACTGGAGGTGGAGTAGAAGGGCATAAGGATGCAGCGGAAGGAGCATACTGGTTCTGATAAATGCGCTGGATAGCTTCTTCTGCTTCTGTGATCCACTCAGTTCGCCATCCAAGGTTCCGGAATGTTTGAACTTTACATTGTAGATCCAACATAGTTGCAATTGCTTGTGCAAACCAGTTTTGCTATGATATTCATCAAGCTTCTGCTAGCTAGCAGTACAAGCCTCATGGAAAATCGATTTCTGATTGCGCTCTCACTCCACTATGGTCTCTAAACGAGTTGCTAATACTGAGAAGTATGGCAGCTATACAGACAAGGTAGGATAGATACTTCCACTCAAATGTTCAGTAGCTTTAATAAAGATATTGAGAATATCTTTAAGTTTTTGAAGAAGAGACCATTCATCGGCATGAATTTGTAAACTCCGCAAGCGTTCTTCCAATCTAAAGTAGTCAGTATTTTTTTAACAATCTCAAATTAGGATTATACATACTTGCATATAGTATCAATTGCAGGACGCAATTCCAAAATGCGTTCAAGTATAGCATGTATAGAATTCCAATGCACAGGCATATCCAAGATAGGGCATTTAGATGGTATGCATGTTGCTTGAGCTTGAGCTTTTAGAGATTCCCAGAGGCGATGTGATGATCGAATTTTTGCAATGATTTTACGTTCTTTATAGGATGCACATGCTAGTTGAGTTTCTTCTAGTTGATTCTCAAAGTCTTCATCATCTTCATCATCAGCCAGATTTGCTTCATCCTGTACTGGAGTTGTATAAAGGGTTTTCAATAGCATCTGTACTGCCAAATTAATAACATGACCTATACATCGAACATGTGCATCATCTTGTTTAAATCCTGACAAATGACCTTCTCTTTCTAGCCTTTGAAATATAGCAGTATTAACAGATGCAGAGTTAGCTGTAATATACACATAGCTCCTGCTATATGAAATTTTTGCAAACATATAACAAGAACCTGACCTAAAGCTTGTGCAAAATAACTTCCCTCCAAACGTTAAAACCTAATAATAATGACTGAAACTTACAAGTAACAGGTTCAATAAAATGCACAGTAATTCCCAAAAATGGTATTTGAGTAGATGAACTCCATGCATCCAAAGTAATACTAACCCTACCTCCATAAGTAACTGTAAACTCACACAGCATATTCTGAATGTGAGGTAATAGCATAGAATATAAACTGATAATATCACGAGATGTAGTACGTCTAGATATCATAATAGCAGCAGGATTGCAATATTGAAGTAACTTCCGAAAACTAGAATTTTCAACAACAGATAAAGAAGCATTGGTATTAATCAGAAAAGAAGATATATGCTCAAGTAACACCTTATTATCAAATCGGTCTGCTTGTTTTCTTGTACTTGCTGTTTTCCCTTGCGCCATAACACTAAATGGAGTCTGCTCAAGTGTTGTAGTATCTGAATATTTCGCTAGCTGTTCTAGTCATTGTATTTCTTCTTCTCGACTGGTTAGGAGCAAAGGATATTGCTGTCGGAGATATCGTAGCTGTAAACTGGAAGTAGTAGATTTTGCTTCTACAGTCCACTCCCCTCTTGTGCAGTGCGTACAGTAGATAATATACTTACTTTCATCATGTTCTAATATCTTCCGAATTAACATCTTGCGGGTATATACATAACTGCTGAATTTCCGTAAGTATACAGTTCCGTTAATAGTACGTGAGTCTTGCAGCATAGCATAGCGCCCTGCCAAAGCCGTAATATATTCATCTGGTGTACGAGCAGCCGATACGGAGATTCGGCTCATTGTTGGCAATGAAGTTAACAATTTTAGCTGTAGGAGAGAAATGTGTAGAAAATAAGCAGAGAAGGTGGAGAACGAGAATGAGAAGGAGAAGGAATAGATATCTTCGCCAGCTACCTTTAGTACTAAATAACATTAAGATATGAGGGTGTTGTATCAACCAGCTAACTTATATGCCGAGATACTAGTCATAACCAATTGTATATCGTAATACTGGTTACAACACTAGTCGCAACCAATAAAAAAATATGTTTGCAGCCACTGAAAAATTTTCGCCACCACTGACGAAAAGTCTCAAGACTGTCTCGAGACTTTTGCCGAAGTGTCTCAAGACATCTCGAGACTTTTACCGAAGTGTCTTGAGACGTCTCATCTCGTAAGTCTCGAGACTTAGTCTCGAGATGTCTTGTCTCGTACCTAGGCCTAGCTTGGAATTGAGTGAGCAAATGAGCCTGTAATCAAGCGAGCAAATGAGCCTGGAACCTAGCGAGTAAATCAGCCTGGAATTGAGTGAGCAAATCAGCTTGGATATGAGCGAGCAAATGAGCCTAGAACCTAGCGAGTAAATTAGCCTAGAATCGAGCAAGCAAATCAGCCTGGATATGAGCAAGAAAATAAGCCTGGAATTGAGCGAGCAAATGAGCCTGGAATTGGGCAAGCAAATGAGCTTGGAATCGACTGAGCAAATGAGCATGGATATCAGCAAGCAAATCAGCCTAGAATCGAGCGAGCAAATGAGCCTGGATATCAGCGAGGAAATAAGCTTGGATATCAGCGAGCAAATGAGCCTAGAATCGAGCGAGCAAATAAGCCTGGAATTGAGCAAGCAAATGAGTCTGGAATTGAGCGAGCAAATTAGCTTAGAAATCACCATGTAAATGAGCCTAGAATCTAGCGAGCAAACCAGCCTTGATATCCATGTACAGAGCTACCTACAGAGCCTTCAATATCAATGACCATATTAACCTCAATATCTGCATTCACGAGACCACAAATCAGCGTTGTAACAAGCTCCCTATGATGGTGCGGTGGCCTTAGGAAGGCATGACAGGAAAAAACCTCTAAGTCCCAGGCGGCCACACTTTTGAAATAGGGGATTTGCTAGTCTGGCTTGGAGATCCCCAGCCCCTTAATCTGTCTTAGAACTTGTTCCATGTGCTATCTTAGAATCTGCATGGAGTTGTCTAAGAACCTGCTCTATAGAAGGCGTCGAATAGAGCTCCTCTACTTATATAAACAATCTAGTACGGAGGAGGAAATAGCTGGATGTAGTATATTTAAACATGAGATTTATCATGTATTAAATTCATGTTTTCGTGCCCTATGTATATGTGCATTCGCGGCCTTTAATTCATGCATTTGTAGCCTCCCCAAATATGTATAAATACATATATAGTCAAAGGCTATGAATGTATGAACTCATATATATATAGAGGCCGTGAATAAATAAATAGTAGGGGACACAGCCTTGCTAATAGGAAGCACGAGATGCAACCTGGCTAACAGGAAGCATAGGATGCAATATGCAAGCCAGAGGATGCAACGTCTCTACAGAAGGTATAGGAAGCATGGGATGCAAACTGGCTGACAGGAAGCATATGACGCAACCACCTAAATAATGGGAAGCAACCTGACGCATATGAAGATGTCGTGCGTCCTGACACAAATTTTTTTTTGCTGATGTAGTTGTAAACTCACAGAGATAGATTCCTATATCAGCTTCCCTAATCCCACTCACTTGTATTCTCTTTCTTCACACAACATCCTATATCTTAGCAGTGCTAAATACATACATTCCTCCTTGTCATTGGATCTCTATACTATAGTCCACAGTTCATAGCCTGCGCTACTTGGAAGTACTCATAGCCATTACCCCATTACAGTGTACTAGTATATGGATAGGTATCAGATTGGAATCCTGGAATATTATGCACAGAATTGAAATTTAATAGATATGAAATAGATATATTATTGTTTGTATACCTACATTGAAATATGTGAGTAGTTATAGTTGAACAGGGCAGGGTTGCATGATTCATTAAATTGGTCAGTCCCAAATTGAACTATCTGCAATTGAAAATCCATTGACATACTAATCATTATCTCTCTATTAGTTAAGTAGCAGATTGACCAATCTGCAAGATTGATGAATTAGTCTCAATCTGACCCTCGTAAATAGGATGAATGGTTTAGAAAACTACCATATTATCTTGAGAAATTCATTAGTATGAACAGAAGTGTCAGAATAACTGAAATGGTAATACATATTCTGCTTCTATATTAGGCATATTCAGTACTAACCAGCCTAATTTTTTCAGCTGTATAATACAGATATCTTAGTAAGCTACTTTTTCAGATAATCTACATATAATTTATTTAAATTTTTATTATTAATGGTCAATGCCAAGTAGACTAGCAAGTCCCGTAAGCTCAAGAAGTCATGATCTTCTAAGTAAACATGATCATATACCAGTCTAGCATACCTGGACTCAGTAAACACTGTCACTGGTACCGCTTCTAGTACTTCCAAAAGATTTGAGGAGGGGGAGTCTCTGGATGGTGAGATGGGGGAAATGGACAAAGAGCTAGAAATAGAGTTGGTATTAGGGCTACTGGAATTGGAAGCAATGAGATACTTGGAACCTAGATTCCCAATATACACCTTATGTAGAACAGAAGAAGAAAAAGGAAGAAGCTATAAGGACAGGGTTCTGCTATCACTGTGGTCAGAAAGGTCACAGTTCTAGGGACTGCCCTAATAGGAAGGTATCTTCAGCTTACCAATATATAGGATCTAGATCTGGAGCCAGGAGATTCCCTCCTTACTAGCCTTTTAGGCCTAATACTGATGGCCCCCACAAAAGGTGAAAACAGTTTATCAAGAGATTGATGTGAAACAATAAAAGTCAGCTACTCTCTAGGTTATGAGAAATCCTAATGATATAAGGAAGTTCTTAGTACCAGAAAGCTATAGAACTTCTAATACAGCTGAAATTAAAATTAATGGACATATTGCCTATACACTATTTAATCCATGCACATCAGGTGGAGACCTGATATCAGTAAATTACTGCCAGCTGTTTAATATACCCTTAAAAGAGATCAGTAAGAAGCCTTTGGAAACTGCAATTAAAGGTAGCAGATCTCAAATGACAAATACAGCAACAGTCATAGTAAATCTACAAGGATACTAAGAAACTAGGACATTCTATATAGCCAACCTGAAGGACTAGGATATAATATTTGGTGAACCTGCACTAAGGGATTATAAAGTAATTATGAATGTCAAAGATAATGCAATCACTATACAACCCACAGGCAGGACAAGGATTGACATCAATATACTTAAAACCAAGGATACACTTAGAAGAGTCACTACTGCAGCTATGAATATAGGCAGGACAGAAGAAGACTGGGATGATAAAGAAGACCCACATGCTATATTGACTGAAGTTGGAGGTAGATTGCTATACCACCTAAAACCAACTCCAGCAATATCTTGGATACAGTATGATCTGTCAGAAGACCTAGAGGAAGACCAAGAATGGTCACAGGAGTGGTTTGACTCATCAGAGTGGTCAGAGCTAGAAGATGATGGAAGCTCTCTAGTTATTACAAATACAGTTAATCTGGAAGAAGTGGAGTTTAATATATTTGAGGAATTCCCTGAACAATTCCCAAAGGAGAAACCAACTGCATTGCCACCAATCAGAGAACCTTATGACATCATGCAACATATAATCATAGTTCCTGATGGTGCAACTTGGGAACCTACATACTACACAAATTATACAAGGTTCTTGAATTAAGTAACAGAGAAAATGAGGACTGAGCTAGAGTCTGGTAGAATAGTACCATCTAGTTCACTAAATAGTATCCTCATGTTTACCTAGCCTAAAAGAGATTTAGACAAAAATGGCAAGCAACAGGCCAGATTCTTGCTACACTGTATATCTAGAAATAAGCTAGTGCTATAACGAGGGCTCTGGGGGACAAGGTGACTAAGGGGTACTCTGGAGCAGTGGCAAGAGGGAATTACATACGTAAGAGTACTACATGTGTGATCTAGGGAAAGGCTAGGGTAAGACACATGTAGAAACACTATGTGTGTGACCAGGGGAAGGCTGAGATGGGGGGCAAGGGCAAGAGGCAAGAGAGGCAGAGGGTAAGGGACACGAGACATAGGGAGGCAGTTGCCATATATGTCAAGGGAGACAGCTGTACTACAGAGTTGTTTGTACGAGACAAGGATGTGCACAAGGGAGGTTCACAAGTGCTGGGAGAAGCATGATCCTGTATTGGGTATACAAGACGTTGGATAGGGATCCAATGACAGTACAAGAGATAGGAGCTATATATACATGATTCTGGGCCTAGGCAATGAAAGGAATAAGCTTCCCGAGATCCCTATCTCAGGAGCTAAGCAGAATAGCAATAACCTATCACCTGCATCGTAGGTGATAACCCATTACCTGCGGCATAGGTGATGACAAAGACAACTAAGTACGCCGTTGTGACACTATCCCCCCTTTAGGGTAAAGCTCCAGCAACAAGGCTTTAGACATATCAACTGGCCAAATCAATACAGAAAATAACAATACGAGAACCCCAACTCTAAACAACAATAAAGACCCATCACCTTCATTGCAGGTAATAATAGAGACAACAACAATAAGAATAAGGACAGGAATCCTAACTTAGATATGGGGAGATTACTCAACAGGACGGGGCTTCCTTGAGTATTGCTCATTGAACAGGGAGACCAGATCCGGAGCATTTCCCAAGTCCTCAGTGGTGGGCTAGGTAGCCTCCTCATCCCCTACCTATTTAACCTTGTACTGCAGATGCCCGTACCACTTTCATGAGTCTAGCACTTCCTCCAACTTCCATTTCTCTTCACCTTCGATAACCACTGGAGGAGGTGAGGGGTGTTTCTGTGCTGGGAGAGGGTCATCTGCAGCAGGCCCGATTTCGGAGACATGAATGACAGGATGGCGCTTGATATCCTTAGGGAACTTTAGCCAGTAAGCATGAGTGCCCATGCTCCTTAATACCTCCTATGGACTTAAGAACTTGTAATCCAGTTTGCATAATAGTTGTTCTGTATAGAAATGGCAACTAGAAAGCCATACCTTGTCTCCTGGCTGATATTTCGGGGCTGGCAACCTAGATCTATTTGTGTATTCAGCCTGTCTAGCTAAAGTATATTCCAGCTTGGCTTTCAAGGTTGAGTGAAGTTCAGCAATCTCGGTGGCGAACTTCTTGGCTGGGGCATTGTCCTTTGCTTTCTGCAGTGGGGCCAGTGAGCCTATAAATAGTGAGTGCCATCCATAGTTGGTCAGGAAAGGGGAGGTTTTCGAGGACTCTGAGAATTGGTTGTTGGCAATGAATTCGCAGGTCGCTAGCAATGAAACCCAGTTGTTTTGCTAGTAATTAACAATGGTCCGTAGATACTATTCTATTATAGCATTCATTCTTTCCGATTGGCAATCCGTCTAGGGGTGGTAAGTTGTTGACAGGCATACTTTGATCCCCAAAAGCTCGCAGAATGCTTCCCAGAACTCTGAGGTGAACTAGGGGCTGCGATTGGACACAATCAATTCGGGTAAGCCATGATGCCAGAACACGTTGTTGAGGTAGAGGTTGGCTAGCTCTGAGGTGGAGCAGGTGTCCCAGCAAGGTATAACATACCTCATCTTCGTCAGCCGATCCACTACTATCAGGATAGCATCAAATTCTGAGTCCTCCGGCAACCTAGTTACGAAGTCTATAGTCAGGTGTTGCCAGGGCCGATCCGGGATTTTCAGGGGCTTCAAGGTTCTATAGGGGGCATGGTGAGTAGGCTTCAACCGTCTACAGGTATAGCAGTTCCACACATACCTTTCCACATCATTCCACCGATTGATCCAGGTGTATTGCCTGGCTAGCAGCTCTAGGGTTTTAGCTACTCTAGGGTGGCCAGCGGCTAAGGTATCATGGTGCTCATTAATTATCCTTAGGCGGAGCTTGTTGTCTGCAGAAATATAGAGGTAGTCTAGGTGGTAGAGGAGGCCGTCTTGGATCGAGCATTCCATGAGAGAAATCTTCGCGTGGTGACGCTGTCTAGATTCTACCACGGTGATTATATCTCTAACCAGAGGGTCCTCCACATAAGCCTGCCACACCTACTGAAGGAGGTCCACTCCAGGGTCCGGTCCAGCTTCTACATGAGCATCAGCAGCAAGGCTATTGGCCACCAGGTAGAGATTTTCGAGATTTTCAAGTTTCAGTACCACCTAATTTTGGTACTTCAGCCTTTCATCCACCCCTTTAGGGAGATCTCCTGATCTCCTAGTCAGTGCGTCTGGCTTAACCCCATCTTTTCCAGGCTGATACTTGATCTTGAAGTTGAATCGAGATAAGAACTCTGACCACCTAGCCTACTATCGGTTTAGCAGCTAAGTGGTGGTGAAGTACACAAGATTCTTATGATCAGATAGCACCTCGATAATTCCCTTAGCTAACTCCAGGTGAGGCCTCCATTCCTCAAAAGCTCGGACAATGGCTATTAATTCCTTATTATAGATCTCATAATTACACTCCGCTAGGGAGTGTTTTTTGGAGAAATAAGCTACCAGGTGAAGGACTCCATTGACATACTGGGACATGATTCCAGTGGAGATATAGTCAGAGGAATCCGTTTCCATGATACACTCACTATCGGGATCAAAGTAAGCCAGTAGGGGTGCTAAGCAGAAGGCTTCCTTGAGGTTCTGGAAGGCGGATTGGGCTTTTGGACTCCAGTACAATCACCAGTCTTTTTTGGTCAGGGTTGTGAGGGGGGCTACAATCTTGGAATATCCTAAAATGAACCATCGGTAAAAGTTGGCGAATCTCAAGAAGGCATGAACATCCTTAAGATTTGCTGGGATTTCCCATTCTTGAATAGCAGTGACCTTGGCGGGGTCCATTCTAATACCTTTCGTGGTAATGATCTACCCTAGATACTTAACCTCCTGTATATGGAACTCGCATTTCTCGGGCTTGAGGTACAACCTAGCTTGCTCCAGCTTCTCCAATACTTGCCAGACATGAATCTTTTGCTTTGCTAGAGTATCTGAATAAATTAAGATATCATCGAGGTAAACTATACAGAACACATCCAGAAAGTCCCATAAGGTATTATTGATGAAGTGCTGGAAGGAGGTAGGGGCATTGGTTAGGCCAAAGGGCATAACATTGTACTCGAAGTGGCCATAACATATCTGGAAGGCCGTTTTCTACTCATTCCCTTCAGCGATTTGTACTAAGTTGTACACCCCTCGCATGTCCAATTTGGTAAACCATTTTGCTTTGGAAAGCCTGGCTAATGTCTCCTGAATCAGAGGTAGGAGGTATCTGTTTTTAACCGTTATTTTGTTCAGGCCACGATAATCAACACACAATCGAAGGGAGCTATCCGATTTCTTTACAAACTGTACTACAGCACCTGCTGGTGAGGAGCTATGGCAAATGAAGCTCTTGTTAAGGTTTTCTTCCAAGTATTTCTTTAAGCCTTCCAGCTCCATACGGGACATTCTATAGAGGGGCCCATAGGGAGGGGTTTTACCTTCTATTAGTGGAATCATGTAGTCATATAGTCTATGGGGGACCAGCTTCTCTGCTGCTTTTTCCGACAATAGGTCAATGAACTTGTAGTATTCTTCTGGAACCAGGGATTTCCACTCATCTTTAGACCTTGTCTTGTTAATCTCCAAATTGATCTCATAAATTGCAAGGGTATGGGCCTTGAGCTTATACCTTTCAGTAAGATGAGTGAAAGCCCCTGCTCCAATGAAGTTAATATCTAGTGGTTTGGTGAGGGACATTGGAGGAACAAGAGTAACAGTGGGAATGGAGGGGACAGTGGTGTTAAGGTGTTCTATCAAATTCACCACTTGGGATGGGTAGATAATAGGGGGTGGTAATGTACATAATCTAGTGGTAGTGGCTTTCAGATTTCCACAGTGGTTTTTGCAGTAAGGGCTATTGAACTATAGAGTATAAGAGCCAAAGCTGACTGATACATCATGCATTCTAAGCTATGGGATTTCGAGGACAATTGGGTACTTGAGCTTTGTAACAAACATAGGGATGCTTTCGGAGTGGTCCCCAATCTGGGTAGGGGTACATGCGATATCGGTGATGGCTCCAGAAGAGATAGGTTGGCCATTAATAACATCAAGGAGGTGGGAGGTTTTGAGCTTAGAGGTGGGTATAGCATGCTTACTGACAAAGGTCTAGTCGATGAAGGCAATTCCTGAGGCTCCACAGTCTATGAGAGCTGATGTAACGAGTGTTTTACTATTAAAGGATATCGTGATAAGTACAACAAAATACTCACCAAATAGGTGAGACTCGTCAATAGACATAGAAGGAACAAAAAAAGATGACAAAGACAGGTGACCTAATGCAGGTCCCTTGCTAGTGTCAGTGACTATGCAAGGGACAGGGCTTTTCCCGACTCATCTACCTCTTCGATCCTAGATTCGGAGATAGCGTAGGTGGCCATCGAATGGTTTTTCTAGAGGGGACAGGCTGCAATGAAATGGTCCCCCTTTTCATATGCAATACACAAACCCTGAGTGCAGCGACAGTCCCATTCCTCCTAGGTAAGACAAGGTCTACCTGCTGATAGGTTTATAGAGGCAGCCCCACTCACTACCAGGGAGGGGTATGCAGGCTTATTGACCGGTGTTGGTTGTTGTTGAGTGCATGCTATCGAGAAAAGAGTACAAGGATTCAAGGTTAGGAGTGTCTTTTGAGGGGCTCTTAGTACCGCTGTCTGCTATTTCACCCAGCTAGCTTCCTCGATAAGTTCCTCTAGGGTCTTAGTCAATGGGCAGTAGACTAGAGCCTTTTTTAGCTCGAAGGTAAGCCAGTCTTTGAACTAGTCGAGCTTGGCTTCGTCATTACAATTGAGGTCTGCTGTCAGCCTGGAGAACTCTACAACATAGGTTGACAGTTCATTATGTTTTTGTTTGAAGTCTCGCAGGGTCCTACTAGCAGTTTCTTTAGGATCCAGGTCCCCGAAGGCTCAGTCCAAGATTGCCATTAGTGCCGGGATATCTACCAGATCAATCCCTATTGCCTTAATGAAGGGCTGTACCTGGTCTATGGCCTTACTCTCCAGGAGGCCATAGATGTATAAGAGCTGGTGGTAGATAGTGGGGAACTTCGCCGAGTCCCTAGAGAGTTTTATTTGCACAGAGTTCTTACATGCTCGTAACCAGCCCCAATCCCTATTAAACTTGGGTGGGGTTGTTAGGTCTTGTGTTTTCTGGTTCTTTGGACCGTCAGCCAGGTCCAAGGCATGAGTTAGTCTCCGAATTGTTATCCTATCCTCTGCTGCATCTTTTGGAAGGAGGGTTATTTCATCTTTGGCTTCTCGGATTCGCTTTTCGGCTTTCTGAAGGTCTGCTCCTTATTGTTCGCTAATGGCATAAGTCTCTGTGAATATTTCGATCACAGTTCTTCAGTGTGCTGATAGTTCTGTCGGATCTGATGGAATCGGAGTCACCTTCTAGACTGTGAATCTATCAGTGGGTAGTGGAATGTTCACAGACATCGTACCAGTTGGTCTGAAAGATCCAACATAGTATAACGAGGGCTCTGGGGGACAAGGCGACTAAAGAGTATGCCGGGGCAGTAGCAAGAGGGAATTGCACATGTAGGAGCCTTATATGTGTGATCTGGGGAAAGGCTAGGGTAAGACACACATAGGAATGCAATGTGTGTGACTAGAGTAAGGCTGAGATGGGGGGCAAGGGCAAGAGGCAAGAGAGGCAGAGGGCAACGGACATGAGACACATGGAGGCAGTTGCCGCGTATGTCAAGGGAGGCAGCTGTGCTGCAGAGTTGTTTGTACAAGACAAGGATATACACAAAAGAGGTGCACAAGTACTGGGAGAAGCAAGGTCCTGTATTGGGTATACAAGATGTTGGATGGGAATCCAATGATAGTATGAGGGATAGGGGCTATATATACATGATTTCGGGCTAGGGCAACAAAAGGAATAAGCTTTCCGAGATCCCTATCTCGGGAGCCAAGCAGAATAGCAATAACCCATCACCTGCGGCACAGGTGCTGACAAAGACAACTAAGCATGCCGTTGTGACAAGTGCAGAAAGATAAAACACCCATACTAAATATCAAAGCAATATTGGACTGGATAGCTAGTAAGGAATATATTTCAGCAGCTGATCTGGCAGATAGGTATCAAAATATTAGGCATGCTGTAACGACAGCTCTGGGGGCAAGGCGACCAAGGGGTACGCCGGGGCAAGGGCAAGAGGCAAGAGGGGCAGAGGGCAAGGGGCACGAGACACGCAGAAGCAGTTGCCGCGTGTGTCAAGGGAGGCAGCTAGGCTGCAAACACAAGGCGAGGCAAGGCAAGGACAGGAGGGTCGCGGGGTGGGCAGCAGGGCTGCAGAGTCGAGGCGAGACAAGGAGGTGCACAAGGGAGATGCACCAACGTGGAGAGAAGCAAGGCCCTGTATTGGATATACAAGATGTTGGATGGGAATCCAACGAGAGGGCGGGGAGAGCAAGCTATATATACAGGCAGGCTTCCTTCCTAGCCAAGGCTACCGGAAGGAATAAGGTTCCCGAGACCCCTTATCTCAGGAACTGAGATAACCGCAATATTCAATAGGAAATAACAGTAATAACGTACCAGGCTGGGAAGGGACGGTTGTGACACTATCCCCCCTTTAGGCTCGGAGCCCCAGCGACGAAAGACAAGGCGAAAGGCAAGGCAAAAACAAACAAACAAACAAACAAACAAACAAAACAGGCGAATAAGACCAGCAACCAGTATCCCACAACACAACCCCAACGCCGGAAGTACGACAACCCTAATAACCAATTCCTGGACGACAAGAACATCATTGGGCGGGGCGAGGCTTCTGGAGGTAACGCTGGTGGAATAGGGTGACCAAGTCCTGTGCGTTCTCCAGATCTTCGGCGGGTTGCCAGGTAGCCTCCTCGTCCCCTAGCCACTTAACCTTGTACTGCAGATGCCCGTACCTCCTCCGCGAGTCCAGCACTTCCTCTACCTCCCATTCCTCTTCACCTTCGATAACCACTGGAGGGGGTGGGGGGTGTTCCTGTCCTGGGAGAGAGTCATCCGCGGCAGCGGGCTCGATCTCGGAGACATGAACAACCGGGTGCCATTTGATGTCTTTGGGAAACCTCAATCGATAGGTATGAGTTCCCACAGCTGCCAATACCTCAAAGGGGCCCAGGAATTTATAATCCAGCTTGCGGGAGGGACGTTCTGTTCGGAAGTGCCGGCTGGAGAGCCATACCTTGTCACCTGGCTGATATCTGGGGGCCGGCAACCGTGATCTATTGGCATACTCGGCTTGCCTAGCTTGCGCATATCCAAGCTCAGCTTTCAGGGTATGGTGGAGTTCAGCGATTTCAACCGCGAACTCCTTAGCTGGGGGGTGGGCTTTTTGCAGGGGCGCCAGGGCATCCACGAACCGGGGGTGCCAACCGTAGTTAGCCAGGAAAGGCGAGGTTTTGGAGGATTCCGAGAACTGGTTGTTCGCGGCAAACTCGCAGGTGGCCAGCAACGAAACCCAGTTATCCTGCTGGTAATTGACAAAGGCCTGCAGATATTGCTCCATAATGGCATTCATCCTCTCCGATTGGCCGTCCGTCTGGGGGTGATATGCTGTTGACAAACGCACTCTAATCCCTAGAAGCTCGCAGAAGGCTCTCCAAAAGTCCGAGGTGAACTGAGGGCCACGGTCGGACACAATGGATTCGGGGAGCCCGTGGTACCGGAACACGTTGTTGAGGTAGAGGTTGGCCAGCTCCTGAGCAGAACAGGTATCCCGGCAAGGTATAACATGCCTCATTTTCGTCAACCGATCTACCACCATCAAGATGGCGTAGAATCCCGAGTCTTACGGCAATCCAGTCACGAAATCCATGGTCAGGTGCAGCCACGGCCAATCAGGGATATCCAGAGGTTTCAGGGTCCCATACGGGGCGTGGCGGACAGGCTTAGCATGCTTGCAAACGTGGCAGTTCCGTACGTACCACTCCACGTCCTTCCGTTGGTCAATCCATGTGTTCTCCCTGGCCAGAAGCTCTAACGTTTTGGCCACTCCAGGGTGACCTGCAACCAGGCTGTCATGGTGTTCCTTGATCAATCGAAGGCGCAGCTCTCCTTCCGGCACATACAGCCGTTCGAGGTAGTAGAGGAGGCCTTCCTGGACAGTACACTCGGCTAGGGAGATCTTGGGGTGGCGGCGCTGGCCAGAATCCACTGCAGTGATAATTTCCTTGGCCAGGGGGTCGTTCTCATATGCCTGTCTCACCAGTTGTCGGAGGTCAGCCTCAGCCTCAGCTTCCGCATCAGCCTCAGCTTCCACATCAGTCTCAGCTTCCGCATCAGCCTCAGCCTCAGCTTCCGCATCAGCCTCAGCCTCAGCTTCCGCATCAGCCTCAGCATTAGCAAGGACATTGGCCGCCAGATCAAGGTTTTCGGGCTTCAATACCACCTGATTTTGGTATTTTAGCCTTTCATCCCCCCCTTTAGGGAGATCTCCTAATCTCCAGGTTAATGCATCGGGCTTGCCCCTACCCTTTCCTGGCCGGTATCTGATCTTGAAGTTGAACCGAGATAAGAACTCCGACCACCTAGCTTGCCTTCGGTTAAGCAGCTTGGTGGTGGTGAAATACTCAAGGTTCTTATGATCGGACAACACCTCGATAATTCCCTTGGCTGACTCCAGGTGTAGCCTCTACTCCTCGAATGCCCGCACAATGGCCATCAGCTCTTTATCATAAATCTTGTAGTTGCACTCAGCCGGGGAGTGCTTTTTTGAGAAGTATGCCACGGGGTGGAGGATGCTGCTGACATACTGAGAGAGGATTCCTGCGGAGACATAGTCGGAGGCATCGGTTTCGACGACACATTCGCTGTCTGGGTCGAAGTGGGCCAGGATTGGTGCTGAGCAGAAGGCTTCCTTGAGGTTCTGGAAGGCAGATTGGGCTTCTGGATTCCACTGGAAGGCCTTTTTCATCGTCGAGCCAGCTTCTGCCTTCGTTTTTGTCAAGGCTGTCAGGGGTGCCGCGATCCTTGAGTATCCCAGGATGAACCGGCGGTAAAAGTTGGCAAATCCTAGGAAGGCTTGCACATCCTTCAAATTGGCCGAGGTTTCCCACTCCTGGATTGCGGCAACTTTGGCAGGGTCCATCCGGATGCCTTCCGTGGTGATAATCAACCCCAGATACTTGACCTCCTGCACATGAAACTCGCATTTCTCGGGCTTGAGGTACAATCCGGCTTGCTCCAGTTTCTCCAACACCTGCCGGACATAAATCTTGTGCTCTGCTAAGGTATCTGAATAAATCAAGATATCATCGAGGTAAGCCGTGCAGAACACATCTAGAAAGTCCCTCAGGGTATCGTTGATAAAGTGTTGGAAGGAAGCCGGGGGATTAGTCAATCCAAAGGGCATGACATTGTACTCGAAGTGGCCATAACGAGTTCGGAAGGCCGTTTTCCACTCCTCCCCCTCGGCAATCCGCACCAGGTTGTATGCCCCCCGCAGATCTAATTTGGTGAACCATTTCGCCTTGGAGAGCCTAGCCAACGTTTCCTGGATCAGGGGCAAGGGATATCTATTTTTGACCGTTATCTCATTTAGGCCCCGGTAATCGACACACAACCGGAGAGAGCCGTCCGATTTCTTCACGAAAAGCACCGGGGCACCCGCTGGTGAGGAGCTGTGGCGAATGAAGCTCTTGTTGAGGTTTTCCTCCAAGTATTTCTTCAAAGCTTCCAGCTCCAACCGGGACATTCCGTAGAGGGGCCCATAGGGGGGGGTCTTACCCTCTATCAGCGGAATCGTGTGGTCGTATGGCCGGTGGGGTGCGAGTTTTTCTGCGGCCTTTTCCGAGAACAGGTCGATGAATTCATGGTATTCGTCCGGCACCATGGACTTCCACTCCTCCTTCGACCGTGTCTTATTAATCTCCAAATTTACCTCATGTATGGACAGGGCATGAGCCTTCAGCTTGTGCCTCCTGGTGAGGTAAGCAAAAGCCCCTGCTCCGATGAAGCTAACATTCAGGGTTTTTGGAGGGGGTAGGACAGGGGAAACAGGGGAAACCGGGGGCACAGGGGAGTTGGCATCGAGGTGCGCAGGCAGGTGCACCACCTGGGTTGGGTGGATTATCGGGGCGGGCAAGACACACAACCCAGTGACGGTGGCCTTGGGATTCCCGCAATGCTTTTTGCAATATTGGCTGTTAAACTGCAGGGTATAGGAGCCGAAGCTGACCGATACATCGTGCATTCTAAGCCAGGGGATTCCAAGGACAATCGGGTATTTGAGCTTTGTCATGAACATTGGGAGGTTTGCTTCGGAGTGATCCCCGACCAGGGTAGGCACGCACGCAATCTCGGTGATATCGCCGGAGGAGATGGGCCGACCGTCGATGACATCCAGGACACGAGGGGTTTTGAGCTTGGACGTGGGTATGGAGAATTTACTGACAAAGGCCTGGTCAACGAATGCAATCCCTGAGGCTCCGCAATCTATGAGTGCTGACGTGGTAATTGTTCTATTATTATTGATTTTGAGGGAGATAGATACAACAAAATGCTCGCTAAACAAGCGAGATTCGTCAACAACAGAAGAAGTGGAAGACACAGAAAATGCAGACAAAGACAATGGTAAGCGGCCTGGGGCAGGTCCCTTGCTAGTGTCAGTAACTAGGCAATGGACAGGGCTTTTCCCGACTCATCAACCTCCTCAATCCTGGGTACTGGGGTATCGGAGATAGCGTGGATGGCGAGGGAGCGATTCTTTCGAAGGGGGCAAGCTGTAATGAAGTGGTCGGCCTTCCCACAGGCTATGCATAGCCCATTATTCCGGCGTCGTTCCCTCTCTTCTTGGGTCAGGCGGGGTCTGCCTGATGATAAATCCATGGGGGTGGGTCCTCCTGCCACCAACGATGGGTGTGCTGGTTGATTGGCGGGGGCAGGGGCCTGAGATGCTTTGGTGGCATGGTGTTGCTGAGGCTGAGGCTGAGGCTGTGGGAGACGGGGTGCTGGCCTGTACGTGGGGCGGTTACGGAGCCGGGACATCCGCTATTCTACTCGGGAAGCCTGGTCAATGAATTCGTCAAGGGTTTTGGCTTCCGGGAGGCTGACCATGGCCTGCTGGATTTTGTCATTTAGCCCTTCCTGGAATTGCTCCAGTTTGGACTGGTCATTCCATCGGACCTCCACCGCCAATCTCGAGAATTCTGCCACATAAGTGGACAGATCAGTGTTTTTCTGCCTGAGGGCTCGGAGGGCTCTACTGGCAGTGCCAACAGCATCGGGGTCCCCGAACGGCCTATCTAGGACTGTGAAAAGGGCCGAGATATCGTCAAGCTTGATCCCGGTTTCGAGGACATATGGCTGGATCTGGTCACAAGCTTTCCCCTCCAGCAAGGCGAAAACGTATGCCAGTCGATGTTGTTCTGACGGGAATCTGGCAGAATCCCCGTTCAGCTTGAGATTGACAGCATTTTTCCAGGCTCGTAGGCGAACCCGGTCCCCATTGAACTTGGGGGGTGTTGGAATGCTTTCGGTCTTGTTGCTACTGGCTGCTGTTGAAACCTGACAGCGGGTGGTGGGAGAGCTGCTCCTGACATGACTGCGTACCAGTTGGTCCAAAGGATCCAACGTAGTGTAACGACGGCTCTGGGGGCAAGGCAACCAAGGGGTACGCCGGGGCAAGGGCAAGAGGCAAGAGGGGCAGAGGGCAAGGGGCACGAGACCCGCGGAAGCAGTTGCCGCGTGTGTCAAGGGAGGCAGCTGGGCTGCAAACACAAGGCGAGGCAAGGCAAGGACAGGAGGTTCGCGGGGTAGGCAGCAGGGCTGCAGAGTCGAGGCGAGACAAGGAGGTGCACAAGGGAGATGCACCAATGTGGAGAGAAGCAAGGCCCTGTATTAGATATACAAGACGTTGGATGGGGATCCAATGAGAGGGTGGGGAGAGCAAGCTATATATACAGGCAGGCTTCCTTCCTAGCCAAGGCCACCGAAAGGAATAAGGTTCCCGAGACCCCTTATCTCGGGAACTGAGATAACCGCAATATTCAATAGAAAATAACAGTAATAACGTACCAGGCTAGGAAGAGACAGTTGTGACACATGTATATGAATTAGTAAAACATAGTACCTTTATAAATCATCTAGGAAAATTTGACTCATTGGTCATGCAACAAGGTGACTGCAATGCACCCATAACTATGATGAGGGCTATAAATTGGTTACTGAGGGATTATATTGGAAAAACAGTCATGGTTTATTTAGATGACATTCTGATTAGAACAGATACCTTGGAAGAACATAAGGAAGTGTTGAGAGGGATCTGTAGGATATTGGCCAAGGAAAAGTTTTTCTTCAACAAAAAGAAATGCCAGATCCTTACTCCAAGGCTGAAAGTACTAGGATTCATTGTCACTAAGCAAGAGTTAGAAATAGATCCAGAAAAAATCAACTCAATAGGGAATTACCCTATCCCTGACTCTAAAAAGAAATTACAGAAATTCCTAGGAATAGTTAATTACTTAAGAAGGTTTTGTCCAGAATTGGGAGCAGTAGATAAACTACTATCAGAATTGTAAGAGTCAATAAAGAAACACATGTAGACACCTTTGCATAATAAGTCATTTGTGAGAGTTAAAGAGCTAATAATAAGTAATAAAGTGCTTAAGCCAATTAATCATGACTCAGGCCTTCCAATCTATTTGATTACAGATGCTAGTAATACAGGAATCTCAGGATGGATTAGCCAAATGGAGAATGATGTTATCAGGCCAGCAGAATTTCACTCTAGGAAATTAAATGATGAACAAATGAATTACATAACAACTGATAAGGAATTATTAGCAATTGTTGAATCACTGAGGTACTTCAGGCCTGAACTACAGGGTCACAAAGTGATTATCCAAACAGATCATAAACCCTTAGTCATATTTATGGATAGTATTCCTAAAAGTCAGATAAAGAGAAGGTAGCAAGAGACTATGAGTTAGTTTGACCTAACCCTAGAATACATTCAGGGCAAGGACAACCATATAGCAGATGTACTGTCTAGAGGGTATATAGTCCCCCTAATTTCTTCTCTACTAGATAGTCTTCTCACCATACAACTTCTTTACTACAACGTCCAGTAGTAAGCAACTACCCTCTATCCCCATACAAACTTTCAAGAAAACTCCTCCCCCATTTTCTCCATCACCACCAATGCCTTCTCCACAACAGCTCAGGATCAGAAGAGCTACTGGGAGACCAGTATCTCCACCAATCCTTGGGAGACAATCTCCCAACATTATCCAAAGGAGAAGGAGACTCCTTCCTCTCCAAATCACCACAACTAACCTCCCACAAGATAGGTGCAGGACGTTGATAGCACCAGGCCTGTCTAGCGTGAAAGAGAAGGCCTGAATGCAGTCTTTGAGGCTAAAGGTATAAAGCCACAGTTGAAGATGACCCTGAACCTGATGAATCTAATACCCCACAAAGAAATTTCAGGCTTAGACAGCTCCAGCAGGAGCCAGCAGTAGTCCAAACTGCTGCTACCACTACCAGGGCCCAGACCCAACAGCAACAACAAGAAAGTGAGAAAAAGAGGAAGGTTAGTTACAAGAAAACCCAAATTTAAAGTTGTAATTAATAAAAGACCTAGTACATCCTCTCCCTCTACTCTTGCTGCCCCTGAGGTAGAAGACCTATAGGAATAGACCCTTATAGATCAATCTTCTGACTTAGATGAACTTGAGGAATGGGAAAGAGCCAGGGAACCCATGACTACAGAACAGATAGAATAGTTCTTAGAAAGGGCTGATAGGGGTTCTGTGGTTGTGAGAAACCTTCAGGAGTGGAACCCCACTCTTGAAGTTACCTTAAAGAGAAGGGCAGCCTCACCTAAGTGCAAGAATGAGGCAGACAACAAGAAGGTGCACTTCCAGCCTCCTCCTCCTCTAGGAGCCTCACCTGCATCTTCTGTCAGCTTCCTTCCTGACACCTCTCTTAAGGATGCAATCCTACCATCTTTCTCCAACAAAACTAAGCCACCGTAGTTTTGTTCCCAATGTGGTAAAAATGGCCACACACACACCCAATGCAACAACAAAGATCCTAGTATTAATCTTTGTGAAAAATGTAAGACATTTGGATATTTTAAGGAAGATTGCCATAGAGGTATCAAATTTCCTCCTCACAGATGCACCAACTATATGAAACTACTCACATCAGCAACAAATGCCCCCTTGACAACAAACTTTATCCACTACCAAAACAGACCATCAAAAAATGCAGCATATACAACCAAGATGGTCACTGGTCTCATCTATGCCCAGGACTCCCAAATGTCACTACCACAGGAGGAAAAGTTATACCAAGATGCAAGTATTGTCTTGGTTACCATAACCTGAACAAAAACTTTGTGAGCTTCTATGACACTAGGAAAAATAATTTGAAGGCCCTCAATAAGCCTTTACAATAGTGACCACCTGAAAAAGATACTAGGAGTTCAGGATAATAATGAAAAGAGCATAGAACCAGATTTGGTAATTGCTGAGTGGATAGGAGATTATGAGTTAGAATGGCCTTATAGAGAAGAGATGGAAAAGGATACAGTGTTTGGACCACCGTACTTAAGGATCAGAAAGGGAGAACAGGTACCTATAGCAAAAAATAGGATGGATTCTTGTACCTGCTGAAGAATTTTACTTGGAGGATGGTTATTCCTAAAGGACTATAAGTTAAAGGTAACTCTGCCTTTAAAGCCCTTATCCAACAAGCACATATCACTACTGGACATGGAAGCCTTGCAAAAACAACACATGAGCTTACCAATAAGTACATCTTTCAGGATTTTTATAAGCAGGTTGAAGAATTTGTGAGGAGTTGTGAAACCTACCAAATCACCAAAGGATCTACACTGAAACCTCCTAGATTCCTTACTCCTCTAAATGTACCAACCAGGCTATGGGGAAGTATGGCTATGGATTTTCTTAGTATGGAACCTGTTATAATTTCATGTACTGAATTTACTCTTTGTTACAGAACTCCTGTTGATACTAAGCCTCATATATTGACATTTCATAAGTTATTAGTCATAACTGACAGGCATTCTGATTTTAAATTTTTACTACCTATTGTAGATAATGTTGACACATTAGGAGTTATTGATATCTTTGAAAGATTCATTAAGCCTAATGTGAAATTTCCTTATAAAATTGTTTCTGACCAAGACCCCTTGTTTATGTCTGCTATATTTCAAGATTGGATGCAGAAAAATGGAATTATACATAAAGTATCTTCCACATATCACCCCTAAACTGATTGGATAAGTGAAAGAAAGAATAGGACAATTATTCCTATATTTGAAGCTAAGAAGCTGGAACAAGGGATGAATTGGGTACAAGCCACACCTTCTATTCAAACATAGATAAATACAAGAGTTAGTGCCACAAGAGGACACTCCCCTTTCTTTACTAAGCTAGGATACCAGCTTAATTTGTCTGCACCTATCATACCTCACCCTATATCCACCTATTCAAACCTTACAACCAGATTTTACCAGCTTGCTGAAAACCTTACTAAAGTAAAAAAGGACCAAATTCAGCAAGCCAACAAATACAGAAGAGCCTCTCCTGATTACCAAGTCAATAATCAGGTGATGCTATCAACAAAAAACCTACTACCAATGTACTACTCCTCCAAACTATCCCCTAAATGGATAGGCCCCTTCACCATTACCAAATATTCACCATGGAGTCAAAATGCTAAACTTGACTTCACTGACTTCCCTGACCTCAATAATATCAACAATTCCTTCTACATCTCACTTCTGAAACCCTTCTTCTCTAATCCCTAATCCAATACAACTGTTCCCTTCCAGGACTCTGGAACAACTAGGACCAGTTAAGAAAGATAGGTATGAGGTAGAAAGAGTATTGCAATTCAGGTCACAACCTGGAACAGGGAAGCTGCAGTACAAGGTGAAATGGAATAGATGGCCTCATAAGTATGATGAGTGGGTGTATACTGATGGTGTTGATGAGTTATTGAAAAAACAATTCTGGTTGACTGGTAGTAAGCAAGCAACTTACAAAAAGAGAAAGATTGGTGAGAATAAGCTTAGCAAAAATAAGACAAGGAAAGAAACCTTGGAGATGATTAATAATGAAAGGAAGAAAGTCCTTGATCTCCCTATTTCATCTAATGCAGTCAAGATTGACAAAGACAAAGGAAAAGAGGTGGACTTACCCCAATTGATGCTTAGACATTTCTTTGAAGAAAGACAACCATAAAGAGTAATTAGTCAGTATTTTGATAATATTCTTGTTGTTAAGGATTTCAAGCAGGGGTATGATAATATCAGGATTAATACAGAAGCAAGTGGTAGTAGTACCTATATAGATAGGAATAATAGGTATTATGGGTTGAATGTTAACTATTAATATGTATAACCCATACCCTATTTATTTCCTAGGATGGAGTTTTTATCTAAACAGGGAGGCATGTAAGAAAGTGGCTTCTTCATACCCTATGACTAACCCTCTCCCTTACAAATGTATTTCTTATATATTTTCTTACTCAGCCAGCATTTCAAAACACACAACATTCTGTGTACTGTCTGCCTTGCTAATATTTTACATGCTTTCACATGCTTTCACATGTATAAGTCAAAGTTAAGACTTAACCTATTTTGTACATGATTGTATTTGGAAGTACTATCTAAAAGATCAGATGATATTGATCTCAATTACATATAAAGGTCAGATGATAGTGCACTGCCTTAGCACTACCCCAGCACTGCCCCGTTGGAAACACATATAGTCCCCTAAATTTCCCTTCAGTTAGACAGATAGTTAGAACTCAGAACATAGTTAGAGTACAATCAATATAGAAGTTCTACTGGTTAATCTTCTAAGTGCCTTTGGCACTCCTATACTACTTTACCTATTACTATAATCTTATACTACTAGTAATAATTTTAATAGTGAAAATAAACAATACACTATTAGTAATCGACTTTGTAGTATATATTACTAGCCTGAGATTATCTGATTAGATAAGATCCTTATCTTATCTAATCTGATTTTTCAGTCCTTCTAACAACACTTTATATATTGGCAATATTAGACAGTAGAGACAATATTAGCTAGTGGAGGCAATATTAGCTGGCAGAAGTAATATTAGCTAGTAGAGGTAATATAAGCTGGCAGAAACAATATTGGCTGGTAGAGGTAAGGTTAGCTGGTAGAGGCAATATTAGCTAGTAGAGGTAATATTAGCAATTTTGGCTACTGGAAGCAATATTGGCTGACAGGGGGGATATAAGCTAGCAGAGGTAATATTGGCTAGTAGGAGTAAAGTTGGCTAGTAGAGGTGATATTGGCTAGTAGGGCTACTAAAGGTAATATTGGCTGGTAAGGATAAGGTTGGCTAGCGGGAATGAGGCTAGCTAGTAGAGGCAATATTCGTAAGGGTATTATCCTAAACACTTGAATATAACATTATATCCAGGAAGGATAAGAAGGTGAGATATATATCATACTACTCATTTGCAAATTAAGTGCAATTCATAAAGTTACTACTTATACTGCCTTCTCTTTAGTGCTACCCCTTCTCTTCCCCACTAGTTTATAGTTCCCTTCCTTCTCTCACTAGCTAGTACTACTCCTTGCCTCTACTACTAGTTTGTACTACCCCTTCCTCTCTTGCTACCTAGTACTGCCCCTCCTCTGTAGTGCTGGTTCATACTACCCTATCCCTGCACCCTCCCCCAATAATTCATGCTACCCTAACAACAATACTTTCATATTAGTGAGTTCAAGATAAATATGACATCTTATTGAGTTTAAGGTAAATACAATAGTAGTTGTCATAAAAAAACAAAGTGACTATGTGGCTAGGTAGTTATATGTCGAACTGGGGAATAGGCTAATATTAGATATATTTTAGGCTGAATAGCTAGCTAGTAAAGGAGTAAATCATAGGCTGAATAAGCAGCTGGCAAAGGAGTAAATTGCAGGCTAAATAAGCTACTAAAAAAGGAATAAATCATAGACTAAATAAACAGTTAGCAAAGGAGTAAATTGCATGCTGAATAAGCTACTGGTGAAGGAGTGAATAGGAGGCTGAATGAGTAGCTAGTGAAGGGGTGAATTATAGGCTATATAAATAGGTAGTGAAGAGGTAAAACATAGGCTGAATAAGCAGCTGGAGAAGAAGTAAATCATGGGCTGAATAAGGTATAGAGAAGGATATATCCTTACAGTGACTAAGTCTAACTTACCATACCCCTTTACTTACCTTTATTATCTTAATAGTAGGTACTAGAAGTCTGCTAGCATGTGTGTAATATAGGTGGACTTGTAGAAAGCACAACCTATTAAGATAATATATTGATAAGATTCTTATTTAAACAACAACTAACAACTCATAAATAGTGGGTGTAGGGTCTACTAGAAAATTACTGAGGTGCTAGTTCACCCAACTAGGTATGATCAACTCCACTTGGTAGACCTTACAATTGCCAGCTCTTTGCTGGCTCAGATATACCAGCTAAAAGTGCCAATACATACTAGTAAGACTGTCCCATTTAGGGTGTACTATGTCTCTGTAAAGTAAGGCGGCGTACTTCATAACCAACTCTCTACTGCCGGGTGGCAGTACTAGAATTTATTATAGCAAACTATAAGTGCATGGAACCTATAGTTTCTATTTAAGTATATCTTACTTGAATATATTCTATTGTGGCTCTAGTTGTAAAAGGTAGGCCCGACCGGCCTATAACTTGTTATTGAAATATAGAGGGAGATGGGCCCAAATGGGCCCAGAATATAATAGCTCAATACTTTATTATTGGTAGATATCTACTACTTTATTTCTGTCTCTATCACTGGCTTGAACGCTCCTCCAACTGAGGGGAATTCAGGGAACTATATACTGTCCAGAGTGGAGCAGTGCTGAAGCAGTGCTGGGGTAGTGCGCCATCATCTGACCCATTACATGATTTGAAATCAACATAATAGAAACTGCTAAAAACTACTAGGAAATAGAACAACAAGTATCGCATGACTCTTCCAATGAGTCATGCTCATTACTATAATAAAATACATGAGTTACTATACCTTTATTATTATCTGCCAGCAGACACTAGTGGCCTGATAATATCTTATTCCACTAGGTTAAAAGTTAGTATGTAATGGGAGTTATATTTCATTGGGAAATGGAATGTGACTTCCTTACAGTCTCTATAGGTAATAGTCATATTTGGTGATACCTTGGTCTTTGCATAGTTGTAAGGTATCCATTCTCAACAGTCTAGAACTCATACTTCTAAGAGTCTTCAATATATATAAACACCATGCTTTTAATATATATGTAAAAACTATACTCTTATTATATATGAAATAAATGCTTTCGAGAGTACTTAATATGTATGAAAACTATACTTTCAAGAGTACTCAATATATATGAAAACAATACTCTCAATATATATGAAAACTATACTTCTAAAGGTGCTCAATATATATAAAAACCATGCTTCCAAAAGCACTCAATATATATAAAAATGGTTAGCAAAAGTATAGTTTTCATATATATTAAGACTATTGTTTTTATATATATTGAGAGCGTAGTTTTTATACATATTAAGAGTATTGTTTTCATATATATTGAGAGTGTAGTTTTCATATATATTGAACACTCTCAGAAGTATAAGTTCTAGACTATTGAGAATAAATACCTTATAACCATACAAAGTCCAAAGTATCACTAAATATGACTATTGCCTATAGAGGCATAGCCCACCTTTAGCAAGACAGCCTCACTAGTATGTATTGCCACTTTTAGCTAGTATAGCCAAGCTGGTAGCTGCAAGGTTTGCCAAGTGGTATTGATTATACCCAATTGGGTGGACTAGCACCTCTGTAATTTCTTAGTAGGCCCTATACCTACCATTTATGAAGTATTAGTTGTTGTTCAAATAAGACTCTTATCAATATATCATCTCAATAGATTGTGCTTCCTGCAAGTCTACTTGCATTACATATATACTAGCAGACTTCTAGCATCTACTGCTAAGATAATAAAAGGCTAGCAAAGGAGTGTAGTTTAAGAGATAAAGAAGGGAGGTGTAGGTAGTAGTAAGATCCAAAAGTCCACTGAAGGATAATATAAATAAGTGAAGTTAGATTGTTATAAGGAGGAAAGTATATAGAAGTAAAGAAATATAATATTATATGACTATTATGTCATTATTATATAGCTATTCAACAGGAAATGAATGAGATATATATACATAAATAAATATATATAAAAAAGTAAAGAAGAAGAAGGACATATAAGTAGTATGCAATGCCTATAAAGGCCAAAAGATACAATGCCTATAAAGGCTAATGCTTGCTATATGATCTGTAGGCTAGAGCATGTAATACCTGTAAAAGTAAAAGCATACAATATCTGAGAAGTCTATTACTTACTATAAGATCTGCAGGTCAAAGGTTGCTACTATTACTTGCCTTAAGATCTATAGACTAAAGATTGCTGTCATTGCTTACTTTAAGATCAGCAGGCTGAAGGTTACTATATATGGAATAGTAAAGTATGGGCAGAATGAATGAATATATAGCATTCAATTACTAATACCCCTCCTCACCTCATACTTGCTAGACTCTAGCCCCTTCTATTTTTCTAAATGCATGCAATTAAGTCAATCTCATTAAAAAACCTATAAAAAACTATAAATATAGAAAAAAAAAGATATATAGGGAAAAGACTATTGAATTTGATTGTTTTTATTCTAGAACAAGATCTCTTAGTATAGAAAGTCATGGTTAGGGAAATAGTTTAGTATATAAGTCAGCTAAATTATAATGACTTAGAATGTATAGGATTATGAGCTTTCCAAACTCAACAAGGTCTCATATATAGTGATAAGCTATATCAATATGTTTGTTCTTATTATTGATTCAAAGATTAGAGGTTAGATTAATAGAGCTATTATTATCTACATTTAGGGCAGCTAGTATATTAATCCTGAGCTCATTTAGAGTAGACTAAAACCACACATAATGCTTAGTAGTTGTTGATAGGGCAATATATTTAGCTTTAACTATAGAAGTAGTGATAAATCACTATTTAATAGCCCACCAGCAAATGGTGTTAGTTGCTATCTAGAAGATATAGGCTATAGTAGATTTTCAGTCAGATCGATTACCTATATAATCTGTATTGAGAAGCTTGCTAAATAAATATATTTTGTAGTATATGAAAGCTTAAGGTTGCGAGTACCTTTGAGGTATCATAAGACTTGCTTGAGTGTCCTTATGTAAGCTATTATTGACTTTAAAAAGAATTGAGAGAGAGCTAAGACTATATATGCTAGATTAGGTTATATACTAATCATAAAGTATATTAGAGAGCCTATAATTTACTGGTATAGAGAAACATCAGTAAGGTTATTATGTCCTTCATCAGCCTTTACCACCTTATGGTGAGGATTAAGAGGAAGAATAACTAGGTTGCAAGAGTTTATCCTAAATTTTGATAGTAATTAGTCCATATATGTATATTAGAACAAGGTTACCGAATCTTGATGCTACTATTCTATTTGAATCTCAAGCAGCCAGTTTAGAGGGCCCATATTGCTAAGATCAAATTTTCTCTTTAGTGATTTCTTTAGCTCCTATCTAAGTAGACAGGATCCAAATATAGTAATATCATTAATATAGATTATAATAATGATATTATGACTAGTATGTACTAAGATATAGAAGTCAAAGTTAGTTGTTTTGTAGATTAGCAGTATAAGAAAGCCAGTTAGCTTAGCATACTATTGTCTAGGACTTTGTTTTACTCTATATATAGATTGTTTTAATAAAGTACATAAGTCTAGTTAATTTTCATAGAAACTAGGGGGCAGATGTATATAGACTTCTTTTTTAAGATAGCCATATAGGAATAAGCCTTTAATATCAAGCTGGTCTGGTTTTGGCTAGTTTGAGCATATTGATAGAGCATTGAGTAAGCATAGTAAGTTATATTTGATGACTAGAGCAAAAACCTTATTAAAATCTATACCAGGTTACTGAGAATACCCTTATGCTACTAACCTTACCTTATACCAATACACATGGCCAGCAGTATCTCATGTTAGCTTGTATACCTATTTGGAACTGATAATATTATGGTTAGAGGGTATAGGTATAATATCCTAGATGTTTTAGTTAGCTAAAGCTTGCAGCTCTACTTGTATTACCACATACTATTTAGAGGTATCTAGCCCTTTAGAAGTTTATAACCAAGTTTTAGGTTCATTAGTAATGTTGGCGGTAAGGAAGACTAGCTCATATGGGATTACCTTGGGTAGCTAGGTAGGGTTACTTGTTTGAGCTTCAGCATCAGTTGGTAAGTTTTCAGCAATAATAGCAATTTTAGCCTTTTTCTGTAGCTTAAGGTTATACCTTAAGCTTGGTAAACTTACTTAATTACTTGCTGCTAAGTTCACTGGTATGCTTGCTATTAAGCTTGCTGGTAAACTTGCTTAATTACTTGCTGGTAAGCTCACTAGAAAGCTTGCTTAATTACTCACTGGTAAGCTCACTAGTAAGCTTACTTAATTGTTTACTAGTAAGCTTGCTTGATTCCTTGCTAGTAAGCTTACTAGTAAGTTTGCTGGATTGTTCACTGGGAAGCTTACTTGATTTCTTACTTGATTGCTTACTAGTAATTAAGCTTGTGCTTATTGGAGAGAATAAGTAAAGAGATGCTCTTATTATCTTAATATGCTTATTTTTAAGCTATATCTTATATATAGAAGTACTATTCGTATAACTAACAAATATCATAATTTCTACCTATGGGAGAAGCTTGCTACTACTTGGTCTATTTTCCTTATAGATTTGAGCAAAGTAATACAGTCCAAAAGAGTGTAAATAACTAATTAATAGTTTTGCCCTATACAGAGCTTTTCTAATGGAGAACGTTGTTTCATTGCTTATATAATTGATTATATACTTTTGTATTTCCTATATTACTACTATGTTATGTAACTAAGCCTCTCAGTTGAAGGACTAGCCTTCAACCACCTCCTATTGCTTTATAAGCGTCCATAGCACGCGGAATTTGGCATGGGAAGTCCCATGGCACTTGCCATATAAAGACACCCTCATTATGGCCGCGTGACCTCTGTTTAAAGCATGTGGCTCATTACTATGGCCACATAACCATCGTTTAAGGCGTGTGACTCATTACTATAGCCACATGACCCCTTTTTATAGCGCACCACCTTCTAGTGTGCCACCCTTTATTGTATTTATTTCCTTAGTCATCAGATCTCAGACGAGTATAAATAGGCCGCTGGATTCCTTCTAGAATCCACAGAAAGAGAAGAAGCAACCAAGCAAGCACACAGAGCAAGCAAGCCTATATTCCGATCAGATCAAGATCATATAGCTTAGATAGTACAAATCATATAAGATAGATTATACAAGTTAATTACTATTCCCTCCGGGAATGTCCCACCTAGTAATCTCCCTACCCTTCTGAGGTCTTACCTTAGCAGAACCGAAATACACAAACGTCCGTGTCTACGGATATAGATTGTATAAATGGTACTGAATGAATACTGTCTAGTACCATTCATTACAGCTTTATAGGGTATTATTCCTTAGAGATATGAATGCAAAAGGCAGTTATAAAAATATATAGCAATTGAGTATTCTTTCATCTACAACCTCTTATCTAAGATATTAGGGAGTATGCCTCTGATCATTGTATATATTATGTAGTTAAAGTATTCTGCAATACTATTCGATTTATAAAAATAAGGTGGTATCCTTATATGGTATATGCCTTGTTATTTGAAGTAATTATCAACCTTGATATATTCTCTACCATTATCAGTTAAAACAGCCAGAATAGTAGTATTGTACTATCTTTAGATAAAGGTAATAAAATTAATAATTACTTGGTTTGTATTAGATTTAGGTATTAGATAGTACATCTATACTATACAAGTAAAATTGTCTATAAATATAATGTAATAGAGAGAGTTACCATAAGATGTGATAGGCTACTTGCTGTTTAGATGTCTATATATAAGTTTTAATACTCTAGTAAAGCAAGTATGAGATATACCTAAGTACAAGCCGAGCCAGCTTAAGCTAAAAGCTCAAGCCATAAGCTTAAGTCAGCTCGAGTACAGAGTTGCACAAGCTCGAGCTGGCTCGAGCCCAAAGTTATACAAGCTCAAGCTTCAGCTCAAGTCCAATAATCCTTTGGGCCACCAAAACCCACAGATATCTAAGTGTGGGAGCAATGGTAATATCGCTGAATATAGTGGCTTCTCGCTATCTAATTCAATATATTTTCTGTACTTCATTAGCAACGTATAGTACTTACAACTTCTGCAACTTCTGCAACTTCCATAATGTCGATATCATGCCCTACTCCGCAATGCAAGATTTTATTAATTCACTTGCCGGTCAATATGAAAAACTACAAGATTAACACATAGTTTGAGGTAAAGTATCACGACAATTCAATAACTATATATATTCCTATAAGTTACTTATCTGAAAATCAGTAGAAGATAATCTAGGTATACTACATAGAATATGATAAATAAAGTATAAGAAAGGAGCAAAATATTAATATAGCTAATATTTATTCTAGGATATTATATTATCTACTGTACACATTATTATCGGTCTCTATAGAGAGTGCATTTAAATTTTACAACAAGTAGTATACAATTGCAATATTTATTCAAGTATCACTCATGCCTTTCAACAACTCAAGCTAAAGAAGATGCCAAATTATATGAGTTAAATTCTTCTAGCTCTAGTGCTACTATTAAACAATACTATTTACACTTGCTACAGCTGTAGTATAAGGACCAAGTCGCGGAGGATTATTATAATTCAATAATAAGGTATTTGTTTCTAATATATTATATAGAATATATGCTAAATTTATAAAGGTATTTGAGAGTATTTCGCAGCATTTATTATTACTTCTAATTCTTCACTCACACTTATTGAAAATTCTAATTTTCTGAGATTGCTACAATATTGTAATAGCAAAGTTTATATGATTTGGAAGCATACTTTAGTTTATGAGATAAAAGCTTTATATACTACTTTATTTTAGCAAGTTTTAAAATATTTTCAAGATCATTGTGAAGAAGGTGGAAAAATAAGTTTTACTTTAGATACTTAGTCTTCTTTAACTCAGATTCCTTTTCTTAGTATTACTGGGCATTTTATAGAAGGTAGGAATTGGGAATACTAGTCAATTTTATTGGGTTTTAAGTGATTGCGAGGTTCATATACCGCAGATTTATTAAATCATCTATCTCATTCTATTTCCCAGCACTTTCAGTTAACTAAGTATATACAAGCTGTTACTACTGATAATGCATCTACTAATACTAAGATATTGCAGCTTCTAGAGAAGTCTTTACTTAGTTTCAAAGTGAAAGATTATCATATTTATTGTATGGCTTATATTATTAATCTTGCAGTTCAGGAGCTATTATCTCATTTATGAATTATACTAGATGTAGTAGACTCTAATGATAATTAGCTAGAAATAGATCAAAGTTCAATTGATCAGATTCCTAAAGTCTTTGTGCATGCAAGATAAATTATCCACTAAAATTAGATCCTCTAATTTATTATAGAAAAGCTTTGAAGCTCAAAGTTTAGCTGCTAAGTTACCTCCATTAAAGCTGATTTTAGATATGCCAGTCTAGTATATACCCTTCAACTTTCTTACTCTCTTGCTAATTAGTGTTTTTACTGATATTGAGTCTAGCTGGAATTCTATATATGACATGCTTAATTAGCTAATTTAGCTTTGACCAACTATTTATATAGTCTGCAAACTTAAAGAATCCCTCTGCTCATATTTATTGTCAAATGATGATTGGAATCTACTTAGTCAGTTACATGGTATTCTGGATATTTTTGTCAAAGCTACAGAATATTTATCTGGTAGCTCTTATCTAACTCTCTCAGTTCAGCTACCATATTTTGCAGTTTTAGTATTACTACTAGAGCAGCTTATTGATGAGCTTCGAGAAATGGATCCCAATAGTGACTTATTCCAAGCTATAATATAAGCATGGATTAAGCTAGATCGATATCATATATAAACCATATCTTCTCAAGCTATTGCGACAATATTAGACCCTTACTATGAGCTTTAGAACTTTTGAAATCTGTCATAGTATGAAGTATGGATTATCGATACATGCACCAACTTTGTACAGACTTACAATGATCAATACGTACCCACTCCCTCAAATTCTGACCATCCAAGCACTTCAGACCCTTTTAAGAATGACAGCTTAGAAAATAATTTTATTCTTGTAGTATTTGGCTCTCAATTATCTACATTATCATCTAATATACTATCAGAAATTGAAGTATATCTAGAAGAGCCAATCAAAGGGTAAATGGTTAGCTTTCTACTTCATTGATTAATTGGTTCCAATACTTACTGGCTATGTAGGTAGATCTAATTAAGTGGTAGCGAACCTATGTATCAAAGTTTCTACATTTATTACTTATGGCCTAAGATTTTGTTATAGTACTAGCAACTAGCATTCCCTCAAAGTGAATATTTTCAATTGCTGGTCAGATTCTCACTAAGCACCGAAGCTCCCTAAGTGAGAATATGATGAATGCATTAATGTATAGTAAAAACTGGTTGGACTTCCTAGAGGTTACACTAGAGGAATTGACTATAGAGCGGAAGCTACTAAATCAGCTTCAAGAGCTTAATGTAGATAGTAATATATTATAGTTTCCTGGAATAAGTTGTGATAAGGATGATTAGGAAGGGGTCTTTGTATTTAGTTCATGTATATTTATTTTATTATCTTGCTTGTAAAAAAGCTTGAGCTCGAGCCTACCCCTCGAGCTCGACTCGAGCTGGCTCATACTCAGGCGTAATATGAAAAAGAGTGAATAGAGTATTATTTATTGATTTTCATATAATATACATATTATATGCAAAGTTAGTAAGTACTTTAGGTAAGAGCTTACCATCAGCACATGCAGCTGGGTATATATTAGCTGCATGCCTAAATGCATTATATTAATGAATATATGAAGAAGAGCTTATAAGACTAGTATAAGTTTTAGAGCTACTTATAGAGCTTATATAAGGTTGCAAAGTAAGCAAAAAGCTTATAAGGCCAGTATAAGTATTAGAGCTTATAAGGCTTATATGAGATTGCAAAGTAAGTGAAAAAATTATAAGGCCAGTATATGCATTAGAGCTTATAGGGCTTATATGAGATTATGAAATAAATGAAGAGCTTATGAGGCCAGTAAAAGTATTAGGATTGCTTATAGGGCTTATATAAGATTGTAAAGTAAGTGAAGAGCTCATAAAGCTAGTATAAGTATTACAGCTTATAGGGCTTATATGAGGTTATGAAGTAAGTAAAGAGCTCATAAGGCCGGTATAAGCATTAGAGATTATAGAGCTTATTTGAGGTTGTGTAGTAAGCGAAAAGCTTATAAAGCCAGTATGAGCATTAGAGCTCATAGGGCTTATATGAGATTGTGAAGTAAATAAAGATCTTATAAGGCCGGTATGAGTATTAAAATTGCTTACAGGACTTATATAAGATTGCAAAGTAAGTGAAGAGCTCATAAGGCTAGTATGAGTATTAGAATTGCTTATAGGGCTTATATAAGGTTGTGAAATAAGCGAAGAGCTCATAAGGTTAGTATGAGCATTCAGATTGCTTACAAGGCTTATATAAGATTATGAAGTAAGTGAAGAGCTAGTAAGGGCTAAGGCCGGTATAAGCATTGGAGATCGTAGGGCTCATATGAGGTTACAAAGTAAGTAAAGAGCTTATAAGGCTAGTATGAGTATTAAGATTACTTATAAGGGTTATATAAGCTTGCAAATTCGTAGTTTCTTACAACTAAGAAAGCATGTCCCTAATATCTATAACTAAGATCAGAGTCTGAAGATCACTTTTATAGAATATATAAATAACATTATCCTTAGTGACTATAACAACCTTAAACTTAATGATATCCTAGGTAAATAGACTATAACTTAGAGTAGGTATATGTAAAATATCCTTCAAAAACAGATAGTAGATTGTGTTGTTGAATAGAGAGGTATGTATTATTACAGTATCTTTCCCCTTGACAGAAAGGAGGTTGTTACCCTTAACCTTCACAACTCTATAATATAGGTAAATATGGTAGAATTAACCTATATTAGATGTTATGTAAGCTGTTGTATATGTATCTAATGTTTAGGTATATATTGTACTAACCTATAGGTTGGTCTAAATAGATTCAGAGACAAAACCGGAGGGATCAAGTTGTTGGAAAACAAGTGCTTGAGAAATAGAGGCTTGGGCAACTTAAGCAATAGTAATTTAGGGCTATACTATTTGTTTTTTACTAGGTTAGTTATATTTTAGCTTCCTGTAATCTTACTAGATATGACCTTTGAATCGATATCCATGTTGTTTGCAGGAGGTACAAAACCTAGTGCTTGGATCTGCACTAGCTTATAAAGCTTGTAAAGCTTATATGCATTAAGATTTTGTGGCTTGTTGCTGGGATTGTGCAAATTTCTTACTTCTAGCCTTATTCGGGTAACTATTAGCTAGTAGTACTATGTTGGTCTAGTTTTTGCTATTGTAGCTAGAAAGTTAGTTATTGATTACTAGACCTACTAGCTTCTCCTTCAAATTATTATATAAGAGATTTTCCTTAATACTTATACTAAAAAGGGGGATGTTATCGCTCGGGTGGTGATTCTGCTTCTCTATGAATACCAAGAGCACTGTCCGGGTGGCTGAACTTTATCTGCCTTACGAATAAAGTTAGGTCATACCACATACTTCCGAGAATACCACACCAATCCTGGATCGCAATAAATCCGTAGTTTGGTGAGACCCGAAGTTGGTTAAATAAAATAGTGGTGTAATGTTGATACACGAAGTTGGTTAAATAAAATAGCAGTGTAATGTTGATATACGAAGTTGGTCAAATATAATATCACTCTGATACTCGCTCTAATACTCGTTCTAATACTCGCTACAACACTCGCTTTAATACTCGCTCTAATACTCGCTCTAATAATCACTCTAATACTCGCTCTAATACTCACTCTAATACTTATTGTAATATGCCTTAGAAATTTTATAAGATATTGGATAAAGAGCAAAGGAAAAAGCATGAGTAAGCGAAGTATAGATACCGGAAAACAATAGTGGCCAAGCCCGATTGCCAAGGCCGACAATATAGGCTTTCCGAAGACTATGAGATAATGGATAATAAGAGAGGTAGCATGACAGTGCTCAGCCCCGCTCAGCCCACTGTCGCGTGCAGGTGCTATACTACTCAATGTCTGACCTGGTAAGAGTTATATTGGGAAATCGTAGTCGAAGTACTGCGATATGTGCGGAGTTCAGCTTTGTGATATGTATTACAGGAAGTTATGCCTCCATGGCCTATATATATATATCCAAGAAACTCATACATTCGAGGCTTATATATATATACTTATGTATGGAATTCATGCTTTCGAGACTTATATATATATATGCATAGAATTCATGCTTTCACGGTTTCTAGATATGCATGGAATTCATGCATTCGAGGCTTATATATATATATGCCTAGATTTCATGCTTTCACAATCTCTAGATATGTATGGAATTCATACTTTCGTGGCCTCTATGCATTTAAGCCTCGAATGCATGAGTTTCTTGGATATATATAAATAGGCTATGAAGGCATAACTTCCTATGATACATATCACATCACAAGCGTGAATCATAGTACTATGACTACGATTTCCCAATATGACTATTACTAGGTTAGGCATTAAGTAGTACTGCACCCACGCATGATAGTAGGCTAAGCAGGGCTGTCATACCACCTCTCTTATTATCCATTATCTCATTGGCTCCGGAAAGTCTATATTGTCGGCCTTGGCAATCGGGCTTGGCAACTATAGTTTTCCTGTATATATACCTTCCCCCCTCGCACCTTTTCCCTTTGCTCTTTATCCAATGTCTTATATGATTTCCAAAGTATATTAGAGCAAGTATTAGAGTGAATATTAGAGCGAATATTAGAGTGATTATTAGAGTGAGTATTAGAGTGAGTATTGTAGTGAGTATTAGAGCAAGTATTAGAGCGAGTGTTGTAGCGAGTATTAGTACACTGTGTATACTATTATAATTAGTGAATAAAATAAATATTTCCGCTGTACATATTCTCAATCTGAAGTCTGCTCCGAAATCTGCTCCAAAATCTGCTCCGAAATCTGCTCCGAAATCTGCTCTAGTCCCAAAATTCTAGAGCTGTTAGCGTGTGCATAGCCTGTTCTAGCGTTGTTATAAGCTGCATTTTAGTACTACTATATTGCAATGGTATTCTTGACAATATAATAGTGACCATTTTTAGTCTCCACAATACTTACTAAAGCAACGGTATTCTGGACAACACGGTGGCGAACATTTTAGTCTCCACAATACTTACTAAAGCAATAGTATTCTAGACAATGCGTACTATGTACTACGCGACACCACTAAAATAAAGTTTTCTTATGTATACGGAAATAAATAGGAGTTGCCGACTAACATTAAAGTATCCATAATAATATAGGAACGTGACAGCGCTGCTCGTGCGATAACATCCCCCTTTTTGGTACAGTAGTTAGACTATCTACTACATTAGGGTAGTAAGTAACTAAGGAAGTGAGGAGGTATTTACATTTAGTTTCTTCAAGTTTTACCAAAGTTGTATATATAGCCTTAAAGCTGCTAGGATATGTATTTAAGGTCAATTGGTACAACTACATCTATCAAATTTTGAAAGTGTCAATGAACTAAAAAATTGATTATAAGGTATCAAGTATAGAAGCAAGCCAATTAAAGCCATGAATCTCATGTATGAAGAACAATAGGGTATCTTTGCAATATGTTTGGTAGAGATAATGTCAGATCTTATTTGCAGACCTATACCTACTAATCTATAGAATAATATTTTGTAAAACAACTTTAATAAAGAGCAGAAGAAATTCTGTCTCTATATGCTTATAGTGTATTATTTCAGCAGCTGTTGTTGTGAGTAGAGGAATATAGCTATTGACAACTACCTGTGTGAGTTCTAAAGTATCAAAGATTATTAGTATCTATTGTAACAAAAGATCATAGTTCTTTATGCCTTTAAGAATTACTAGCTTTTCTAGCTTAATACTAGATCTGAAGTCCTAATAGATAGGAAGAGGTACTGCCACTTATGATACTTTGGTAGTAAGTACTAAAGCCAGTTAGACTTGAAGTAGTGTAGTTTCAAAAGCTAGAGGTTGTAGTTGTAGAAGCAGTGAAGCTAGTGAAGTAGCTAAAAGTTATAGTTATAAGAGTACAATAGTTTTGAGCATTTCTTCTTTACTATCAGGCTAATTTTAGTAAACTCTTGAATAGGTTTGTAGTTGCCTTGATAGTCCTACTTTAGAAGACATATTGTGCTTGTTTATAAAATGTCAAAGTGTAGAGGCCTTAGAACTTTTAAGAGATAAAGAAGGGTAGTATAGGAAATAGTAATATCTAAAAGTCTACTAAAGGATAATACAAATAAGTGAAGTGAGATTGTTACATAGAAAAGAGTATATAGAAGTAAAGAAATGTATTATTATGTAATTGTTATGTGATTGTAGTATAGCTATCCAATAAGAAATAAATAAAATATATATATATAAATAAATATATATAAGAAAGTAAAGAAGAAGGAGAATATATAAATAGCATATAATATTAGTGAAAGCTAAAGCACACAATGCCTATAAAGGCTAAAGTATATAATCCCTATAAAGGCCAATGCTTACCATATAATCTATAGGTCAAAGCATGCAATGCCTATAAAGGTAGAAGCACATACATAATATATAAGAAGGCTATTGCTTGCTATAAGATTTGCAGGCAAGTTAAAGGTTGCTGCTATTGCTTACTTTAAAATCTACAAGCTGAAGGTTACTGCATATAGAATAGTAAGGTATAGGTAGAATGAATAAATGTATAGCATTTAATTACTAATATATAGTAAGTTGGACTTGGTTACTATTAAGACATATTCTTCCCAGCAGTTTATTTAGCTCACAATTTACCTCTTCTCTAGCTACTCATTCAGCCTACATTTCACCTATTCACTACCTGTTTATATAGCCTATAATTTACCCCTTCTCTAGTTACTTATTCAGCCTGCTATTCACCCTTTTACTAGCAGTTTATTTAGCCCTCAATTCACCTCTTTGCTACCTATTTATTTAGTCTATGATTTACCCCTTCTCTAACTATATATTCAGCCTGCAATTCACTCCATTACCAGCAGCTTATACATCCTATAATTAACCCCTTTACTAGCTGGCTATTCAGCCTGCAATATATCCAATATTAGCCTATTCCTTAGTTCTATATACAACCACTTAGCTATATAGCTACTTTGTTTTTTCATGGCAACTATTATTGTATTTACTCTAAACTCATTAAGACATCATATAAACTCTAAACTCACTAATACAGAACAGTTGTTGTTAGAGTAGCATGAATTATTTCAGAAGAGTATAGGGGAGAGCAGTATGAACTAGCAGTAGAAGGGAGGGGTAGCACTAGCAAGTAAAGGAGGGAAAGGATAGCACGAACTAGCAGCTAAGAGAAGGGGCAGTACTAGCTAGCAGGAGAGGGAAAGGTAGTATAAACCAATGGGAGAGAAAAGGAGCAGTACTGGAGGAAAAGCAGTATAAGGAATATCTTCATAAATTAAACCTGGTTTATGAATAAGCAGAATGACAAGTATCTCATCTTCTTATCCTTCCTAGATACAATATTATGTTCAACTCTCCAGGGTTAACACCCCCACCAATATTGCCTTCATTAGCCAATATTACTACTGCTAGCTAATATTATCCCTACTAGCAAATATTGCCTCTGCCAGCTAATATTGCCTCTACCAGCTAATATCACCTCCACCAACCAATATCAGCATCAATTTAACCCCTGTTATTAGTATTTCATCTAAGACTAGTGTTCCGGGCTAGTTGCGAAAACACAATATTCCTGAGAGGACCGGGCCTCTCGTGAGAGGCCTGGCTTGCGGCTGGCCTGGTCCTGCCATGAGAACAGTTTGGACCTGGGCCCCACGGGAGAACACGGAAGCATATAATTACCCAAATAATTAAAATTTGATAAATAGTAGATACAAGGTGGAATAAAGCACACAAGGGAATATAAAGTGGGAGTAAAGTAAGAAATAAGATTGGACATCAAGCAGAAGGGCCAGCAACATGCATTGTGTCCTCTTTAGAGAATTTGGATCAGGACGACATTTGCCTTTACATTTAACAAAAGATATATTGGAAATATCTTGTTAGGCAGTGGAGGTACTAGTGAGGCAAGCATGGCGAGCACAGGTGCATAGTAGATATGTAGTAATATGCCTACTGGAGTGGATGGTAAGATGCAAAGTGGACATAAATTCAAGGTAAATGATAAGCGCAGGGATATGTTAATTGGCCAATAAAAATTAAGAAAACACAGGGATCATAGGTACAGAGCAGTTCTGTGGCAACCAGACAACAACAAACTGACTCGATCCAACATATAACGTAAAATGCTTGCGTATGTGCGAACGTAATGGTGCTTGCGTATGCGCGGACGTAAGGAGCTTGCGTATGTGGATTTTAGCTGAATTGTGGTTGTGGTGGTTTGTAATCCGGATATCGCAGCGCTGGCTTTGCCGGCGGTGGATAACGGGTACCAGGTGTACCGGATTTGCGTTTTAACTTCATTTATATTTAGTTTCAGGCTCAGTCGATATACTTAAGGAAGCAGCCTCTCTTAATGATAGGTGGTTTGCATTCATTATATATGGATAATACATGCAATCGATCTAAATCATTTTGTAGCTCACTGGTGGGATAATAACAATTCAGTATGCCATGTAGAGTGAGCAACTGATATCAATCTGAATGAGGTTTAAGGGTGATTTTGTAGAACAGCCTAGGTACATTGGTTGCATGTCAGTCAATTCTAGGAATATAAAGTGATACCAGATCGCCAACATTAAATTGTGCAATTTGTTGAGATTTGCTATATTTTATACTCATCTGAGTATGAACTTTGTAGTATTTGCCTGAACTCTAGCCAACATTATAGAGGAATCTGGTATATAATGTCTCATTAGTATTATAGCTTTAATATATCAGATATGGGGCATCCATACCTGGGATATGTACTTCTGACTCCTCTATGCCTGCTATATCTGCTCCAAACTCTTCCCCATCTATCTCTGCTCTTCCACATCTACTTACCTCTGACTCTTGTTCAATCAGTTAATAGTACATCTTTTCTTTGCGAGGTTATCGGGTCTTTGGAACGGAGGCTCAGTCAGGCCCGCGGATTCATCGGCTTGTCCGTTAATGACAGTACGGAGTCTCATTCCCTTATTTTTGTACATATCTTGCGTGGTTCTGGTAGATTAACTTGCCATGATCTTGAATCCACCCGGACTTCCGGGTGGCTCCTCATGGCCCCCCCATTGGGGCTGCATAGGAGTCACAAGTATTTAAAAAAATAAAGAAATTTCAGCATCCACCCTGACTCCTCTCCATCTGCTTTGGACACTTCTGCTTCTACTCCTAACTCCTCCAAATTTCTTTTCGTGTATTTTCTGGACTTGAACTACTGTCTGAAGAACGTAGTGAGTCTCTTGTTAATAATGAGGAGCTATCATTACCGGTAGAACTGTCTGATGAGTATCTAAAGACTGGCTGACCATCTAACCAATGTGCTATTTTGGTAGCATAATTTCATTGCCACTTTCAGTCCTAAGAGTTGTTTTATTTCGTTGCGATCCTGGTAGGGGTAATGTGCGTAGCTTGATTTTGAATACAACCTCATATGGTGTATATCCCGTAGTAGAATGGACCCGGATTACATTACATAAACTTAGACATGTATGGCGAGCTGAACGTTCGTTATGTGGTAAGCAATCTTGTGTGGTAAGTATAGGTATGGCCTAGTCTGATTGTACTACCCCTTGCAGAGGGTACGGCCAGTGGTAAGCAAGTCTGACTCGTCTGAGACCTCTGGTGCACTTGCATATTGACCCGGTGGACGGTTATATATTTAGTTGAGGGTAATGAGCTCACCCAATAGCCACATTATCTAAATTATCAAGATATCGTCAAGAACCATTTTTCTCATACTCGCGGCTGGCCCGGCCATTCCGTATTCTCCCGGGTTTCCGCGTGGCTCCTCATAGCCCCCCTAACGGGGCTGCATAGGAGTACCAAGTATTTAAAAAAAAAAAAAATTCCGTATTCTCCCTCGGGGCCCGGTCCAGCCAGGAGATGGGTGGTCTCCTGGGGGGCCCGCTCCTCTCGCGAGTTTAATTTTCTCGTGGGGGGGCCGGAACATATGCATGAAACGAGCGACACGCACATGCGTGATGTGAGCGTGAAAGCAGGAGCTTTGGGCAGACGGACGTTTAAACGCCAGCTGCCTACCAACCACCATCCCCTGGAAGAATAACGTATAGACGACTATGGTCCCTGCGCTATACCTAGGCCTGATTCATCAAGGTGGTAGTTTTATCGTAAAGGCTCACGATATTTATACGTCAGTGCTTTCGCGGCGTTTAAACACCGTCCCACCTGTTTTTATATAGACCTAGAAGCCCTGACTGTTTTGGGACTTCAATAACCCCACTCACAGCGCCCCTAGGCCCTGCAGTATCACTTCCTGTAAGTAGGGCTCATTTGTGACCAATGTAGGCTGAATGTAGCCTCGTACAAACCAGTCTGTTGTCTATGGGGGAAGTTGCGAGGTCACGAACGCTACAAAAATGTTGCCCTAGGTACGAGGCAAGGCTGTGTTGGCAGGTTTCGCGATGGTAGTTTGCTAAGCCCCCGCCAACTCCAGCATGAAAACAACGATACCGAGTGTAAACACCGCATCGCCAGGTGCCTAGCAAGACACCGACAACTACTCTGACCTCAACAACCGGAGCAGCTACAGACGAGCGGATGGCACCACGAGCATGAAGGTTCCGGGCCCACAGCGAGACAACAACTGTTCTCGCTGTGGGCCCGGGCCCCCCGGGAGAACAAGGGAGCACATAATTACCTGAGTAAGTAATATTCATATATAGTAGATACAACATGGAATAAAGCACGCAATGAATTAAAAAGTGGAAGTACAGGACGAAATGAGATTGGATATTAAGTAGAAGGGCCAGCAACATGTATTGTGTCCTCCTTAGAGGATTCTGATGAAGATGAACTGGAACGAGATTTGTTGGTACATATGAGATTTGTAGGATGACATCGGGTAGTACATTCTCGGTTCAAACGAAAACAGGAACAGTGGCGAGTTTGACATTTGCCTTTACATTTACATGTAGTTTCCGGCTCAGTCTGTGTGCTTAACGCAGCAGCCTCTCTTAATGATAGGTGGTTTGCATTATATTTAGAAAATGTATGCAATTGATCTAAATCAGGATGCGTAAAATTTGGTGGAAGTTTCTGTAGCTTATGGGTAGGATAATAGCGGTTCAGTATGCCATGTAAAGTGAGCAACTGATATCGATCTGGATGAGGTTTAAAGGTGATCTTGCAGAATAGCCTAGGTGCATTGGTTGCATCTCGGTCAAATCTAGGAATATAAAGTGATACCAGATCACCAACAATAAATTGTGCAATTTGTTGCAATTTGCTGTATTTTATACTCATTTGAGTACGAGCCTTTGCAGTATTGGCCTGAACTCGAGCCAATATAATAGAGGAATCTGGTATATAATATCTAGTTAGTATATTAGCATATTAGATCTACTTGGGATATGTACTCCTGACTCCTCCACATCTTCTCCTGACTCCTTCATATCTACTCCTGACTCTTTTGCATCTGCTTCTGACTCTTCTGCATCTGCTTCTGACTCTTCTACATATTCTCCTAACTCCTCTTCATCTACTCCTGACTCCTCCGCATCTACTTCTGACTCTTCCGCATCTTCTCTTGACTCCTCTATATCTACTCCTGACTCTTCTGTATCTACTCCTGACTTTTTTATATCTAAAACATACTTTTGTCTATTTTCTGGACTTGAACTACTGTCCGAAGTAGATAGTGAGTCTCTTGTTAATAATGAGGAGCCATCATTAGAATTGTCTGATAAGTATCGAAAGACTAGCTGACTATCTGACCAAGATCTTATTTTTAGTAGAGTAATTTCATCACTACTTTCAGTAATAAGAGTTGCTTTATTTTGTTGTGATGTAGGTAGTGGCAATGTGCATAGCTTGATTTTGAATACAACCTCATATAATGTATATCCTGTAGTAGAATAGATCTAGATTATATTAAGTAAATTGAAATAAAACTTAGATAACTATAGGGAATACTATTATTAAACATACCTATGCATTCATTGCTAAAACTATAAATGGAAGTCCTTTAGCCCATGTATTAGTTTTTCACTCCTCTTTCCATGCATAAAGCTTATTCTTTAATACTCGATTGGCTTGTTCAATTAAGCCTTGTATTTTCAGATATCGAGGTCATCTATTTATGAGATTAATTCCATGAAATTTTACTAGAATAAGGATAGTGCTTTTGAATTCCATACCATTATCACATTAAAGAATTTTACATAGACCAAATAAACCAATCCAATTTAAGAGACTAGTTACAACCTCATGACTGCGCTTAGTTTTCAATGGATATGCTGCTGAAAACTTTGAAAAATAGTCCCGAATATTTAATATCCAACTATACTTTCTATCTGGATTGCCCCGCATATCAATTAAATTAATCTGTACTCGCTCCTATAATTCTGATACTATAATTGGTTGTAGTGGTGCTCATGTTATTCTTGGCTTAGATTTAATATATATAGAACAATGTTGTAGTATCTAAATTACCTAAATATAAATAAGCATACTATATAAAAACAGTATATTAATTTTTCTAAATAACTTACCTCTGTTCGTACAACTCCATAGAATTGACTATTAATTACATCAAATGTTTTGTTTTTACTGGCATGTAGTAAGCTACTATGTATAGTAACAACTATATCATAGACTTCATGATCAAGAACAACTTGCTGGTCACTTAGTCCAGCTTCTTTCTATGTTCCTGTTGGTTTTTTATAAATATTCCTATTTTTTAAATAATATTCATTCAAGGCTATCCATTTGCACTGGTGGCCTTGCTTGTCTAATACTCCTAATGAATTGGGATTTAGAAGTGTTTGTCTGATTTCTTTTCATCGATCCAGAGTTAAGCGCCAGCATGGTGTATTAGATTGGGCTATAAATTCTTCAAAAGCTAGACGAACACTAGGAGCAAAGGGATCATTATGAGGCTCAGAGGATGAGGAAGGTTTTTAGGTAATTGTCGACATCTTGGAGAAGACTGATTTGTATGTTTGAACAATATCTTGTATGTATGTGTTCCGGGCCCATAGCGAGAAAATTAAATGCGCGAAAGGCCCTGGCCTCTCGCGAGAGGCCTGGGCCTACAGCAAGACCACCCATCTCCTGGCTAGCTCGGGCCCAGTGGGAGAATACGGAATGGCCGGGCCTCCTGTAAGTATCAGAAAATTGAGGCTCATAGTATATTGATAATTTCGATGATATGGCTGTCGGGTGAGCTCACAGTTGTTTCCATACAGGACTTGCACTAATAAAATGTACGCATCCTGATTCACCAATCCCATCCTAGTAAGCAGCAAATGTTCAATCCAAACTGCTTACAAAACAACCATATAAAAAAAAAAAAAAAAAATACAAAACAACCACCACCAGATACAAAATTATCACCATACTAACACAAACCACATATATTAACTAAAAAAAAACGTAGAATGTGACAAGCAAAAAATAAAAAAGAAAGTAATAAACTAATAACACGACAAATAATACAATGGAAGAAAAAAAAAAAAGCCCGATCATTAAGCTTTTTCTTATTTCTTTTGTAAACCCGACCATTGAGCTCTATAGTTATTAGATACTCTCTAGAGAGTATCAATGATCTAGTTTTTTAATTTATTTTTTGTCGACGCATTATATTTTATGTTATTTTTTAATTTTTTATCGTTTGCCTGTTTTTGCCTGTCGCATGTTATGTTTTTTTTGTTTTGTTTTCAACTAGCTTTAGGTTAATATTATTGGTTTCTTTGCTGGTGTGGTAATAATTTGACTCGTATTTTGGGTTTGTTTATTTCTTGGTGCGGTCATTGTTTTGTATGCAATGTGGATACCTATCAACCAATAGGTTAGTTTTGCGCCGTGTGAAGAGTGGCTCCGCGTGATACTAAATGTAAATATAAAGGCAAATTTCCAACCCGCTCCTACCTGAGAATGTATAGATGTACTGCCTGATGTCATCTCGTTCCAGTTTATTTAGTGTCTGATCTCATTTCCTACCTTACTCGCACTTTGTATTGCATCGCGTGCTTATTCCACGTTATATCTGCTATATATCAATTTTACTTACTTGGGTAATTATGAGCTCCCGTGTTCTCCCGAGGGGCCCGGGCCCACAGCGAGCCAGGCCTCTCGCGAATATTGAGTTCTCGGTGTGGGCCCGGAACATGTGCATCTGTCCATTTTATATCCGTGTTTCCCTATATTCCAAATATGCCATAAGCAGTGAGCGTTTGAGCATACCGTGAGTGGCAAGTGTACATTAGCGTGCCTTGAGTATGAGTCGTCGTTGTGTGGCAAGCTAAGCCTTCATTATGTGGCAAGCATGCATTATGTGGCAAGCATGCATTATATGGCAAGCATATGTTATATGGCAAGCATGCATTATGTAGCAAGCGTATATTATATGGCAAGCATGCATTATGTGGCAAGCCTACGTTATGTGGCAAGCATGCATTGAGTGGCAAGCATACGTTTGTGTGGCGAGCATGCATTGAGTGGCAAGCGTACATTTGTGTGGTGAGCTGAGCCTTCATTATGTGGCAAGCATGCATTATATGGCAAGCGTACGTTATGTGGCAAGCATGCATTGAGTGGCAAGCATACGTTTGTGTGGCGAGCATGCATTGAGTGGCAAGCGTACATTTGTGTGGTGAGCTGAGCCTTCATTATGTGGCAAGCATGCATTATATGGCAAGCGTACGTTATGTGGCAAGCATGCATTGAGTGGCAAGCGTACGTTTGTGTGGCGAGCATGCTTGAGTGGCAAACGTACGTTTGTGTTGCGATCATTATGTGGCAAGCATGCATTATATGGCAAGCGTACATTATGTGGCAAGCATGCATTGAGTGGCAAGCGTACTTTTGTGTGGCGAGCTAAGCCTTCATTATGAGAAATTAAACGGGACTGAACTGATGACGAGACGGTGACGAAACTGACTGGGCTAACTGAGAAGAAGAAAAGCGTGAACTGACTGGACTAACTTAAAGAAGGTCAACGTCACGTGACCAGGTGAAATGATACCCCAATAGCGTAGTATAGTTTGAACACGTGACAACAAGTAATGGAAAGGACTGGAATATGAACAAGGGAATTCGTATGTGTATGACAGTCAGGCGTCTAGTTCAGGGTAATGAGCTCACCCAATATCCATTTTATCTAAATTATCAAGATACCGTGAAGAATCATTTTTCTCATACTCGCGGGTGGCCCGGCCATTCCTAATTCTCCCGCTAGGCCCGGGCCACCCAGGAGATGGGTGGTCTCGCGGGGGCCCGGGCCTCTCGCGAATTTAATTTTCTCGCTGTGGGCCCGGAACATGAACATCCACTCAGATTCACGGAGGCAGGCTCTTACAGCTCCATGGGGCAGTGAAGCATCAGCTGAGCCCTTGTCATCCGCTGCTAATACCTCCGAGGGGACCATGAAAATGGTAAAGGCAAATCGTGCCTTAGGCCGCAAATACGATGTTGACCACATGCAGCAATGCACGCTGGACTTAACACACCAACAAGAACATGCACCCGTTGAGGCGCGGTAAAGGCCCTCACCGCACTACTCAACGGACATGTCCTGCTGGAAGACCCCTCCCGTTTGTGGGGCTACGCACAGCCTCCAAAGCGAGACGAAAAGAAGCAAGAACAAAGGCGGGCTTCGGGGTAAGAAGAGTGGAGTGGAATCGACAAGCCCTGTCAGCCTACACTTGGCTAAGAACTAACAGAGGCCCGCAACGGAGCTGGCTTCACCATATCGGCAAGGCGGAATCAGCAGCATGCACATGTGGTCACCCCACTGAGACCGGAGAACATATCGTCTTCGAATGCCCACGCTTCAACCGGTTACGCAGCGGTTTATTGGGGGGGAGGAGGAGCTGGGAGGAGCTCGACGAACTGGATTGGAGGAAAGAAGGGGAAGGAGAAGAGAGATACGAAGCTACGGAGGCCTTCTTCAACCTCCTATACCATGAGCTTATGTAGTGAGCTGTCGGGAATGCCGTTGCCGTCGGGAGTTGGAGATGAAGAGAGAGTTTTACGAATTTTCACGAGTTTCCTTACGCTTCAGCCTCATTTATCTCAGTTCTGTCAGTTCACATTTCCAGTTTATCTCAGCTTCTAGTCCTTCAAGTTCATCATTTCGCAGTCGAGTACCAGTCAGGCCTCCGGGTCATCGGCTAGGTCCGTTAATGACAGCACGGGTCCTTCTGCAATTTCGTGTATTTAAGTTTGCGTGGGGTTGGCAGATTAACTTGCCTCTCCCTTGAATCCACCGGGTTTCCGCGTGGCTTCTCATAGCCCCCCTAACGGGGCTGCATAGGAGTACTGAGTATTTAAAAAAAAAAAAAAAAAAAACGGAGGAACAACTATCGCGATTCCTTCCGCTTATCTCAAGCTCTTTGGCCTCGTCCTCCGGCCACGCTGGCTTCTCGCCCTTTTTTGTCCTTTTCACACGAAGAACGCCCTCGACGGGCAATTGCCTACGCAATCACACGGACCTCAGACGAGCGCACATAAAGAAACCCCCCCCCCACCTCCCAGTCACCAGCCACGCAGAGGCACCACCACCGCCCGCAAGGCAACGGCCAAGAGAGCCACAGCCCAGTACCACTCCAAGAACAGAAGCCACTTGTGCCAGCCCCTAGTCCAACCCCCCCCGCCAAACGGGGCACGTCGCTAAATTAGATTAGGCACCAGACTAGTCTCAACCCCGACCGCTCAGGGAGGACGGGGCACTGGACTATCTAATCGATGCAATCAATGATTTCAGTTAACCAGACTACCAGACGGCTATCAAACAGCCGCTTGAGAGGCACGAGAACGTATTTTTGTCGGGTTTTTTTTTTTTTTTTTTTTTTTTTTGGAGTCTGTACATCTGCGGAGCATTAGGCTATGAGACGGTCCCGTTCCCTCATCTTAAAAGACTCGGTACGCCCATGGAACAACGGGCCAACTATTCACTCAACTAAATCAAACTGTAAAAGACCCGCCACCCTGTATAAACTGTACCGGTATAGGAGTGCGAAATGACAAACAAGGTAAAGGAAAAATGATAAGCCATCACTAGAAAATCCATTACCGGTCGCACACAAATCCATCCTCTGTTGCAGTCATAAGCCTCAATTGGGAGCCAGCGTCCCCTCATCTTTAGGTGACTCCCAACAGCTAGCTTCCTGTGAAAAAATACAACAACGGAGCTGGTGGCTTTACCCATTCTCCGGTTACCCCCCAGGAGCCAACGTGCCCCCATAATCCCCCTCACTCCCATTTCCTGTATGATATCTGCCATGGATCTCTGGCAGGGGACCCCATGAATCACAACCGCCTTCGCCAAATTGTAATTAGGTGGTGTCCTCTGTGGGGGTATTTTGGCTGGTAAGGATTTCTTCCCAGCCTTTGCTGCCGGACGTGGTGCAGCCTGTTTTTTTGTAGTTGGGGTTGCTACCACTGGGGCCTTTTCCTCATCCTCATACGCAGACAGGTCTTCATACATGCTTAACCTGTCTGCCATCACAACATCTTCACTATCCCCTGCCCCCTTCTTCTCAATCTCCACCTCCGTCTGTACTGCCACTTCCACCTGTGCTTTGCCTAACTCCCTGACTATATGGTCTGACTGGGTTCCAACTGATGCCGTGTCAACCAGTAGTGCCTTACCCTTTGCCTGCCATTTCCTCGGCTCGGAAACCACTATCTTCCTTGATCTGTCTCCCACCTCTTTCTCTGCCCACTCCTTCCAATTCCTCTCACAAATCTGTAGTTGGTTTCCCACCATCTCCTCTCGCTCAACCCACTTCTCTTTCTCCCACCTCAACTTGTAAACCTCTTGCTCCAACCTCTCAACCATCTTTACATGGGCCACCCCTTGGTCCGTGAAAGCTACCAAGGTCTGCTTCAATTGAGAAAGTTCTGTTTGTGTCTATAATATCCCGTTCCTTAGACAAACATAGAATATCATTCTTGAGGCTCCCAATTATTCTCTCTTCCTCAACCTGCGGAATTATGGCATCCCTAAGAAGTCTCGTTAAATTCCGTGACTTCCCACTCCGAAGGTGACCCAAGGTCCTGCGCCGCTATTTGGGTTGCAACGCGCTGCCTTTGCTGTATCCTAGAGCCTCCAATTTGCTGTTGTATTCACCACCAAACACGGTTGCAACGTTGGAAAATCGCCCCGCGTCGTAGCAAGACTCGACCCTCTTGGGGGGTGACCTCGTCCAGGCCCACAGACAAGAGCAGGAAGCGAAACTGCAAGCACAACACGATGCAAAGCTAGAGACACGGGACACAGCAGACACATACTTGTGTACCTTGCTACTAACCTTGCTATACCACATGCAATAATGGCTCGCACTCATATGGCGTGCTTCACAATCTCCTTTAGATGTGCGTTCATGCGTGTATAAGTATCTCGTTCATTTCCTTCTTAGAAATGTAGAGTTCAATACAATCATACGTACTTAGGTATTCACGGACGTTTGGCTCTCGCTGCATACGTATTCCTTTACACTTCTTGTTAAACTGCGCCGACTCTTTGGTTATACTGCTGACAGCCACTTTGACAGAACAAGCGCTCTCTCGGAACCCAAGGAGCTACAGAGAAATGGACGGCACCACGAGATAGCCCTCGTTGCCCTCGTCACCCTCGGTGCAAATATACATTCGAATCTCGGGGGCACAATTATCGCCACCATTCCCCTCTCGATTGAAGCCTTTTCTGCTCCTTGTCTTTCTTCTTCGTCGTCCTCACCCAAACAGGGCTCCACGGGGCATTGGTCCACGAGGCCCGCGAGAGCACCAACGCCTATTCGGCACCACCGAGAGTATAGCACCCACAGCACGGCGAACCAGGGGATTTGTAACTTTCGCACCAACACCTCCATCTGAACATCGCCTGCACAGCCAATCAGTTTCTCCCACCCCGTTCATCGATGGGCACACCACCATGCCGGCGAAATGGAAGAGCAAAAATCAACCTCGGGAAGGCAGACCCACTTTGCCCACAACTCACGACGAGGCTACCATCCCGAGCCGCCCCCACTCCTAGGCACACTAACCTCACCCCCAGCCACGGTTCAAGCCCCACCCCCTTCCCCCTCACCACCTCGGAAGAGCTCGAACCCTACACCGACGCTCTCACCCAAATAAACGACCTGAGCTACGCCTACACTAAAAATCCCGGCTTCGACTTCACCGAGGCGCCATGGTGTCTACAACACATCGTGACGCCCACGGAGCATCCCGTTCTCAACAACCACCCGTCTTTCCAGACTCACGCCCAGAGGTAGGAAAAATATTGACGGAGCCCCCGAACTCCGCCGTCAAACTCCAAGATGAACGGAGGAACAACCAAGAGCCCACAGGCAGCCCTAGCCAAGATGGAAAAGGCAGGCAACGATCATGCCGCCGCCTTCCGACAGACGGTCATCCAGCTCCGGGGGACCACCCTGAACCCCAAGAGGAGCTCGACGACTTGCGGAGGGCTCCAGCACCCCCGCGCACTACCTTTGCCGACAAACCCGAACCCCCCCGTCCCCCACGGAAAAGCATCCGCACGCAGTTATCTGCGGGCGATTTGACCCTTGAATCCAGCCGGGCTTCCGGGTGGCTTGTTATGCGACCCTTAAGGTCGCGCACACGAGTAATGAGTTCAACAAAAAAAAAAAAAAAAAAAACCACCACCAAACACCAACAGCGATAAAGGGATACAGAGCCGACCGAGCGCCCTACCAATATCCCCCCCGCAGACGAAACGTCCATACGGGGACCTGAGCGTATATGAGGAGGAACGTACCTGCCCCTCGAATGCTAAGACGGGGAAATCTCGTCCGATGCAGATATCAAAAGCGCGAGTGTGATGTGTGTACTACACATCGGGTAGCAATTGGCTGCTGGTGTTCCTGAAAACCAACCGACCGGTCCCAGGAGGCCCTGCGAAGGGAGATATCACTCACTAGGTTGCCTCTCGACTGATAGTCTCTGTGCAACGCGATCACCCTCCAAGCTTGGTGGGAGCAGAGCCGTTTTCCCTGTGCTTCTCAGGGCCATACCTCTCGACTGATTTTCTTAACTGTTACGCTACGGATTCCCGCTCCTCCGGGTCCTGGTCGGGGCCCCTGACAGTCGAATGGCTGCAGTTGGGTCGAAATACACCTAGGGTCGGGGAATCTAGGCAAGGGGCAAAGATAGCAACTCATTATAGCGATAGGCGAGCGGAGAGCTCACAAGTGTCCAGCGAAGGAAGGTACGAATAAAGCAAGATGGTCACAGCAGAGAGATGTATATGAAGAAGACTTTCGAATATGCAGTGAGTGCATGTATTGTATTGTAGTGAAGTCTTAGTTTTCGTTGTCTCGAACAAGTAGGAATATGAACGAGATATATATACATCTATGAACATACAGCATGAAGCAAGGTATGAAGCACGCTAAATGAGTGAAGCATGCCATGAAGCCACGATATGGGTGCAAGCCGATGCAAGTGGTATAGATGGGCGGAATGAACGACGGAATAGACGGCAATCTAACACTCGTCATAGAGAGGGCATCCCCAGTCATATATATAAGTCCAGCACCCGCTGTGGGAGGGGCTAACAAAAGATATGTAGATATCCTGTTAGGCAGCGGAAGTGGTACTGTACTAGGTAGCGAGGCGGAGCACAGAGAGCAGAATCTGTACATAGGGATATGCCTACTAAGGCAGATGGTAATACGCGAAGTGGACAATAGAACTAAGAGTGTAATAATGTGGTAGAGAACAATGCAAATTGAAGACCTCCTTGATTCACTGAAAAATTACTGATTAGGAAGATTATCTGTATAAATGAGAAATTCAGGGTAAGACAATGTGATGTGCAGGGTGACGTGTGATTCAAGCAAAGAAAATACAAGGAATTGCGGAGAGCGCTCGGTGGCAACCACAGAGTACGTTGAGAAAATACTTGCGTACAACGTGCCAACATAGCTTGCGGACGTAAGGTGCTTGCGTGTGCGCACGCGGTTGTAAGGTAATACCAGCTTTACCGGACAACGGGTTGGCGCAGAAGAAATACCCGGGTGTATTGGATGTGCGTTTTAATGGGGGCGGGTCTATGCAGCACCTCGTCGTTATAGACGTATTGTCCTACTCATCTCTCCTACGTCACATCTCGTACATATAAAAAAAGCAAAGCAGCCCAAATAGTCACTGCGTGCTGGCCCTCCAGTAGTGTGATGTGTTGGTTAGCCACCGGGGGATCTAGGGTACAGAGGACTCTTGATACAAGCATATCGTTCGGACCGGGAGAAGTATGCATGTATCCAAGATATGCTTCTAGCAAGAGAAAATAGGTAACTATGGAATGAAGTTAACTAGCGGTACAAAATGTTGGGGAATAGCCTTATGAATACAGTACAAGCAGAGCATATAAACCCCAACGAGAGTAGATGTGAAGAGGGGAATGTCAAGGAGAAGGAGCCACCAAAAGGTCAGTGATACTGCGCTGGACATGCAGATGCCTGAGTTAGATTCCTAGAGTCTTTTAAGAGATAAAGGAGGGAAGTGCAGCAGTGAGATCCAAATGTCCACTGAAGGATAATACGAATGAGCGAAGTGAGATTGTCACGTAGAGATATGAAGAAGTGAGAGCTGTATTGCAGTGAAGAGATGCGTTGTGATGTGATTATTCTCATCAATCCAACAGGAAACGAACGAGATATATATACATGAATGAACGTACATAAGAAAGTGAAGAAGAAGAAGGACATATGAGTAGCACGCAATGCCTGTGAAGGCCGAAGCACATAATGCCTGTGAAGGCCGATGCTTGCCATATGATCTGCAGGCCAGAGCACGCAATGCCTGTGAAGGCCGAAGCACGCAATGCCTGAGAAGGCCGTTGCTTGCCATAAAGATCTGCAGGCCAGAGCACGCAATGCCTGGGAAGGCCGAAGCACGCAATGCCTGAGAAGGCCATTGCTTGCCATAAGATCTGCAGGCCGAAGGTCGCTGCGTGTGGAATAGCAAGGCATGGGCGGAATGAATGAATGTACGGCATTCAATCACTAACACCCCTCCTCAGCTCATACTTGCTAGACTCAAGCCCCTCCTATCTTCCTAAATGTACGCAATCAAGTCAACCTCATTAAAAAAACCTATAAAAAACCATGGATATGGAAAAAAAAAAGATGTATAGGGAAAAGAGTGTTGAATTTGATTGTTTTTATCCTAGAACGAGATCTCTTAGCATAGAGAGTCGTGGTTGGGGAAATGGTTTAGTGCATAAGTCAGCTAAATTATCGTGACTTGGAATGTATAAGACTGTGAGCTTCCCAGACTCAACAAGGTCTCGCACATGGTGATAAGCCACGTCGATGTGTTTGCTCTTGTCACTGATGCGAGGATTAGAGGTCAGATCAATAGAGCCATCGTTATCAGCACTCAGGGCGGCTGGTGCAGTAATTCTGAGCTCATTCAGAGCAGACTGAAGCCACACATGGTGCTTAGCGGTTATTGACAGAGCGATATATTCAGCTTCAACTGTAGAAGTGGCGACACATCGCTGTTTGATAGCCCGCCAGCAAATGGTGTTACCCGTGGTGGATTTTCGGTCAGATCGATCACCTGCATAATCTGCATCTGAGAAGCCAGCTAAATGAATAGGGTTTGGGGTATATGAAAGCTTGAGGTTACGAGTGCCTTTGAGGTATCGCAAGACTTGCTTGAGTGCCCCCATATGTGCTGTTGTCGGCTTCGAAGAGAATTGAGAGAGTGCCGAGACCGTATATGCCAGATCAGGTCGTGTGCCAATCACAAGGTACATTAGAGAGCCTATAATTTGCTGGTATAGAGAGACATCAGCAAGGTCATTGTCTCCTTCATCAGCCTTTACCAGCTTGTGGTGAGGATTGAGAGGAAGAACGACCGGGTTGCAAGAGTCCATCCCAAATTTCACCAGTAATTGGTCTATATATGTGTGTTGCAACAAGGTCACCGAATCTTGACACTGCCATTCTATTTGAATTCCAAGCAGCCAGTTTAGAGAGCCCATATCGCTGAGATCGAATTCTCTCTTTAGCGATTCCTTTAGCTCCTGTCTAAGTGGACTGGATCCAAATATAGTAATATCATCAACATAGATTGTGATAATGATATTATGACCGGTATGTACTAAGACGCAAGGGTCAAAGTTGGTTGCTTTGTAGCCCAGCGGTATGAGGAAGCCAGTCAGCCTAGCATACCACTGCCTTGGACTTTGTTTTAGTCCATATATAGATCGTTTTAATAGAGCGCATGAGTTCGGTTGATCTTCAAAGAAACCTGGAGGAAGACGCATATAGACTTCTTCATTAAGATAGCCATATAGGAATGCGCCCTTGATATCAAGCTGGTCTGGTTTTGGCCAGTTTGAGCATATTGATAGGGCAATGAGCAAGCGCAGTGAGTCATATCTGACGACTGGAGCGAAAACCTCATCAAAATCCGTACCGGGTTGCTGAGAATACCCTTGTGCTACTAACCTTGCCTTATACCGGCTAACATTGCCAGCAGCATCTCGCTTTATTTTGTATACCCATTTGGAACCGACAATATTGCGGTTAGAGGGTATAGGCACAATATCCCAGACGTTTTGGTCGGCTAAAGCTTGCAGCTCTGCTTGCATTGCCGCATACCATTTAGGGGCATCGGGCCCTTTAGAAGCTTGTAAGTAAGTTCTGGGTTCCTTGGTAATGTTGGCGGCAAGCAAGGCTAGCTCATATGGGATTGCCTTGGGTAGCTGGGTAGGATCACTTGTTCGAGCTTCAGCATCTATTGGCAAGTTTTCAGCAACTTCAGCATCGGTTGGCAAGTTTTCAGCAATAACAGCAATTTTAGCCTTTTTCCGTGGCCTAAGGTCATACCTCAAGCTTGGTAAGCTTGGTTGATTTCTTGCTGGTAAGCTCGCTGGTAAGCTTGCTGGTAAGCTTGCTGGTAAGCTTGCTGGTAAGCTTGCTGGTAAGCTTGCTTGATTGCTCGCTGGTAAGCTCGCTGGTAAGCTTGCTTGATTGCTTGCTGGTAAGCTCGCTGGTAAGCTTGCTTGATTGCTTGCTGGTAAGCTCACTGGTAAGCTTGCTTGATTGCTTGCTGGTAAGCTCGCTGGTAAGCTTGCTTGATTGCTTGCTGGTAAGCTCGCTGGTAAGCTTGCTTGATTGCTTGCTGGTAAGCTCGTTGGTAAGCTTGCTTGATTGCTCGCTGGTAAGCTCGCTGGTAAGCTTGCTTAATTGCTTGCTGGTAAGCTCGCTGGTAAGCTTGCTTGATTGCTTGCTGGTAAGCTCGCTGGTAAGCTTGCTTGATTGCTTGCTGGTAAGCTCGCTGGTAAGCTTGCTTGATTGCTCGCTGGTAAGCTCGCTGGTAAGCTTGCTTGATTGCTTGCTGGTAAGCTCGCTGGTAAGCTTGCTTGATTGCTTGCTGGTAAGCTCGCTGGTAAGAATGAGCAAAGAGCTGCTCTTATTGTCTTAATGTGCTTGTTTTTAAGCTGTATCCTATATATAGTAGTACTGTCCGTATAACCAACAAATATCGCACTTTCTGCCCGTGGGAGAAGCTTGCTGCCACTTGGTCTATTTTCCTCGTAGATGTGAGCAAAGCAATGCTGTCCAAAAGGGTGTAAATGACTAATTGATGGTTTTGCCTTATACAGGGCTTCATAGGGTGTTATCCCTTGGAGATGTGAATGTGGATGGCGATTCTTCAAATAAACAGCGGTTGAGCATGCTTTCGCCCACAACCTCTTATCTGAGATATTGGTGAGCATGCCTCTGACCATTGTCTGTATTGTGCGGTTAAAGCGTTCCGCAACACCATTCAATTCATGAGAATAAGGTGGTGTCCTTATATAGCGTATGCCTTGTTGTTTGAAGTAAGTATCAACCTTGATATATTCTCCACCGTTATCAGTTAAAACAGCCAGAATAGTGGTATTGAACTGCCTTTGGATAAAGGTGATAAAATCAATAATCACTTGGTTTGCATCAGATTTGGCTATTAGATAGTGCATCCATGCCATGCGGGTAAAATCGTCTATAAACGTGATGTAATAGAGAGAGTTACCATAAGATGCGATAGGCTGCTTGCCACTTAGATCGCTATGTATGAGTTCAAATGCCCTAGTAGAGCGAGCATGAGAAAGAGCGAATGGGGTATTATTAGTTGATTTTGACATAATACACGCATTGCATGCGAAGTTGGCGGGTGCCTTAGGTAAGAGCTCGCCATCAGCATATGTAGCTGGGTATATATTGGCTGCATGCCCAAATGCATTATGCCAATGAATATATGAAGAAGAGTTCACAAGGTCGGTAGGAGCATTAGAGCTGCTCACAGAGCTTATATGAGGTTGCGAAGTAAGCGAAGAGCTTATAAGGCCGGTATGAGCATTAGAGCTCATAGGGCTTATATGAGGTTGCGAAGTAAGCGAAGAGCTCATAAGGCCGGTATGAGCATTAGAGCTGCTCGCAGGGCTTATATGAGATTGCGAAGTAAGCGAAGAGCTCATAAGGCCGGTATTAGCATTAGGATTGCTCATAGGGCTTATATGAGATTGCGAAGTAAGCGAAGAGCTCATAAGGCCGGTATGAGCATTAGAGCTCATAGGGCTTTGCGAAGTAAGCGAAGAGCTCATAGGGCCTATAAGAGGTTGCGAAGTAAGCGAAGAGCTCATAAGGCCGGTATGTGCATTAGGATTGCTCACAGGGCTTATATGAGATTGCGAAGTAAGCGAAGAGCTCATAAGGCCGGTATGAGCATTAGGATTGCTTACAGGGCTTATATGAGATTGCGAAGTAAGCGAAGAGCTCATAAGGCCGGTATGAGCATTAGAGCTCATAGGGCTTATATGAGGTTGCGAAGTAAGCAAAGAGCTCATAAGGCCGGTATGAGCATTAGAGCTCATAGGGCTTTGCGAAGTAAGCGAAGAGCTCATAAGGCCGGTATGAGCATTAGGATTGCTCACAGGGAGGGCTTATATGAGATTGCGAAGTAAGCGAAGAGCTCATAAGGCCGGTATGAGCATTAGGATTGCTCACAGGGCTTATATGAGATTGCGAATTCGCAGTTTCTCGCAACTAGGGAAGCTTGTCCCTAATGTCTGCAATTAAGATCGGAGTCTGAAGATCACTTTTATTGAACATATGAATAACATTATCCCTAGCGACCATAACAACCTTAAACTTAACGACATCCCAGGCAAACAGACTATGACTTAGAGTAGGCACATATAACACATCCTTTAAGAACAGACGGTTGATTGTGTTGTTGGGTAGAGAGGCATGTATTATCACAGTGCCTTTCCCTTCGACAGGAAGGAGGTTGTTACCCCCAACCTTCACAACTCCGTGATGCGGGTAGATGTGGTAGAAATGACCTATATCAGATGTCATGTGAGCTGTTGCACATGTGTCTAGTTTCCAGGTGTATATTGTACTAACCTGTGGGTTGGTCTGAATAGATTCAGAGACAAAACCGGAGGATCGAGTTGTTGGGAGACAAGCGCTTGAGAAATGGAGGCTTGTGCAACTTGAGCTTCAGAAACGGAGGCTTGCGCAACTTGAGCAACAGCAGCTTGGGGCTGTGCTATTTGTTTCTTACTAGCTTGGTCATGTTTTAGCTTCCGGCAATCTTGCCAGACATGACCTTTGAATCGATGTCCGTGTCGTTTGCAGTAAGTACAAGACCGAGTGCCTGGATCTGCAGAGGCTTGCGAAGCTTGTGAAGCTTGCTGGGATTGAGATTTTGTGGCTTGTTGCTGGGATTGCGCAAATTTCTTCCTTCTAGCCTTATTCGGGTGACCGTTGGCTAGTAGCGCCGTGTTGGTCTGGTTTCCGCCATTGTAGCTAGAGAGTTGGTTATTGATCGCTAGACCTACTAGCCTCTCCTTCAAATCATTATACGAGAGATTTTCCTTAGTAGTCAGGTTATCTACCACATTGGGGTAGTGAGTGACTAAGGAAGCGAGGAGGTATTCGCGCTTAGCTTCTTCAAGTTCTAGCAAATCCTATACACAGCCTTGAAGCTGCCAGGACGTGCATTCGAGGTCAATTGGTGTAGCCGCATCCATCGAATCTCAAAAGTGTCAATGAACTGAGAAATTGATTGCGAGGTATCAAGTGTGGAAGCAAGCGAATTAAAGGCATGAATCTCATGTACAAAGGACAGCGGGGTATCTTTGTAGTATGTTTTGCGGAGATAATGCCAGATCTTATTTGCAGACCTATGCCTACCAATCTGCAGCATGATTTTCTGCGAAACAACTTGAATAAGGAGCAGAAGAGATTCTGTCTCTATATGCTTATGATGTGTTATTTCGGCAGCTGTTGCTGTGAGCGGAGGAATATAGCCGTTGACAACTACTTGTGTAGCTTCTAGAGCGTCAAAGATCATCAGCATCTGTTGTGACCAAAGATCATAGTTCTTTGCGCCTTCAAGAATTGCTAGCTTTTCTAGCTTAATACTAGACCTGAAGTCCCGATTGACAGGAATAGGTACTGCCGCTTGCGGTGCTTGTGCAGCAAGCGCTAAAGCCGGTTGGACTTGGGGTGGTGTAGCTTCAGGAGCTAGAGGTTGTGGTTGTGGAATAGCTAGAGGTTGTGGTTGCGAGAGTACAACGGTTTCGAGGATTTCTTCTTCGCTATCAGGCAGATTTTGGTGAACTCTCGAACGGGTTCGTGGTTGCCTTGATGGTCCTGCTTCGGAAGACATGTTGTGCTTGTTCGTAGAGAGTCAAAGCGTAGAGGGCTCAGAACCTTTAAGAGATAAAGGAGGGAAGTGCAGCAGTGAGATCCAAATGTCCACTGAAGGATAATACGAATGAGCGAAGTGAGATTGTCACGTAGAGATATGAAGAAGTGAGAGCTGTATTGCAGTGAAGAGATGCGTTGTGATGTGATTATTCTCATCAATCCAACAGGAAACGAACGAGATATATATACATGAATGAACGTACATAAGAAAGTGAAGAAGAAGAAGGACATATGAGTAGCACGCAATGCCTGTGAAGGCCGAAGCACGTAATGCCTGTGAAGGCCGATGCTTGCCATATGATCTGCAGGCCAGAGCACGCAATGCCTGTGAAGGCCGAAGCACGCAATGCCTGAGAAGGCCGTTGCTTGCCATAAAGATCTGCAGGCCAGAGCACGCAATGCCTGTGAAGGCCGAAGCACGCAATGCCTGAGAAGGCCGTTGCTTGCCATAAGATCTGCAGGCCGAAGGTCGCTGCGTGTGGAATAGCAAGGCATGGGCGGAATGAATGAATGTACGGCATTCAATCACTAACAAGTCTCAATACGTTTTTTTTTTCTCACGCCGTGGAATGTTCTTGTAGGTCCCTGATATTGGCTGTAGGTTCAGCTTGAAGAGAAAAGAGGCAATATGTGCAAGATCTGCCTGAAGTGTACCTGGAGGAGGAGGCAATGCAAGTGGAGCTTCAGCTTCTGGCTCATCTGCTTCATTTAGGAAGATAGGTTTGCTAGAATTGGACAACCGTAGATTTGGAAGAAGAGGCCATTGTTCTCAGTTGTTTTTTCGCGGTATGTGATTCTGTATACTGTCTCCGGAGATGAACTTTGCGGGGTAATTTCTAGTCTGGTTGGTGATTTCTTATCGGAATATTCTTGTATCCAATTTCTTTTTTTTTTAAAAAATACTTATGACTCCTATGCGGCCCCATTAGGGGGGCCATGAGGAGCAACCCGGAAGTCCGGGTGGATTCAAGGTCAAAGCAAGTTAATCTGCTAGGACCACGCGAGCTAGCTACAAAAACCCATAAGGAGGGGGGCCCCGTGCTGTCATTAACGGATTTATCCGATGACGCGGAAGCCTGACTGAACCTCGACCTTGTTGGAACGCACATCCAATACACCCGGAGATTGCTATTGCGCCAACCGTTGTCCGGCAAAGCCGTTGTCCGGCAAAGCCGTTGTCTGGCAAAGCCGCTGTCCGGCAGAGCGCTATCTATCAAAGCTATTATTGCCACAACAGCAATATTCAGCTGAACTTGCACACACGCAAGTAACTTACGTCCGCACGTACGCAAGTATTTTTTCATATGTTGGGTTGAGTCAAACTCTGGTTGCCACCCGGTTGTCGGTCGTCGCGCATTTCCTTGATTCTTATTGGCCGATTAACACATCCCTGCGCTTGTCATTTACCCTGAAATTCCATGTATATAGACACCGCTCCGGACCTGTAATTTTCGTTGAATCAAGCAAGTCTTCAATTCGCCTCGTTCTCACACGCATTGTTCTTCTCCTAGTTCTATTACCCACTCTGCGTATTACCATCCGCTCCAGTAGATTTATTACTAGAGATCTGCTCGCACCCGTGCTCGCTGCCGTTGCTCGCTAGAATCACTTCCGCTGCCTAACAAGATATCTTCACATATCTTTTGTTAGACCTCCTAACCTGTGACGCTGAGCCTGAAATGGAGGAATAAAATAAGGAACTGGAAATGAACCAGCGAGATAAAGACATAACTTGTGAACTGGTACAAAGGGAACTCGTGAAGAAGAGATTGGGACTTGTAGAAAAAATTGGAACTAAGTGAGCTCGTTGAATAAAAACCTGAAGTAGGCCTCCGTGGCCTCGTAGGTCTCTTACCCTTCCTTTCTCCACTCTGGCTTGTCAAGTTCCTCCCAACTACTCTTGTCCCCCAGTAGGGCTCTTCTGGGACGGTCGAAACGTGGACATGCAAACGTGATATGTTCCCCTGCCTCCGAGGGGTAACCACATGCGCATTCCGCTGCTGCTGCCTTGCCGATGTGATGCAGCCAGCTCTACTGGGGACCTCTGTTTGTTCGTAGCCACGTATAGGCTGATAGGGCGTGCCGGTCCCTTTCCACTCTCCTGGTGCCGTGTCCCGCTCTCGTTCTTGCTTCCTTGCGTGCAGCCTTGGAGGACGCCCGGAGGCCTCCTTCCGTTGCTGTGCGAGCCTTGCCTGTGAATACGCTTAGGTGGGATTGGAAATTGCAGGTCCGGTCCGCTTTCTCGTTCCCCTTGATGCCTAGGTGGCCTCTAATCCAAGAGAGCCTGAGGTCCCTATGTGCATTGCCGGCTAGTAGTTCCTTGATGTCCTTCTCAATGCCGGACCTGGTGTGGTGGCCTGTACTCATATTGTGGACGGCTTGGACTGCTGCCTGCGACTCCGACAGGATGGCCACCATATCCGAATCCTCTCTTTGTAGCGCTAGTTTCATGGCGTTGAGTTCGCCATCTGCGACTGTGGCTCTGTTTCCCAAGAAACCGCCGTAGTCCTCCGTGACCCCCCCTCTCCGATCTACACTATGAACTCCACTCGCTACCTCCCGGCCCCGCCCCGTGCCGTCTGTGTAGCAGACTCTCCAGCCTTCCTCCAGGATGCCTCCTATCTTTGCTGCCCACACACCTAGGAGTTTGGATCTCTCGGATTTCGGGTCGAGGATCTCTTCATAAAAAATTGGAAAGGGTGTCGTGTCCTCCCTGTCACCCCAGGAAATTTCCTCCGGGTCTACCCCGTTCAGGTAGAATGCTTCCAAAATGGCAGTTTTTACCCGATATGGGTCATTGTTACATTGCCACGATGAGTCCTCCTCTATGTAGGCTCTGAAAATATGCTTATTTACTACCTATGTGGGACCGGCGAATGTATGCTTGTAACCAATATATGCTTGTATCCAGTATGCTTGTATCCAGAGTCCTCTGTACTACCTTCTTCATCGCGAAACGCTGAGGTGAGGCGAGGCATTACGTTCGAATCAGAGCACAATTAGAGTAATGAGTTCCATTACGTGTGTCCCCTGATAAGGCATACAAAAGTCCCAGCACTGGCTATGGTCACCTTCTGCCTACCGTAACTGCTGCGTAACGGCCCGACGTGGACGGGTGCGGATGTCGGTCACAATGAACGTAGCTATACGTATGCAGTTCATCCGCCGAGGCTTGAGGAGCAAAGGCAATACCTTTTGCGGAGTGGTGTCCGCGGGTTCTTTGCACGAAAGTGCAGCTAGGTCTGATCCAGCACAAGTTATGGAAAGCGGGTAACGCCATTAGTATGTCCCGCAGCGCAACGAAACTGAGAACTACTGATGAGAGAGGTAGGTTCGACGTAAGGGGGGGGCTGTCGGGGGGCATAGATCTCTTGCAGGATGTGGTTGAGGTCGCTGCCTCCGCATTGTGTGTACCTGGGGGGTGTCGGTTGGGGGATCAGTGTTGGTGGAGACGCTGTTCCTTTTTGGGGTGATCGGGAGTGTCGTCTGGGTGCTTGTGTCTGTCACTGGCGCGTTCGGAGGTGTGGTCTGAGTACTTAGCTATATCGGTCTGAGTGGCGGTATTGGATACTGGTGGTGGGGATTCGGTGAGTGGTTGCCGACCTCCTTCCTCAAATCCCTATTCTCTTTCTCCACCGATCTAAGTCTGTCGAGGTACTGCTCCGCCTTTTCCCCAGCGTCTTCCCCATCCTTCCTTAGCTTGTCGTTCTCCTCTGCCTCTGTTATTCTCTGATACGAATCAACCACATTATTATACTCCTCGGTCAGCTCCCTTAATTCACGGTCCACCGTGTCGTTCTCGTTGCTTCTATTTGGCAATAGCTCTTGGGCTCTTGATACAGTGGTGTCGCGTTATAAGAAACCGCTTGGGACCACCACAGAGTTTCTTATAACGCGAGGTTTCTTATAACGAGAGATATACACAAAAATTAGGAAATGTCCGAGGAGGGGGTAAAATACCTGGTAATGTCTGTCTGATGCTGCGTCCGGCAAGCCATACCTTCTAGACTCTCAATATCCCGCTTTTCTCGATATAACAGACCCTCCAGCTGCTCGCATTTCTGTAGATTGACATGAGGACTTTGAAGAGGAAAGAGACGAAGAAGTTCAAGGGCTTCTGGTGCATGGTCGGCGTATAGCATATGATGTGAGCGAACATCCTCTCGCTCTTTTGAGTCCATGCCTGGCGAGTTTGAACTGGCTTGGATGACATAGCCAGCATGACTTAGTAGGACAACAATCTAATTGAGAAACAATTTATCTGAATGAAGGCAACTTCGGACAAGTAGAATGAGACTTTATTCACTTGATTTTCACTGTAAATTGGTGGAGAAACAATTTGCACAATGCGGCGGGGTAATTGTTCATGCGACATGGACCAACTGCAACTTCGTTATAAGAAACCCTATGTGTGACTAAGCAAAGACTTAAGAAACTTTCCTATAACGAGAGTTTCTTATTTTCCCATACAAATTTTGACGGGACCGAGGCACAGTTTCTTATAACGCGACACCACTGTAGCGCCTTCCCCCCATCCAATTCAATATATTTTTCTTTACTTCTTTTTCAACCCGTAGCACATGCAACTTCCGCAATGTTACTCCCTACACCTAGAGCACAAGATTTTATTATTTTGCTTACAGGCCAATATGAAGAATTAGAAGATTCAAATATACCTACTCTCAGGCGAGGCATCACGGCGCTTTAGTAACTATATTCATTCACGCAAGCTCCTTATCAGTTCCCTCAGAGCGAATGTTTTCAAACAGGCTTCAGATTCTCACCAAGCGTCGGAGCTCACTAAGTGAGAACATGATGAATGCACTGATGTGTAGGCCGAAGCCGTTGCTTGCCATATGATCTGCAAGCCAGATGTGCAGTCCGTTGCTTGCATATGATGTGCAAGCCTGAAGATGAAGACGGCTGCATGAGATATAGCAAGGCATGGGCGGAAAGAACGGAATGTACTGCATTCATTCTAACACCCTCCTCCCAAACCCCTTGTTAGAATGAATGTAGTACATTCCGTTCATTCCGCCCATGCCTTGCTACCTATACCATATGTAGCCGTCAGCGGCTTGCACATCATATGCGTGCTTCCTGCTTAGCTATACGGCTCGCAGCGGCTTGCACATCATATTGCGTACTCACACCTTGCTCGCACTCATATCGTTGCTTCATGCCTAGCTATACCCTTGCAACGGACATGTGCTTCTCCTTCTTCTTCACGCTTTAGATGTACGCTCATACATGTATATATATCTCGTTCATGTTCCTACTTGTTCGGGGTAACAGAAGTAATCACTTCACTCAATACAATACATGCACTCACTGTGTATGCGAACATCTTCCATATTTCTCTCTCCAGTGACCAACTCACCTTCCTTCGGTGGACACTTGGATCTCTCCGCTCGCCCGTTGCTATTCCTATTCCTAACGCCCTCAACCGCCAATACCTAGGGCACACTGGCTGGCCAGAATTGGCACACAACTAGACAAAGGATGGAGAGTCTGCTACACAGACGGGACGAGGAGAGCAGGCCACCACGCCGCCGCGTTCTATTCAGAGGACCGAAGCGGGGAACCCCCGACCGAAGCACACTCCTACCTAGGCACCGAGTCCACCGTCGCTGACGACGAACGCAAAACCATATCTCTGGCTGTAGCAGCCCACAGGGACACATCGATGGTTCCCATACTCTCCGATTCCCAGGACGCCATCTCGTCATCCCTCAATGGCTGTTCGGAGGGCCCCCCAGGAGCGCCATCGAATCAGACATCAGCAGCCTACTAGCCGAGAGACACCGCAACGCTCTCGACACCAACATCGCCTGGGTTCGAGCCCACATCGCCAGGGATCGCCATCCCTGGGAACGAACGAGCTGACAGGCTAGCGCCCTTTGGATCAGCTCTCGGCCAGATCTCTTACGTAAGGGGGCATCCGACAACGCTCCAAGGCCCACCGTGGCTCCTTCAGGTCTTTCAAAGGGTACGGCGTCAGGAGATCCGAATGGGGTCGCCACGCTCTCTCGGCGTACAAGTGGCTACGCACAGACCGGGGGCTCCAGAGAAGCTTGTTCCATCATATCAAGAAGGCAGGCTCCTCTTCCTGCTCATGCGGGCACGGCCTACAAGACGGCCGGCACATAACCTTCGACTGCCCCGAGGTCAAGACACAAAGAGACGCCGTAGGGGCGGTCAAAAATTGGGAGGATTTGGATCCTCCCATATGGATCGACGAGGAGGACAGAGAGAGATGGGACGGAGGACAGAGAGAGATGGGACGCGGTTGAGGCCTACTTTGGCTTCCTCTACTGCCATCTGGTGGGGCCGAATTGAAAACACAGTCCCTTACTTTCTCTCGGGCATAGGTCTCACTCATATCTGTTTCTTTGTTTATTGCGATCGCTCATATTTCCTGTCTTCTACCTGTACTTCGAGGATTTCTATCAGCAAGGGCGCCAGGACACGTTTCTTGAAGTTGAAGTCGTAAGGATTATGGGATATTCAGGATAGGGACGTAGATATTGGGGATTGATCTGTAAGAGAGATGTATTGCTTGATTGATCTATATCTCTGCCTTAAGGGGTTCTAGCAGTCTATATATACATATCTCCTCCGTATTCACACATGCTTGTCATATGACTTCTTATCCACATGCCTCTATGTCCACATGTTGTTGACGTACTCACATGTTTGCACATGCATTGGAAGAGTATTTCCTACACCCTCCTCTACTCTGCCAATCTCATCCACCGGTCTTGCCATTTTTTAATGGTAACCATGGGCGTAATTTTGGAAAGAATATCCGCTGGATTTTCCTTGCCTGGAATAGTTGTTATGGCTAATTTTTCTGCTTGTACTTGTTGGTGTAGATAGTGGTATCGATGTTCAATATGCCTAGTTCGTCTGAAACAGTGAGAGGTATGAGCTAGGTTGAAGGTTCCTTCACTATCTGTTTTTACTGTAGGTTTTAGTAATAATCCAAGTTCATCTAGAAGTTGTTGTACTCAAGCTGCATCGTTGGCTCCTTTATATGTAGCAATATATTCTGCTTCAGTGATTGACAAGGATACAGTATCCTGATAGCAACTGTACCATCCTACTAGTTGATCATCAAGAGTCATGTGTACTCTTGTTTAGGATTTTACTTGTTTATTACGATAGGATATATCTATATATATAATAAGGTGTAAATCTATAGGTTTATATAGAATTAGTCCTAAATACTTAGTGTTCTTGAGATATGATAGAATAATTAAGGCAGGTTTATAATTTGTTGTAGAAGGTTTAGATACTCACCATTCTAAAAGGTTGATATAGATAGATATCTTAGGTATTGTTATTCTTACAATATAAAGTAGACCTTCTATAAGTGCTTAATATTTCTTAGTATCTTTGAAATAGTCATTAGAGTTACTGTATACTTCTAGATTAATGGGTAAGGAAATCTTATATTGCAGTTTACCATAGATGAAGTATTTTAAGGCCATTGTCTCTATAAGTGCTTTTTAGGTTATTACCACTTCCATATTTGTATTGTTCCACTTAAGCTCAATTCCTAGGAGTTTTTCTGGATTCCCACATTTTTTAAGCTTAATTTTTTTCTCAATTTTTTCTTTGAATTCTTTAGGTATTGTCTCATTAGGTAAAATTCTTATAAGATTAATAAGATGAGTTCTAAGAATGAAAGAATTATAATAGTTTGTATAGATTCCTTCATCTCTAATACATTAATAGAGTCCTATAAGTGCCAAGATCTTCTATAGTATCTTAAATCACACATACGTTACTTGTTTTAGCCCATATAGAGCTTTGTTAAGCTTTTAGTATTTGGTCTCTCCATTTTTATTTATATCTAAAATATAGACATTATGATATAATAGAGCCTGCAAGTAGGTATTTATTTTTTTTATCAAATACTCAGTACTCCTATGCAGCCCCGTAGGGGGGACTATGAGGAGCCACGCGGAAGCCTGGTGGATTCAAGAGTGAGGCAAGTTAATCTGCCAGACCCGCACAAACTAAATAGAATAAATAGGACAAAAGAGACACTGCCCCATGCTGTCACTAACGGATTTAGCTAATGACTTGAGAGCCTGACTGAGCTCACCTTCTGAACCAACTGTAAAACTATGACTGTGAATAACTCGAATAAGAACTATAGATAAAGGGGACTCGTAATGACTATGAAACTGTGACTGTACATGGCATAAAGGGGACTCGTAATAAATTGACTGTACTATATGAGCTCTCGGAATAAGAGCCCGAAAAAAGCCTCCGTAGCCTCATATGTTTCCTCCCCCTCCTTTCTCCAATCCAGTTTGTCAAGATCCTCCTAGTTCCTCTTTTCCACTAATAGTACTCTCCATTGGCGATCGAAACGTAGGCACTTGAAGATGATATGCTCGCCTATCTCCATAGGGTGTCTGCATGTGCATTCTGCTGAGTCTGCTTTGCCAATATGGTGGAGCCAACTTTTCTGTGGGCCTCTGTTCAATTGTAACTAGGTGTAGGCTGAAAGGGCATAGCGGTTCTATTCCATCCTTCTCATACCATGCCCTCCTCTGGTTCTCGCTTCCTTCCACGTAGCTTTAGAGGACGCTCGGAGACCCCTTTCTATAATTATCTGCTCGTAGCCTGTTTATTCCCCCAAATGTGACTGGAGGCTTGCGGTCCGGTCTGCCTTCTCATTACCTAGAATGCCTAGGTGGCCCCTGACCCAAGATATCTGTGTGTCCCTATGTAGGTTGCTTGTTAAGAGGGACTTGATACTGCTTTCGATGCCTGATCTGGGGGGAGAGCCTAAACTCATGTTTAAGACTGCCTAGATTGCTACTTGGGAATCTGATAAGATTGCTAGCATATCCGTGTCTTCCTTATGGAGAGCTAGTTGCATTGCGAAGAGTTCACCATCTACTATTGTAGCTCGGTCTCCTAGGTAGTCTCTATAATCATTGGGGGAGCCTTCTGTCCTGTCCTCACTGTGGACTCTACTTGCTACTAAACCTTTTCTTCCCATGCCATCCGTATAGCACACTCTTCAACCCTCTTCTTGGATCGAGTCTATATCTGCTGCCCAATAACCTAGGTGCTTGGAAAGCTCGGATTTGGGGTCTATGATTACCCTATAGATTAGTGGGAAGGGTATAGTGTCCTCCCTGTTACCACAAGATAGTTCGGTGAGGTCTACCCCGCTTAGATAGAAAGCTTCTGATATTGGAGTCCTTGTCTAGTATAGGTTCTTGCTGGCCAGCCATGAAATGTTGTCTTTGACATAGATTTTTATCTGCTGGTCACCTGTTCTGACTACTCTCACTACCTAGCAGTACTTCATATCCTCTATCTTGTCTTGGAGGGGTTCAATATTTGCAATCCAGCCTAGCGTTTGGTGGCTTAAGCTAGGGTAACCTCCCGTGATCTTCTCTAGGGCTTAGTACTTGAGGCGTTGCATAGGTTGTAGGAGTCCTTGATGTGAATTCCAGAGCTCAGCTCCCTATATCAAGATGCTTCGTATACATCCTGTGTAAAGGGATCTGAGGCTCATTGGGCTTAATCCTCCATTCTGGTTGCCTAAACTAGTTAGTACCTTTAACATGCTAGTCACTTTGAGTATCATTTGTTTGATATGGCTTTTCCATGAGAAGTTGCTAGCTACTGTGATTCCTAGTATCTTGCAGTAACTGATCTTGCCTTTATTATGGAAGTCAAGCCTGGATTCCTTGTTTGGATCTTATAGGAGCTTATCCTCTTTTGCTACTGAGTCTAATGTGTGGGTAACTTGTTCGACTAGCTTGTTGTGTACCCTAGTGCTGAGGCTGCTTATGATCAGGGGGTTTATATTATCAACGTATGAAAATAGCTGGATACTATAGAGTATTAGCTTTGGGATCCTTGCCAATGTCATATTAGCTCTTGTATTTCTAGGGTGGCCTTGTGAAGAGCTTGGGTGTGCGATTGTGGCTTTGTTGAAGATGTTGCCTATGTATATGAGCCAGAGGACTGTTGAGAGCGGACTGCCCTAGAGGGCCCTGTGGTCCATCTGGGCTTCTCCTCTAATATGGCTATCCCAGAGAACTAGAAAGGATTGGGGTTGTAGGAACTTGTTGATGAACTGTACTGTCTTGTGTGGAATGTTGTTTTTGACCAGGATGTCCAGAATTTTGTTGGTTCTTATATTATTGAATGCTGAGACTATATTCTTTTCTAGTAGTGTAGCTTTCTTCTTGTCTTGTATGGCTTTCTCTACTGTTGACATGGTGAGCATCATTGCGTCGATAGCTAATCTGCCTTTGCGTGAGCCGTATTGTAGAGGATGGAAGAGGTTTGTTGTGTGTTGGAGCTCATTACCTATCAGCTTCTCCAGGATCTTGCCTATAGTATTGGAAAGGACTATTAGCCTCCATCCCTTTACCTCCAAGTAGTTCTTTCCTGGCTTTGGGATCATGATTATGGAGAGGTTTCTCCATGATAGTGGAGGGGACACTTTGCCTTCCACTACTCTAGCTATATTGTTAATTAGAGCCACACCTAGGGGTGTGTCCTTGATCATCTTGATAAAGCAGTAAGAGATGAGGTCTGGTTCTGCAACTGAATAGTTGGACGTCTTGCTTAGAGCTTGTAGTACTTTTAGGACTGTTCGTTGATCTGCTGTTTGGTAATGTATCGAGGACTCAGCAATTACTAGTGTAGGAGGAGGTGTGGTAGAGTGATCTTTTATTACAAGATAGTGTTTCTGAAAAGCTTGTAACTTTTCCTGGTCTGTCGAAAGGGTCTTTTTGTCTTTATCGATTAGAACTCCCATCATTGGGATAAACTTAAAAGGATCTCTTGCTACTCTTACGACGTCCCATGGGTGTCTTTGACCTTGCTCTTCCAGGAATTTCTTCCAGCACACTTGTTTTTTCCTCCTGATTAGCTTTCAGAACCTGCATCTTTCCTCTTGATACCCTTCCCCTCCTTCCTTGCCTGCTTCTTTTGTTCTTTCTATCTGTATCTGTACTTCTGCGTCCCACCACTTTTTGCTATGCCAGGATGCTAATTTTAGGATCAGGTGTTCTTGGACTAACTCTTTAAGGTGTTGGTAGGCCTCCTGGAAGTAGGTTGCTGCAAAAGGGCTTTCCTCAGGTAGAGTGTTCACTTGTTTACCTTCATCTCCTATGTACTTCTGCCACCAATTCCAATCGATAGTTTTGTATTGCCGTATTTTTGGTAAGGTGGCATTGATGTATCCTAAAATGACTGTGTAGTCTGAACAGATCCCTAAGAGGTACAATGGTGATTCTTTCTATGAAATTTCTGTTACTTTAAAAACTAAATCTAAAAGGCTTTTTCCACTGCCCTGCTGGTACGAGTGTGCTTGGTAGTGGACCATTTGAGTGAGGTGGTTGGACTCCATCCATTCTTGGACCATATTGCTGCAATTTGTACACTTACCTCCCCATAGTGGGTGATGTGCATTAAAATCTCCTAGTACCAGTGTATGGTTGTCTGTTGGGATGCTGTTGAGTTCTGAAAGTAGTACTAAGGTTGAATCTTTTCTATTGAGGTAGACACCTATGACTGTTAGTGAATCCAGCTTTATGAAATTGATGTTGTAGCTAAGATTCTGGCATGAGCCCTTATGGTATCTATTCGCAATATATCCCGTACACTGTGGTTCATTTGGTCAGGTCTCAAGAGTGAGACCAAAAGAGGTTTCGCATCAACAATTGTGTGGGAAACCTCCAAAGGTCTACTCGGAAACTTTTGGTAGTTTCAGATAAACCTTTTGAGGTTTCGAACAAAACTTTGTTTAGGTTTCGCATATTATAATCTCCGTCCTATGGAAACTTTACATAGGTCTCACTAGTGAAGTCACTACTAGGGCTCGTGACAGAAGCCAATACAAAATCTTATGTAAATTCACTACACAGAAACCTGGCAAAGGACTCAAATAGAAGACAATGTAATATCTCATGTAAATTCACTCTACGGAAACCTGGCAAAGGACTCGAATAGAAGCCATATAAATGTCTCGTGTGAATTTAAATTTAACTCTATGGTAACCTAGCAAAAGACTCGAATAGAAGCCATATAAATGTCTCGTGTGAATTTAAATTTAACCCTACGGAAACTTAGCAAAAGACTCCAATAGAAGCAAAAAAAAGGTCTCAAAGCAAATTCAAATCAAAAAACACACAAATAACAATGCCGCAACAATCTTATTGACCTTTAGTAGACCTGGCCTACATTCCCTGAGACCGTCCAGAAACCTTTTTATTCTGTAGTTTGACTTTCCCATTGCGGAGTGCCTCGATTCTGTTTTTAGCAGAGGTTTCTTGATGCTTATATGCCAGCTCTTCTATGACTTTGGCACTGGATTTGCGGTTAGTCCGAGTTCCTTAATGGTTGTGAGTACTAGAAATATGAATTGTATCAGGTCTGGCTTCCATTAATTGGGTCTCATCAATATCACTCTCTGGTGATTCACAATCTGGCACATTGGCTTGTGGTTGTAGTATGACATCCATCGTAGTAAAGGTTTTCTTAGGACAGCTACGACGTTTTTTCAGTGGTGGTTCAATTAAAGAGGAAGACTATCTCTATAAAAAATTTAAAATGATCAGTATATGTTCATTTTGAGAATCAGAAGAATATACCTTTAGTGAATTAGGTTGTGATAAGGTCACAAGGGTACCGGGGTTTGTGTGAGATGAAGCATTATCTATAGTACTCAGTGAGCTAAGTACCAGAGCTGCTTCGAGTTCAGCTGGAGATCTACAGCTCTTTTGACTATCGGGGATTTGCTGTACCAGGAAGAAGGAATCCAGTTGGGAAAACGAAGGGGAAGGGCGTCGAAGAGATTGCAAATTAGCATAATGTTTGGCAACCTCAAGAGTTTGACTAGATTGATATTCATCAAGACTAACGTCCACAGAGTTGCATTGTTGGTTCTGATTGAATGGTGGTGGAGTAGAAGATATCAAAGTTGTGGTATGGAGCTGAGCTTGTGAGTGAGCTTGTGAGTCATTAACCTCAGTTTCATGTACAGTTTGCTAGACATCGGTATTACTATGGAGTTATATTTTCATGGAATGAGGCAGAGACATTACCTGACTTTCACTTTGCAATACAGGGGAAGAAGTGTTATTAGTTTGAACGACGACTTGATGTTGTTGATAAGTGAATGTATTATGGGCTAGTTGGATTGCATCATGGGCTGGTTAGATAGATTTCTCCTTCATTGTGGCAGCTGGCAGAGCTGGTCTTTTTGAGCTTGTATTTTGCTTTTTGGTTAGCGGATTTTGCTTTTTAGTTAGCGGGTTGCCTATTCTCCTCACTGGTGCCACTGGAGAAGAGGATCATAAGTTGCTTTGTGGAGCATCAGAAGTGGGAGGCTGTGGGTCTGGTACATATGGCCACCCTCGGTGGTTATCATTTTTGACATTTGTTTTGCAAATACATTTGCATAAATCTTCCACCAATACTTTATCGAATCCATATTTTGCCTCTGCTGCTTTGAAGATCTTACGAACACATGACCTTTTTTGTTCCAAACTGAATTTGCGCTATGGTTGCCGGAGAAAGAAACTATTATCGTAGGCACACTGATAGACATAACGTCGATGTGCACAAACTTCGGCGTGGTCATCTGGGTTATATCCAGACCGGATTGCCAATCTTTGAGACTCCGATAACTTACTGAGATAATTCCAGTCAAGTTCATCTGACTCGGGTGTACGGTGGATAAGCTCAGGTTCTTCATTATCCTCCGAGACTGGCATATATCCTTGGGGAAGAGCTGGGACTTCTCGTCGATCTTCAAAGCATGAGGAAGGCAAAATTAGGTAGACCAATGATTTGGGCTTTGGCTGGATATTAGTACCTTGTTTGGACTTGAATTTGGGATGCTTAAATTCGGGGCCAGGTGATACTCTAGATGGAGTATTTGAAAAAAGTGCTGGATCTATAGGTAGCAAAATATTCTGGAGTTGAGGGGGAAGCATGTTGAAAAATTCATAGAAGACTGGCGGGGCTTGTGTGAATATCAGCAAGGAAGCATCAACGTGAGGTTATTCATTGCACTTACGAGCTCCAGTTAGTTGACTGAGTTCGAGTGCACCAAGGAACTCACGCATGGCTTGTGCCTGAGCCTGTGCTGCCACCAGAGCTTGAACATTGGTAGCCTGAATATCATGGCCCGAGGAGGGCTCAGGCGACATTGGGCGTTGATGCCTATGTGGGAAAGTATCATACTGGTGGAGCTGAAGTAGAGGGGTACTGGGGGAATAGTGCAGATGGGGCTGGAGTGGGAGAGGGGGGGGATTATGCTGGTCCATTTCTGTAAGTTCTTTAGAGGTTTGTGGGGCAATAGGAAGACAAGTCCATAAGTTAAATCCTCCTCCTTCAGCATACATATCCATGATGGCATAGAGCCTACCTGTATATTTCAGAAACTGTATAGGGTTCGAATTCTAGCTAGGACACCTAAGGAGTCTAGTATATGAGAGTTAGTAAGTCATATATATAGCAGGAAAGTGAGTCTTACCCTGACGTGTGCTGGGGTTCATTGAAATTTCGATAGGTTGAATCAGAAGAGTGGGATCTGAAGAGGTTTCAATAAGAAACGGGGGAAGAAGCAAACTTGCACAGTCATCAAACGCTTGACCGAGACCGTAAAAAGGTTTCAACATTAAACCTTAACTAAAACCTAGAGGTCTCGAACTTGTAACACTTGTGATTTTTATTGTAATATGACAAATCAACAAGACCTATAATGTAATAAAGGCCCTTGTGTAGTTCTTGTAGATGTCTACACCTTGTAGTATTCCAAAAGTCTCGCAAAGGTCTCAAAAAGGTCTCAAAAAGGTCTCAGTCAAACGTTCGCTCCGGATAACTCCACGAACACACATATATATGCTGGAGCCTGCCTGCTGTCTCAAGACATGCGGCAGGCCCTTGATTCTTGTGAATATCTAAAAGATATTCATCCTGGGCAGGGTATGTAGGTCAATATGCCTATTCGGGAATTTTCGCGGAAAGGTCTCGGAAAGCTCTCACAAAGGTCTCGGAAAGCTCTCACAAAAGGTCTCAGTCAAATCTTTGTGAGAGCTTTCCGAGGCCTTTAACATATATATGCTAAAGGCTCTGGAAAGGTCTCAGTCAAACGTTCGCTCGGATAACTCCACGAATACACATATATATGCTGGAGCCTGCCACGTGTCTCAAGACACGGCAGGCCCTTGATTCTTGTGAATATCCAAAAGATATTCATCCTGGGCAGGGTATAGGTCAATATGCCTATTCGGGGAATTTTCGCGAAAGGTCTCAGGAAAGCTCTCACAAAGGTCTCAGGAAGCTCTCACAAAGGTCTCAGAGCTCTCACAAAGGTCTTTTCTTTATGAGAGCTTTCCGAGGCCTTTAACATATATATGCTAAAGGCTCTGGCAAAGGTCTCAGTCAAACGTTCGCTCGGGATAACTCCATGAATACACAATATATTCTATAAGAAAGCCTTAAATTCAAAAGTAAAAAAATTCAAACAAAAAGATGAAACTACATGTCCTCGAAATCCTCTTCGTCCTGCACCATGTTCTCATCCTCGAAATCACCCATGTCTGAATCCTCCACCTCTCTGATTTCGGCCTTAATCATGTCCATCAATCTTTGTAGCCTCCTCTTTATGATCTCAATGCTCACTTTCCCCTCTCTATTTACCAAGCCTTAATTGCCTGTTCGACCACAATTACATCATTTTATCCTCATCTTCAACTAAACCTCTTTTATCTCTCCACTACCTCATCTATATCCAAGTTAATGACAGGAATGTGTATCTGAAATTTCCTCCCTTGATACAATTTTTCGTTTACCTGCAGTTCCTTATTAATCTGCCGCTTTCACTTACGTATATGTCCACCTGGGAAACTACCTCCACCAGAGAATTGTTCTTTTTTTTGTGGACCTTTTTGCGTAAGATTGGAGTAGAAGATTTTGAGGAAGTATGTGGGGTAGGAGATTTGGACGAGGAGCCTAGGCAGGAGATTTTAGGATGATTTGGGGCAGGAGATTTGGATGAGGAGCCTGGGAGGAGATTTTGAGGAAGGTGTGGGTAGGAGATTTTGAGATGACTGGGGCAGGAGATTTGGATGAGGAGCCTGGCAGGAGAGGTCTTGTTGGCATTATCTTTCGGAGTAGTATTCGTCTTATTTCCTGTAGTATTATTCCCAGTGATCACATCGTTCCCGGACGATGTGATCTGTGTAGATGAGCCCGGATTCTGTTCATCACTCCCTCAGCGGTTGCATCTGTAGTCTTCCTCGACGAACTCTCCTTTTCTCGGTAAGGATCCTATCTGCGACATCTCTCTTGATATTAGGTATGGTACTTTCTTTGTCCTCTTAGCAGCAAGTCGTTCTTGGATTCTCTGCTTCATGAGGACCTTAGCTGCTTCTATATTCTTGTTTTTTTCAGCAAAAATGGCCAGAGCCCTGAGGAATTCTTCTGCTGCCCAAGGTGGCATGAGGTCACCGAGGTCCTCCTCCAGTTGTTACTCCAAGCCTCTACCAGCCTTCCACTGCGTTTGCCTTTCTTTTTTCAGATTTCTCATGAACCTCGGACAGAGGGACAAGAATAGTTGAGTATGCGAGATCCAGCTCCAAATTACTCCTATCTGCCTCCATTTCTTCAAAATCTTCATCACCCCATTCATCAATTATGCGTTTTTGTACATCTGCAGCATACGCTATCTTTTCCATCTGGCCCTGAACTAATCTTGACACTTCTGTCGCAGTTCCCACTTTTGCCGACCCTCTAGGTTGTCTAATGCTTCAGTATCTTGATTCGAGGTCGAAACTTTTGCTGATGAGACGGTTGGCAATGGCCACAAC
>WHUX01000101.1:0-190645 GCA_015179025.1 Terfezia claveryi | reverse complement strand
AAAGACTTACGCACGAGAGGGAACGAAGAGGGTCGTTCTTTGGACACTCAGGGGACTTGTGCAGCTTGTCGGAGTTCGTCACGTTTGTCTGATAGTTGTATGTAAGAAGGGCCCCAGGGATGCTTCTGTACTGAGCTGACACAGTGGATCCTTCTACTGTAGTATATTATGCGGTGTCAATTTTGTGACTATCAGTTCAAGAAAGCAGGCTATTATGGTCACCATCTGCGTAGCAAACACCATGCGAAACAATTGGAATCGATTGCCATTGATAATGCACCACTTCCAGAGCAAAGTTCAACTGTCAAACGTCGCCGGCTGGGTAATTTGACCGGAGGAAATGCTCACCCTAGCAGACCGATAGTTTCTTTGGATACCAACAATAATATTCTCGTCAGCATTGAAACACGAGACACTAGGGGGAAGTACTGGACGCTCTGGATCCAGCTACATCTGTCGGACAGTGTCTTCCACCCAGCCTGCAGGTCGGACACGTTATACGTCAGTCATTATTCACTTATATTCGGGACCTGTCATGGAATCCATTGTCACCATTCATGAATGCTTATGAATATAAGCTTGCCCGGTTCTTCCATGAGAGCAAAACCTCAATGCGACAGATTGACCGATTTTTCCATGATGAGCTGCTCTCTATGGATGCTTTCAGGACACTAGCAGTCGAGTACAAGTCTGGTTATACATGGCGTAAGAAAATGCGTGGATTGGTAGACCAACCGGAGTGGCGGAATGGGACTGTGGATTTTCACCTGCAAACAGGTGTCCAATTTTTTAATAGAGACACTGTTGAGTGCATTCGGTATCTTCTCTGCCAGAAAGTGTACGCCCGGGATCTGGTATTCGCACCAAGGCGTGAGTTTGATCTATACTGCTCTAGAGTTTACACAGAGATGCATACGGCGGAATGGTGGTGGGATATGCAGGTATGTTTTTGAGGGGATAGTTACTACAAATTCACTTTGTTACCAGACACTTACGAGCCACCAGATGACCCTACCCATTGGCACCACTCTCATACCTATCCTAATAATGTCCGATCAAACATGCTTGACAAACTTTTCTGAGGATAAAAAATTGTGGCCGATTTTCATGAGTTTGGGAAACATTCCTTCTGATGTGCAAAACAAGCCGTCCAACCAAGCATGGATTCTGATAGCTCTGTTGCCAATTGGCCCTAAACGAACTAAGTCTCTGAGTGGATTTTCAGTTCAGGACCAGGAATATGATGCTTTAGAAATGCAACACCGACTCATCGAATGAATATTAGCCCCCCTAGTCCAAGTTTTTAATGTGAGTTTCCGTCCGTCCAGCAGACGTTCTAGGGCTATCACTGACTCATGAAAGGCCGGTGGATGTGAGATGGTCTGTGGGGATGAAAACATCCAGCGCTGTGTCCCTATTTTATCAGCATGGCTTGCAGATCACATGGAGAATGTTAATATTCATTGTATCAAAGTCAACCGGTGTGCAATTTGCGTAGCGAGCCGAGATCAGCTTGGATTGTGGCCCAAACGACCGTATAGTGACCGTGATCATGCTGCCTATGAGTGTTTTTGGGAAGCTAGTGATAATGATGCGTAAGTTGTAACTGGATAAATATTGCTGGAGGAGGTAACTAATTTAAGTATGTGCCAAACAGATTAGCTAAAGCAGATGTTAAACCAATTTAGAATACACTTTGGGGCCTCCCAAATGTCCACCCACCAACAATAGTCCGAGCAGATATACTTCATAATATACTTTTAGGAGTCCAAAAGAATATTATAGATTGGGTGCAGGGGTTTTTGGGGAAACATAAACGCCTTCCCGTTTTCGACGAAATATGGGGCAGTTTACCACCATATCCAGGATTTAACCCGCCAAAGAAGCAATATCGCCAAATCACAATATGGAGTGGTACGGAAATGCGAGGGGTAGTAAGAGTAATACTTGCGTGTTTTACAGCTGCCATGCGTCGAGAGGAGGACACCAGTCGTCTACCGCCTGCTGCTCAGAGTGATTTGAAAATTGCTATTCGAGCTATTCGCGCCCTATCGGATTTCTGTCTGATTGCCCAATATCGAAGTTACACACCGGAGACCATCAAATATATGTCTAAGTACCTGGAGGATTTCCACAAGTACAAACATGAGTTTGCAGAATTTCGTGCTTCTAAGTCAGATCACAAGCGAGCTAAAGGAGCGTCTAAAGATATGGCTGCTTCTCATGCTCGTCAAAGCACGATTTCCAGTTATTTTGAAGTCACTGCAAGGAAGAAGGCAAAGGAAGCATCTGTAAATCGACAAGAACGGCAAAACTTGGTATAGGAGATTCTAGGCCAAGCGACATTCAACTACCCAAAGTTGCATTTGCTAACATATTATGCTGAACAAGTTATACGTTTTGGAACGCTACCCCAGTTTTCTACCGAGATTACGGAGGCCCTTCACAAGCCCTGAAAGACGCTTATCGCCGCTCGAATAGAGTTGATGCCAGTTCGCAGGTTGTAGATAGTCATGCGAGGGAAGGTGCATTTAAGATTTTAGAGTTGAATTTGTGTGCGTGGGATAAGGAGTTAAATTTGGGAAGTGATATTAAGAGCCTGGTGGCAACGTTGGAGAAAAGCAACCCCAGTAAAAAAGTGAAACCCCGAAATCCAGTATTGCGAGGGTGGAAGCAGGCTCAGAGTGGTAGTCCGGAGATGCTCACAACCCTGGCGAGCATACTGAGGATCCCGAACTTGGTGTCGAAGTTCTAGGAGTACATGAGATTGAATGGTAATTCAGAGGGGATGGGAGGGGACATTGGGCAGATAGGAAGGTACCGGGGAGAATACTTCGATAGCATTGTGGTTCCAGTTCAACAATTTCAGGGGATGGCACAGAAATACATCACGTGCGATGGACTGGTAATCAGGGATTCCGAAAGATAGGAGATGTGCGAGCGGATTGGGTTTGGGTTCGGCGGAGACCAAGATGCGAAAACTCTAATGGTAAACTAGATGGGAGGATGGTGGGGAGGTTAGAAGGGGTGTTCAGGGTATGGGACGGGATACAGGGTGAACATGAGGTAGCATACGTAAGGTTAATGCGGGTAAAGGGTCCAAGGAGACCACATAGTGAGGAAGGGATGATACGAATGGAATTCAGGGACAAGCAACTCGATATGCATTTTGTAAGAATTTCAGATATAGAGGGGATGGCTCATCTGATACCATTGGAGAAGGGGAGGGTCTGGTTGGTGAACAACAGGATAGATTTCAGTACGTGGAATGAGTTGTATGAATAGAATTAAATTAGTTGTGATCTAAAAATTAGAATTCTCAGTGTGATTGTTTGTAAATGCAGTATGAGCGGGGACATTGTGAAGGTCTAAGTTAAGATGGTGAGAGTCTAGGATGAGTACAACAGATCTGCGCCCTGGTGGTAACGGCGCGAGGGTGGTTAGGATCTAGATGAGGACCGGGCATTGTCAGGACGCCTAGTGACCCCTTGCGGCGAAACCTGAAGCACTCAGCACCAGGGCGTCAGACTACATCTTTCAACGCCTGGGCGTCAGACTACAACCAGTTGCGCCGTGGTGACGAAACGTCCTGGAGGCATCAGGCACCCAGCTAGCAGGCAACTATCATCAGGGCGCTTGGTGATGGTGTTGCGGCGTAAGAAAATCGTTCCTAATGCAGATAACTGGGAAAATATTAGTGACACGGAAGAAACTAATTCAGAAAGAGAACTCGTGACAGCTGTTTCTACGGTACAGAAACAATTCAACCCGGTAATAGAGTTTCTCTTACTATTTCCCAAGACAATTCCATGGGAATTACCCCCACTAAGAAAAATTAATCACTCTATTAAACTAAAAGTGGGAGCTACTTGGATACCAAAATGGCAACCATCAGGACATCGATTTAGACAACAAATCCTTGACAAATTAGTTGAAGAAGAAGCATCAGGTCGCATATATAGAGTAGAAAATGACACAAATGCTGTAGTCATGTTCACTATCCCTAAATGAGATAAACCAGAAGAAGCCAGATATATCAATGATTGTCGAGACCGCAATTTAGCCGTCGAACCGGACCACACCCCATTGCCAGATATTAATGAAGTAATTGAACTAGTAGCGGAGAATCCCATTTGGACTAAGCTTAATTTAGCTAATGGATTTTTTAATATCAGGAACAACAAAGAATCTGAGCAACACTCTACCTTTTTATGTCACATGGGATATTTCAGAAGTAGAGTTATGCAACAAGGGGATCATAACGCACCTGCTACCATGGTTCGCGTTATGCATGAAATTTTTAAGGACATGGTCTATAAAAATTTAATTATCTATATTGATGATATTATTATATTCTCCAAAACGTATGAAGAACATGTAGAATTATTGAAAAAAGTACTTCAACGTCTATAGGATGAGAAATTTTATCTCAAAGAAAGCAAATGCCAGTTTTTTACTCCAAGATTGGAAATCTTAGGCCACGTTTTGACATCAGATGGATTACATGTAGACCCGAAGAAGAGGACTACTATATTAACATTTCCAACTCCTACAAGAAAAAACAATCTTAGAGGATTCCTTGGAATCGTTAATTATCTCAGCAGATTTATTCCTGACTTAGCATCGTAGGCAAGCACCCTATCAGAACTACAAGAAGAAACAAAGAAATGGGAATAGACAGATACTTATAATGCAGCGTTTGAAAAACTCAAGGAACTAGTGAATTCCCCACATGTTTTAAAACCCTGGAATAATGAATCTACCGAACCCAAATATTTAGTCTGTGATGCTAGTGATGTAGGACTAGGATCTTGGATAGGTCAAGGACCATTGACGCACATCAGACCATCATGCTTCCACTCTAGAAAATTTAATCCAACACAACTCAATTATCCTACCTTTCAAAAGGAATTATTAGCGATTATTGACTCATTAAAATTTTTTGAAGCACAATTAAGAGGTCACAAGTTCACTATCCTTACAGACCACAAACCATTAGTAACCTTCCATACTCAAACGCCCTCAAGCCAGAAATTGAGGCGATGGCAAGATTACCTAATGGAATTTGATACAGATATACTGCACACCGCAGGAAAGGAAAATTTGATAGCAGACGCTCTATCAAGGAAGCATAAATACTTGGACACTCCCACCACCGAGGATGATTATATCTCCAACAGCATCGATCCTCCTAACCATACCTACAACCGCAACATCTCTACCAACGCTTTAAGAACTTTTCACTCACCAGAAACCTCTACTCAGAACAATATGGTTTCTCGCGGAGCTATCAATTTCAAGCATGTCGACTGTGACTTCAACAAATGTTGTGGAAGAGCCGAAGAACTTGGACACCATATCTTCTGTCCATACTTCGAAGGCATCCAGGACGTAGAAAGCGAATATGACATGATGAAGGAAGAAGAGTCTTCAGATGATGAGACTCTATCCACTATACTAGAAGAAGTTTTCAGCGGGTATGATCACGTACCCAATATAAATAAGAACAAACCCTTAACAGTTCTTAGACTAAGATATAGGCCTCGATCTTCTAAAAACGTACAACAAAATACCCTCGCTCCTGAAGAAGCGAAAGAAATTGCTATCGACCTGGCTCATAGCAATTGGCAACAACATAAAAGGATGCACTGGTCCTTTTGCCGTGATTTTTACTGTCCAGTTCATGGCAGCTCCCACGCCATGAACAACCGCATGTTTACTGTCGAAACATGTGCAATCTGCAACCACCACAGACATGGCAGTTTGAACTGTGACATGACAGCCTCAGTTCTTAAGAAGGAGAAGGAATTCCTTATGACTCGTATTGCGCATATCTTATCCGCAAATGAGCCTCAAAAGGAACAAGCACCAGTACAACAAACACCAGCTTATCCACCTCCACAAGCTCTCAGCCGCAAAGAAGCTATCCAGGAAATCGGAGAATGGGCAAAAAGATGGATTACCAACAAGCCGACACGACCTACTCTCCAACCCAGTATTCAGTTCAGTAACCCTACCAAACAGATGACCAACCGACAAATGGAACAGGAGATCATGGATACTCCTGTTGCCCCACAACAACCATAGAATGCACCTCAACAACCAGCTACAACCGCTAGTAGCAGTAATGCAATTCCAATCAACACCACCGCCGTCACCACTCGTTCTAAAAAGCGAGTAGCCATTGACGAAGATTTACCCTCCTTCATTCAAGATACAAAGACCTCTAGACAGCGTTGTGATTTCTGTAAGTTCTCAGGACATAATGCTTCCACATGCAAGGAGAAGAAACCCACCATCAATGACTTCACCATAAGGATCGAACCGACCCTCAACAAGCTCATTGAAGAGAAACACATCAGCGATGGATGGGAAGACGACAAGGACTACTTCATTACATAGTGGCTTGACCAAGGTACAGGTATGAAAGCCGCATATCAATCATGCATGATAGTATGTCCTATCTGGAAGAACTACTATAATATCTTTGTGAACCGTAAGGATCATAGAAGAAGAGACGGATTTTTGTATGTCAAGAACCGACAAGGACAATGGAGATTAGTCTTGCCCTCTACCTTTAACATCGAAGGTAAGAACTATCTCGAATTGGTTATTAAAGATGCACATGAAGCAACTGCTCATGGTGGCATTGAAAAAACGATATGTATCTTACAGACCGATATGATTACTAGTCCTTTGCAGAACCAACTAAGGACTATATAAGAAGTTGTGATACTTGTCAACGGACAAAGAATTCCAACAAGGCACCAATTGGACTCGTCACCCTATTATATGTACCAAGCAGGCTATGGACTGACATATCGATGGATTTTCTTAAAGTAGCACCTGTGTTTACTAAGTGTTCAATTTTGTACCCGAATATTCCTGTTGAAGAAGATCATATAGTTTGTATTTCACGACTTTGGACGATTGTCGATAGACAATCAGGTTTCAAGTTTCTTATTCCTGTCTCAGATAATTTCATAGCATAACAATGTACTGCTACCTTTGATACTCATGTAGTCCCAACTATGGGATACCCTTTCTGTATTGTTTTTGACCACGACACTCTTTTTATGTCAATGCACTTTCAAGATTGGGCTAGGAATAAAGGAATCAAGTTGGAACCGTCCACCACATATCATCCACGTACAGACGGACAATCGGAAATTGTGAACAAAGAAATTCTACAAGTAGCAAGAGCCTGTAAAATCGAAGGATTTGATTGTCTACAGAAACTACCAGAGATACAGTTGAAACTTAACTCTAGGTATAATGCCGCTAGACAGAATAGTCCCTTTTCCACACTATTTGGATTTAATGCACATCTTGGCATATCGATACTTCTATACCCCATTAACGCATATGTACTAGCAAACGAACGTCATGAGGTAACGTCTAAAAACCTATATGATGCCAAGAAGACTCAAGCATCTCAAGCGAACAAACGACTACCCAATACAGCCAAATTTTCAGTCGGACAACAAGTTATACTTTCCTCAGAAAACATCAACCTATCGAACGTCTCACCCAAACTCAAACCAAAATGGCTAGGCCCATTTCCCATTATTTCCAGTAATCGGAAACGCAATAACTATAGCCTAGACCTATCCAGTCAACCTGACCTCCATCTCATATATAATACTTTTCATATCAGCAAACTCAAACCTTACTATAAAAACTATCCTACTCAGTTCCCTCACAGACAATCTCAGGAACCAGGACTAATTCAAGAAGATCGTTATGAAGTTGAAAAGATATTAGAATTTAGAACAGCTTCTCAAACTGGAGAAAGACAATATAAGGTCAGATAGCTAGGATACTCTCCTAAATATGATTCCTGGGTAAATGCCAAGGATATCACTACCGAAATTCTTCAAGACTTCTGGACGACCGGAAGATTATGGAAAATATATTCAAGAGACGTCGAAGAACTAAAGGAAAACAAGGACCACGAACCAGAGATGAGACTCGAGCTCTCATCCAACAAGAACGAGATAGAATCATGAGTCAAGGAAACACTAAGGATATTCATGTTAATGCTAATGTATTAATAATACATCAAATCTTAGGACGTATAGAAACCAATATGGCAGAGCGAAAGAAGTAAGGATAGGAAATCCTTCTATGTGGGGAAGTGTAATGGAGAACGTTGTTTCATTGCTTATATAATTGATTATATACTTTTGTATTTCCTATATTACTACTATAATATGTAACTAAGCCTCTCAGTTGAGGGACTAGCCTTCAACCACCTCCTATTGCTTTATAAGCATCGATAGCACGCGGAAGTTGCCATGGGAACTTCCATGGAACTTACTATATGAGCATACCCTCATTATGGCCGCGTTACCTCTGTTTAAAGGCGTGTGAGTTACTACTATGGCCACATGACCATCGTTTAGAGCGTGTGACTCATTACCATGGCCACATGACCCCTTTTGTACAGCGCACCACCTTCTGGTATGCCACCCTTTATTGTATTTATTTCCTTAGTCATCAGATCTCAGAGGAGTATAAATAGGCCGCTGGATTCCCTCTGGAATCCACAGACAGACAAGAAGCAACCAAGCAAGCATACAGAGCAAGCAAGCCTATATTCCGATCAGATCAAGATCATATAGCTTAGATAGCACAAATCATATAAGATAGATTACACCAGTTAATTACTGTTCCCTTCGGGAACGTCCCACATAGTAATCTCCCTACCCTTCTGAGGTCTTACCTCAGCAGAACCGAAATACATAAACGTCCATACCTACGGATATAGATTGTATAAACGGTACCGAATGAACATCAGGAAAGAAAATAGTTTGTCTCCAGTGTCTCTAGAGACAGTATTGCCACTGGAGACAAGGTGTGTCTCCACGATTGGCAGAATGTCTCCCAGTGTCTCCAGGAGATACTGGGAGACACTGGGAGACACATGGGAGACACTTAGGAGACACCTAGTAGACATAAAAGACACAAAAGACACCAGAGACAATCCTGTCTCCTAGAGACACCACCTGGCGTCCCGATGCCACTTTTTTCTTGCTGATGAATACTGTCTAGTACCATTCATTACAATAATATAGTAGTAATATAGGAAATACAAAAGTATATAATCAATTATATAAGCAATGAAATAACGTTCTCCATTACACTTCCCTACATAGAAGGATTTCCTATCCTTACTTCTCTCGCTCTGCTATATTGGTTTCTATACATCCTAAGATTTGATGCATTGGTAATACATTAGCATTAACATAAATATCCTTATTATTTCCTTGACTCATGACTCTATTTCGTTCCTATTAAATGAGAACTCGGGTCTTATCTCTGGTTCGTGGTCCTTGTTTTCTTTTAGTTCTTCAATATCTCTTAAATGTATCATCCATACTTTCAGTTGCACAGAAGTCTAGAAGAATTTCGGTAGTGATATCCTTGACCTTTACTCAGGAATCATATTTAGGAGAGTATTCTAGCCATCTGACCTTATATTGTCTTTCTCCAGTTTGAGGAGCTATTCTGAATTCTAATACCTTTTCAACTTTATAATGATCATCTTGAATTGGTCCTGGTTCCTAAGATAGTCTATGAGGGAACTGGGTAGGATTGTTTTTATAGTAGGGTTTAAGTTTGCTAATATGAAAAGTATTATATATGAGGTTGAGGTCCGGTTGATTGGATAGGTCTAGGCTATAGTTATTGCATTTCCGATTACTAGAAATAATGGGAAATGGGCCTAGCCATTTTGGTTTGAGTTTGGGTGAGATATTCAATAGGTTGATATTTTCTGAGGAAAGCATAACTTGCTGTCTGACTCAAAATTTAGCTGTATTAGGTAGTCATTTGTTTGCTTGAGATGCTTGAGTCCTCTTGGTGTTATATAGGTTTTTAGACATTACCTCATAATATTCATTTGCTAGTATATATGTATTAATGGGTATGGAAGTATCGATATGCCAAGATGTGCAATAAATCCAAATTCTATGGAAAAGGGACTATTCTGTCTAGCAGCATTATACCTAGAGTTAAGTTTCAACTGTATCTCTGGTAGTTTCTGTAGCCAATCAAATCCTTCAATTTTACAGGCTCTTGCTACTTGCAGAATTTCTTTGTTTACAATTTCCAATTGTCTATCTGCACGTAGATGATATGCGGTAGATAGTTCTAACTTGATTCCTTTATTTCTACCCCAATCTTGAAAATGCTTTAACATAAAAAGAGTGTCGTGGTTAAAAACAATTCAGAAAGGGTATCCCATAGTTGGGACTACATGAGTATCAAAAGTAGCAGTACATGGTTCTGCTGTTAAATTATCTATGATAGAAATAAAAAACTTGAATCCTGATTATCTATCGACAATCATCTAAAGTTGTAAAATACAAACTACATGATCTTCTTCAACAGGAATATTTGGGTACAAAATTGAACACTTAGTAAACACAGGTGCTGTAATGACAGCTTTGGAGACAAGGAAACCAAGGGGTACGCCGGGGCAAGGGCAAGGCTAGGGTAATACATACGTAGGAACGCTACGTGTGTAACTAGGGGAAAAGGCTAGGATGGGGGCAAGGGCGATAGCAAGAGAAGCACATGGGAGTAGTAGGAGGCAGCAGGGCTGCAGAGCTGTTCTCAAGACAAGGAGGTGCACAAGGGAGGTGCACAAGCATGAGGAGAAGCAAGGTTCTGTATTAGGTATACAAGACGTTAGATGGGGATCCAACAACAGTGCGAGGGACAGAATCTATATATACATAACTCTGCCAGGCCAAGGGGGAAATAAGCTTCCCAAGATCCCTATCTTGGAAGCCAAGCAAGGTAACAATAACAATAACCCATTACCTGCGTTGTAGGTGATACTGAGGGCAACAATAATGATAACCCATCACCTGCAATCGCAAGTGATGACAAAGATAATAATAACAATAACCTATCACCTGCGATTGCAGGTGATAGTGAGGACAACTGAGTATACGGTTGTGGCAGGTGCTAACTTAAGAAAATCTATCGATATATCAGTCCATAGCCTGCTTGGTACATGTAATGGGGTTACGAGTCCAAGTGGTGCCTTGTTGGAATTCTTTGTCTATTGCCAAGTATCACAACTTCTGATATAGTTCTTAGTTGGTTCTGCCAAGGACTGGCTATCAAATCGGTCAGTAAGATATTTTATCATTTTTTCAATGCCATCATGTGTGATTGCTTCATGTGCATCTTTAATAACCAATTCGAGATAGTTCTTACCTTCAATGTTAAAGGTAGAGGGTAAGACTAATCTCCATTGTCCTTTTTACTCTTGACATACAAAAATCTATCTCTTCTTCTATGGTTCTTACAGTTCATAAAGGTATCATAGTAGTTCTTCCAAATAGGACATACTCTCATATACGATTGATATGCGGCTTTTATACCTTTACCTTGGTCAAGCCAATGAGTAATAAAGTAGTCCTTGTCAGCTTCCCATCTATCGCTAATGTGTTTCTCTTCAATGATCTTGTTGAGAGTTGGTTCAATCCTTATGTTGAAGTCATTAATAGTAGGTTTCTTTTTCTTGTATGTGGAATCATTATGTCCTGAGAACTTACAGAAATTACAACACTGTCTGAAGGTTTTGGTGTCCTGAATGAAAGAGGGTATTGAATCTTTATCAATGGCTACTCACTTTTTAAAATGAGTGGTAATGGCAGCGGTATTAATTGGAATTGCGTTACTACTGCTAGCAGTTGTAGCTGGTTGTTGAGGTGCATTCCATGGTTGTTGAGGGGCAATAGAAGTATTCATGATCTCCTGTTCCATTTGTCGGGTGCTTATCTGGTCGGTAGAGTTACTGAACTGAATGCTAGGTTGGAGAGTGTGGTATATTGGTTTATTGGTGATCTATCTTTTTGCCCATTCTCCGATTTCTTGGATAGCCTCTTTGAGGCTGAGAGCTTGTGGAGGTAGATATGTTAGCGTTTATTATACTAGTGCTACTTCCTTTTGAGACTCATTTGTGGATATGAGATGTGTAATATGAGTCATAAGGAATTTCTTCTCCTTCTTAAGAATTGAGGCTAACAAGTTACAGTTCAAACTACCATGTCCATGGTGGTTGCAGATTGCACATGTTTCGATGGTAAACATATGGTTGTTCATGGCATGGGAGCTACCATGACCTGGACAGTAAAAATCTCAGCAAACAAACTAGTGCATCCTCTTGTGTTGTTTCCAATTGCTATGAGCTAGGTCAATGGCAATTTCATTCACTTCTTCGGGAGCAAGGGTGTTTTGTTGAGTGTTTTCAGAAGATGGAGGCCTATATCTTAGTCTAAGAACTGTTAAAGGTTTGTTCTTGTTTATATTGGGTACATGATCATACCTGCTAAAAACTTCTTCTGGGATAGTAGATAAAGTCTCATAGTCTGAGGACTCTTCTTCCTTCATTATATCGTATTGGCTTTCTTCATCTGGGATGCCCTCAAAGTATGGACAGAAGATATGGTATCCAAGTTCTTCAGCTCTTCTACGATATTTATTGAAGTCACAGTCGACATGCTTGAAATTGATAGCTCCGCGAGAAACTATATTGTTCTGAGTAGAGGTTTCTGGTAAATAGAAAGTTCTTAAAGCGTTGGTAGACATGTTGTAGTTGTAGGAATAACGTAGGCTCTGGGGATAAGGCGACCAAGATGTATGCCGGGGCAAGGGCAAGACTAGGGTAATACACATGTAGAAACGCTATGTGTATGACTTAGGGGAAAAGGCTAGGACAGGGAGTAAGGGCGAGGGCGAGAGAGGCAGATAGGAGTAGTAGGAGGCAGCAGGGCTGCAGAGATAAGGCAAGGCAAGGCAAGGCAAGGCAAGGACAGGAGGTTTACGGGGTAGGCAGCAGGGCTGCAGAGTTGAGGTGAGACAAGGAGGTGCACAAGGGAGATGCACTAACATGGAGAGAAGCAAGGCCCTGTATTGGATATACAAGATGTTGGATAGGGATCCAACGACAGTATGAGGGACAGATCTATATATATATAATTCTGTCAGAGCAATGGGGGAAATAAGCTTCCCAGGATCCCTATCTCTGAAGCCAAGCAAGGTAACAATAACAATAACCCATTACTTGCGTCGCAGGTAATGCTGAGGGCAGCAATAATGATAACTCATCACCTGCGATCGCAGGTGATGGCAAAGACAACAATGGCAATAACCTATCACCTGCGATTGCAGGTAATGGTGAGGGCAACTGAGCACACGGTTGTGATACTATCCCCCCTTTAGGCTGGAGCTCCAGTGACTAAGAGACCTGGGCATGACAACTGTCAAAATCAATACAGAAAACAACAACAAGTGTAAAAACAAGAATCCCAACCCCAAACAACAACAAGAATACAAAAGGTCTGATATCATTCAACTGGGCGAGGCTTTCTCGAGTATCGTTGGTGGAACAGGGTGACCAAGTCCTGTACGTTTTCCAAATCTTCCGTAGGTTGCCAGGTAGTCTCCTCGTCCCCTAACCATTTGACCTTGTATTGCAGATGACCGTACCTCTTCCTTGAGTCTAATACCTCTTTGACCTCCCACTCCTCCTCACCCTCAACCACTACGGGAGGAGGGGGGGGTGCTTCTATCCTAGAAGGGGGTCGTCTGCCGTAGGCTCAACTTCCGATACGTAGACAACCGGGTGGCATTTGATGTCCTTGGGGAACTTCAACTAGTAGGCATGAGTGCCTACAGCAGCCAACACCTTGAATGGACCCAGGAACTTGTGGTCAAGCTTGCGAGATAGCCGTTATGTCCGGAAGTGCCAGCTGGAAAGCCACACCTTGTCTCCTGGCTGGTATCTGGGGGCTGGCAGCCATGCTCCATTGGCATACTCAGCCTGCCTGGCTTGCGCATATTTCAGCTAGGCTTTCAGAGTATGGTAAAGTTCAGCGATTTTAACTGCGAACTCCTTAGCTGGAGGGTGGGCCTTTTGTAGGGGCACCAGGGCATGTATAAACTGGAGGTGCCAACCGTAGTTAGCTAGGAAAGGTGAGGTTTTGGAGGATTCCGAGAACTGGTTGTTTGCAGCAAACTGGTGGGTAGCCAGCAACGAAACCCAGTTATCCTGCTGGTAATTGACAAAGGCCCGCAGATATTGCTCTATAATGGTGTTTATCCTCTCTGATTGGCCATCTATCTGGTGGTGATATGCTGTTGACAAATGTACTCTAATCCCTAGAAGCTCGCAGAAGGCTCTCTAAAAGTCTGAGGTGAACTGAGGGCCCTGGTCGGACACAATAGATTCGGGGAGCCCATGATACCGGAACATGTTGTTGAGGTAGAGGTTGGCCAGATCCTGAGTAGAACAAGTGTCCCGACAAGGTATGATGGCATGCATCATCTTTGTCAACTAGTCTACCACCATCAGGATGGTGTTGAATCCCGAGCCTTTCGGCAATCCCATTACGAAATCCACAGTCAGGTGCAGCTATGGCCGATCCGGGATATCCAGGGGTTTGAGGGTGCTATATAGGGCTTGGCAGATGGGCTTAGCATACTTGCAAAAATGGCAGTTCCATATATACCGTTCCACTTCCTTCTGCTGGTCTATCCATGTATATTCCCTGGCCAGCCATTCCAACATTTTAGCTACTCCCGGGTGGCCTGCTGCTGGGGTATCATAGTGTTTCTTGATCAATCGCAGGCACAGATCTCTTTCTAGCATATAGAGCTGTTCGAGGTAGTAAAAGAGACCTTCTTGGATAGCACATTCAGCCAGAGAGATTTTGTGGTGGCGGCATTAGCCAAAATCCACTGCAGTGATGATTTCCTAGGCCAGGGGGTTTCTTTCGTAAGCCTGTCTCACCAGTTGTCGGAGGTTGGCTTCCCCGTCAGCCTCAGCCTCAGCTTCTGCATCAGCCTCAGTATCAGCAAGGACATTGGCCGCCAGATTGGCCACCAGATCAAGGTTTTCGGGCTTCAATACTATATAATTTTGGTATTTTAGCCTTTCATTCCCCCCTTTAGGGAGATCTCCTAATCTCCAGGTTAACACATCAGGCTTGCCACTAGCTTTTCTGGGTCGGTACTTGATCTTAAAGTTGAACCAAGAGAGGAATTCTAACTACCTAGCCTGCTGTCAGTTGAGCAGCTTGGTGGTTGTAAAATACCCAAGGTTTTTGTGATCAGATAATACCTCGATAATCCCTTTAGCTGACTCCAGGTGCAGCCTCCACTCCTCGAATGCCCTTACGATGGCCATCAACTCCTTGTTATAGATCTTGTAATTGAACTCAGCCGGGGAGTGTTTTTTTGAGAAGTAAGCTACTAGGTGGAGGATGCCGTTATCATCGTTCTGGGACAGGATTCGTGCAGAAACGTAGTTAGAAGCATCAGTTTCGACAATACACTCCTGGTTAGGGTTGAAATGGGTGAGGATTGGTGCTGAGCAGAAGGCTTCCTTAAGGTTCTGGAAGGCAGATTGGGCTTCTGGACTCTAGTGGAACCACTGGTCCTTTTTGGTCAGGGCTGTAAGAGGGGCCATGATCTTGGAATACCCTAAAACAAACCATCAGTAAAAGTTGGCGAATCTCAGGAAGGCCTGTACATCCTTGAGGTTGGCTGGAGTTTCCTACTCCTGGATCATAGCCACCTTTACAAGGTCCATCTGGATGCCCTCTGTGGTGATAATCAGCTCCAGATACTTGACTTTCTGTATATGGAACTCACACTTTTCTGGCTTCAGATACAACCTAGATCCCTCCAGCTTCTCTAGCACTTGTTGGACGTAGATCTTGTGTTTCGTTAGGGTATCCAAGTACATGAGGATATCATCCAGGTAGGCAGTGCAGAATACATCCAGAAAGTCCCGCAGAGTGTTATTGATAAAGTGCTAAAAAGAGGCAGAGGCGTTAGTTAGGCTTAAAGGCATTATATTATACTCAAAATGGCTATATCGTATCCAGAAGGTAGTTTTCCACTCCTCCCCCTCAGCAATTTGTACCAAGTTGTATGCCTCTCTCAGATCCAATTTAGTGAACCATTTTGCCTTAGAAAGTCTAGCTAATGTCTCCTGGATCAGGGGCAAGGGGTATATGTTCTTGACCGTTATCTCATTCAGGCTATGATAATCAACACACAACTAAAGAGAGCTATTCAACTTCTTTATGAACAGCACAGTGGCACCCGCTGGGGAGGAGCTGTAGTGAATGAAGCTCTTGTTGAGGTTTTCCTCCAGATACTTTTTCAGAGCTTCTAGTTCTACTCAGGACATCCTATAGAGAGGTCCATAAGGGGGAGGTCTTTCCTTCTACCAGTGGGATTGTGTGGTCATATAGTCGATAGGGGTTAAGCATTTCTGCTGCTTTTTCCAAGAACAGGTCAATGAATTCATAGTATACCTCTGAAACCATGGATTTCCACTCCTCCTTGAATCTTGTCTTGTTAATCTCTAGGTTCACTTCATATATACAGAGAGTGTATATCTTCAGCTTGTGCCTCCTGGTAAGGTAAGCAAAAGCCCCTACACCAATAAAGCTAACATTCAGGGGTTTTGGGGTCACTAGGGGGACAGAGGGGACAGGAGAAATAGGGGGAATAGGGGAAACAGAGGGAACAGGGGGAACAGAGGTAACCAGGGAGTGGGCAGTATTGATGTGTGCGGGCTGATGTACCACCTGGGCTGGGTGGATTATCCTGGGTGGTAATACGCATAGCCCGTGATGGTGATTTTTCGACCTCCATAGTTTTTTCTGCAATAATGGCTATTGAATTGTAAGGTGTACGAGCCGAAGCTGACTGACATATCATGTATTCTGAGCCAGGGGATCTCAAGCACAATTGGATATTTTAGTTTTGTCACGAATATTGGGAGGTCTTTTGAATAGTCTCCAATAGCACTGGGCAGACACATGAGGTCGATAATAGCTCCAGAAGAGATGGGGTGGCCATCAATGACATTGAGAAGACAGGGGGTTTTTAACTTGGAGGTTGGTATGGAATTTTTACTGACAAAGGCCTGATCAATGAATGCAATTCCCGAAGCACTACAATTGATGAGAGCTGATGTTACCACTGTTTTACTATTGAATTTAACAGTTATTGGTACTACAAAATGCTCGCCAAACAAGCGAGATTCATCAACAGACATAGGTGGAGGCAAAGAAAATGCAGACAAAGATAAATGGCCCTAGGCAGGTCCCTTGCTAGTGTCAGTAACTAGGCAAGGGACAGGGCTTTTCCCGACTCATCCACCTCCACAATCCTAGGTTCTGGGGTATCAGAGATAGCGTAGATGGCGAGGAAGCAATTCTTTCAAAGGGGGCAGGCCGCAATGATGTGGTTGGCCTTCCTACAGGCTATGCATAGCCCATTATTCCAGTGGCGTTCCCTCTCTTTTTAGGTCAGGTGGGTCTGCCCGCGGATAAGTCCTTAGGGGCCGGTCTGCCTGCCATGAGGGAAGGGTGGGCCGGCTTGTTCGGGGAGGTTACGGGGACCTGTAGCTGGGGGCGAGGGGCTGAGAAGGTCGATCGGGGGGGTGCTATTATAGGGGGGGCTTTAAGGCTGTTTCTAAACCTGGTCATCTTTTGCTCCAATCGGCTGACTTGATCTATGAATTCTTCAAGGGTAGGGACATCTGGGAAATTAATGGGTGCTTGTCTGAGTTCCATACTTAAGTCTTCCTGGAATTAGTTCAGTTTGATCTTGTCACTCCAGTTGACTTCTGCAGCCAGCCTAGTCAATTCGGCTACATAGGTGGCCAGGTCAGTATTTCTTTGTCAGAGGGCCCAGAGGGCTTGGGTGGCTGTTCCTTCTGGATCTAGATCTCCGAACGCTTGGTCGAGGATCATGAATAAGGCAGGGATATCTACTAGTTTAATACCTGTTTCCAACATATAGGGCTGGACTTGGTCTAGGGCCATCCCCTCCAGCAGGCCGTAAATGTACACGAGTTTGTGCAGGGTGGTTGGGAACTTAGTGGCATCTCCGTTGAGCTTAATATTGATGGAGTTTTTCTAGGCCTTGAGGCGGGCCATTTGCCATTAAATTTAGGTGGGGTGGGAATGTCTAGAGTTTTAGTAGGCATGGCGGTCGCAGGTGCCTGTGTAGTTGCAGTGGCAAGGGTATGATTGAGATTGCACATGGTTACTCAGTGATCTGCGAGGTTCTCTCAGAGAAGGAGGATTTCATCTTCGGCTTCTTTCAGCCTTCGTTAGGTGTCCTGTAGCTCCGCTCCTTGTTTTTCGCCAATCCTATAGGTGAGGGTGAAGATATCGATGGCTATTCGACAGTATTCCAACAGCTGGGCTGGGTCTGAGGGTATTAGGGTTTCCCGCTATACTTGAAACCTGTCAGTGGGTAACAGGGTTGATTCAGAAATTGTACTGGTTGGTCAGAGCAAATCCAATGTAGTGTAACGTGGGCTCTGCAGACAAGGTGACCAAGGGGTACGCCAGGGCAAGGGCAAGGCTAGGGTAACACACATATAGGAACACTACGTATTTGACTTAGGGGAAAAGGCTAGGACGGAGGGTAAGGGCGAGGGCGAGAGAGGCACATGGGAGTAGTAGGAGGCAGTAGGGCTATAGAGACAAGGCAAGGCAAGTCAAGACAAGGTAAGGATAGGAGGTTCACGGGGTGGGTAGCAGGGCTATAGAGTTGAGGCGAGACAAGGAGGTACACAAGGGAGAGGCACTAACATGGAGAGAAGCAAGGCCCTGTATTGGATATACAAGACGTTGGATAGGGATCTAATGATAGTATGAGGGACAGGGTCTATATATATATAATTCTATGAGGGCAATGGGGGAAATAAGCTTCCCAAGATCCCTATCTCGGAAGCCAAGTAAGGTAACGATAACAATAACCCATCACCTGCATCACAGGTAATGTCGAAGGCAGCAATAAGGAAAACTCATCACCTGTGATCACAGGTAATGCCAAAGACAACAATGGCAATGACCTATCACCTGCGATCGCAGGTAATAGCGAGGGCAACTGAGCATACGGTTGTGACAGTAGGTATGGTTAGGAGGATCGATACTATTAGAAATATAATCGTCCTTAGTACTAGGAGTGTCTAAGTATTTCTGCTTTCTTAATAGATTGTCTACTATCCAATTTTCCTTACCTGCAGTATGCTGTATGTCTATATTAAATTCCATTAGGTAATCTTGCCATCGCCTCAATTTTTGACTTGCAGGCGTTTAAGTATGGAAGGTTACTAATGGTTTGTGGTCAGTAAGAATAGTGAACTTGTGACCTCTTAATTGTACTTCAAAAAATTTTAATGAGTCAATAATCACTAATAATTCCTTTTAAAAGATAGGATAATTGAGTTGTGCTGAATTAAATTTTTTAGAGTAGAAGTATAATGGTCTGATATACGTTAATGGTCCTTGACCTATCCACGATCCTAGTTCTACATCACTAGCATTGTCACAACCGTCCCTCCCTAGCCTGGTATGTTATTACTGTTATTTCCTATTGAATATTGTGGTTATCTCAGTTCCCGAGATAAGGGGTCTCGGGAACCTTATTCCTTCCGGTGGCCTTGCCTAGGAAGGAAGCCTGCCTGTATATATAGCTTGCTCTCTCCGCCCTCTCGTTGGATCCCTATCCAACGTCTTGTATATCCAATACAGGACCTTGCCTCTTCCAATGCTTGTGCACCTCCCTTGTGCACACCCTTATCTCGTGAACAGCTCTGCAGCACAGCTGCCTCCCTCCGACACATGCGGCAACTGCCTCCGCGTGTCTCGTGCCCCTTGCCCTCGGCCTCTCTTGCCTCTTGCCCTTGCCTTGTCCCTAGCCTTTCCCCAGATCACATACGTAGCGCTCCTACTTGTGTGATTCCCCTTTGCCACTGCCCTGGTGTACCCCTTGGTCGCCCTGTCCCTAGAGCCGTCGTTTCACTACGTTGGATCACTCTGATCAACTGGTATGCTCAATGTCTAACCAAGACACAACTTCCGCACTCGCAGTCAGATTTCAGGCCTGGCAAGCCCTACCCATCCCTATGAACTAGGCCGACTTCTGCAGTTATCACCAGACCATTATCGACATATACCTTGCCGCGGATGCCTTAGGCCAACGGCTGGAATCAGACATACATGAAGGCCAACAGAAACAGACCAGAACTAATGACGAGATCACGATACTCACTGAAGACCTTCTCTCATACCAGGCCGACCTCGCGACCGCCCAGAACGACTTAATCAATGAAAGAAGAACCATCCAGACTCTGAATAGGGCCCTGGACACGATTGGAAACCAAGCAGCACCCCAAGTATCCTAGGCACCCAAGACTCAAGATCTCTCCACCCCACTGGAGTTTAATGGCGACAGGACTCGCCTGAAAGCCTGGAAAAATTCCATCAAGATCAAACTAAATAGGGATGCTGCAAAGTTCCCTACCGTTCAGCACCAATTAGCCTATGTATACGGCCTACTGGAGGACATAGCTTTGGACCAGGTCCAACCCTATGTGCTCGATGACCGCTTCAACCTCCCCGATGTCGCTGCTTTATTCACAATCCTCGACTGCGCTTTTGGAGACCCAGATCCTGTAGGTATGGCAACTCATGCTCTCCGAGAACTAAAACAGAGAGGACATAACCTCTCAGCGTATATGGCTGAATTTTCAAGGTTGGTAGCAGAGGTGGAGTGGAACGATCGGGTGAAGTGGGAACAATTCGAGGAAGGCCTCAATATTGAGCTCAAAATGGCCCTCCTGCAATCTCCAGATGTTAAAACTCTCAATGAATACATTGATCAGGCATCGAAGATGTAGTAAAAATTGGCTAGGTTGAGAGCCCAGACCAGCGCCTCCAGTACCTATCGGCCTATAAGAGTACAGCACCTCCAGAACCCAAGCCCTCAGACCCAACCTACGGCCAATAAGCCAGCCCACCCATCCCTTATGGCTGGCGGCACCACCCCCATGGATTTATCTTCAGGTAGGCCTCGACTAACCCAGGAGGAAAGAGACTGCCGCCGCACTAATGGGTTGTACATTGCGTGTGGAAAAGGGGACCACTTTATTGCGGCATGTCCCCTCCGAAAAAACCGCCCCCTGGCCGCTCATGCCATCTCCGAAGCCCGGATCGAGGAGGTCGACAAGTCGGGAAAAGCCCTGTCCCTTGCCTAGTTACTGACACTAGCAAGGGACCTGTCCCAGGCCATTTATCTCTGTCTTTGTCTGCATTTTCCATGTGTTCCGCTTCTCCTATTGTTGACGAATCTCGCTTGTTCAGCAACCACTTTGTTATATCTATCTCCTTAAAAATCAATAATGATAGAACAATTACCACGTCAGCACTCATAGATTGTGGAGCCTCAGGAATTACATTCGTTGACCAGGCCTTTGTCAGTAAATTTTTCATACCCACGTCCAAGCTCAAAACCCCCTATGTTCTGGACGTTATCGACGGTCGGCCCATCTCCTCCAGCGATATCACCAATATTGCTTGCTTGCCTACCCAGGTCGGGGATCACTCCGAGGCAAATCTCCCAATGTTTGTAACAAAACTCAAATACCCTATTGTCCTCAGGATTCCCTGGCTCAGAATGCAAGATGTATCGGTCAGCTTCGGCTCCTATACATTGCGGTTCGACAGCCCTTACTGCAAAAGACACTACGGGAACCCGAAGGCTACTGTTACTGGGCTGTGTGCGCTGCCGCCTCTAATAATCCACCCAACCCAGGTGGCACACCAGCCTGTACACATCAATGCCGTTGACTCCACGGTTTCCCCTATGCTCTCAGTTTCCTCTGTGCCCCCGGTTTCCCCTGTCCCTCCCGTAGCACCTGGCTCCCCTGGCTCCCCTGGTTCCCCTGGTCCCCCTATCTCCCCTGTCCTGCCGCCCCCGAAGCCCCTCAACATCAGCAAGAAAAAAGTGGCATCGGGACGCCAGGTGGTATCTCCAGGGGACAGGATTATCTCTGGTGTCTTTTGTGTCTTTTATGTCTCCTAGGTGTCTCCTGAGTGTCTCCCATGTGTCTCCTAGTGTCTCACAGTGTCTCCTAGAGACACTGAGAGACATTCTGCCAATCGTGGAGACACACCTTGTCTCCAGTGGCAATACTGTCTCTAGAGACACTGGAGACAAACTATTTTCTTTCCTGATGAACGTTAGCTTTATCGGGGCAGGGGCCTTCGCTTACCTTACTGGAAGGCACAAGCTGAAGGCTCATGCCCTGTCGATACATGAGGGAAATCTGGAGATTAATAAGACACGGTCGAAGGAGGAGTAGAAGTCCATGGTCCCGGACGAATACTATGAATTCATCGACCTATTTTCTGAAAAGGCCACAGAAAAACTCGCACCCCACCAGCCATATGACTACACGATTCCGCTGATAGAGGATAAGACCCCCCCCTATGGGCCCCTCTATGGAATGTCCCGGTTGGAGCTGGAAGCTTTGAAGAAGTACTTGGAGGAAAACCTCAACAAGAGCTTCATTCGCCACAGCTCCTCACCAGTGGGTGCCCCGGTGCTATTTGTCAAGAAATCGGATGGTTCTCTTAAGCTATGTGTGGACTATCGAGGGCTGAACGAGATAACAGTCAAGAACAGGTATCCCCTGCCTCTAATCCAGGAGACATTAGCCAGGCTCTCCAAGACCAAATGGTTCACCAAAATGGATTTGAGAAGGGCAAACAACCTGGTATGGATCGCCGAGGGGGAGGAGTGGAAAACTGCCTTCCGAACTCGTTATGGCCACTTTGAGTATAATGTTATGCCTTTTGGGTTAACTAACACCCCGGCCTCTTTCTAGCACTTTATCAATGACACCCTGCAAGACTTTCTGAATGTGTTCTGCATGGCCTACCTTAATGATATCCTAATCTATTCAGATACCCTGGCAGAGCACAGAATCCATGTCCGTCAAGTGTTGGAAAAGCTAGAGCAAGCCGGATTGTACCTTAAGCCCGAGAAGTGCGAGTTTCATGTGCAGGAGGTCAAGTATCTAGGGTTAATCATCACCACGGAAGGCATCAGGATGGACCCTGCCAAGGTCACCACTGTTCAGGAATGGTAAATCTCAGCAAATTTCAAGGACGTCTAAGCCTTTCTGGGGTTCGCTAACTTCTACCGATAGATCATTCTAGGGTATTCAAAGATTGTAGCCCTCCTCACCGCCCTGACCAAAAAAGACCAGCATTTCGACTGGAATCTAGAAGCCCAATCTGCCTTCCAGAACCTCAAGGAAGCCTTCTGCTCAGCACCGATCCTGGCCTATTTCGACCCAGACAGCGAATGTATTGTGGAAACCGATGCTTCCGACTATGTCTCGGCAGGGATATTGTTTCAGTATGTCAATAGCATCCTGCACCCAGTGGCCTACTTCTCGAAAAAGCACTTCCCGGCTGAGTGCAACTACGAGATCTATGACAAGGAGTTGATGGCCATCGTGCGAGCATTCGAGGAATGGAGGCCACACCTGGAGTCAGCCAAGGGGATTATCGAAGTACTTTCCGACCATAAAAACCTTGAGTACTTTACTACCACCAAGCTACTCAACCAACGGCAGGCCAGGTGGTCTGAATTCCTCTTTCGGTTCAACTTTAAGATCAAGTACCGTCCTGGAAAAGCGGGTGACAAGCCTGATGCATTAACTTAGAGATCAGGAGATCTCCCTAAGGGGGGGGATGAAAGGCTAAAATACCAAAATCAGGTGGTATTGAAGCCCGAAAACCTTGATCTAGTGGCCAATGTCCTTGCTGAAGCTGAGGCTGAGGTTGATGCGGAAGCTGAGGCTGATGCGGAAGCTGAGGCTGATGCGGAAGCTGAGGCTGATGCGGAAGCTAAGGCTGATGCAGAAGCTGAGGCCGCCATGGAAGCTGACCTCCGACAACTGGTGAAATGGGCCTACGAGGATGAGTCCTTGGCCAAGGAAATTATTGCCGCAGTAGATTCTGGCCAGCGCCACTACCCCAAGATCTCCCTAGCCGAGTGTACCGTCCAGGAAGGCCTCCTCTACCACCTCGAATGGCTGTATGTGCCGGAAGGAGAGCAGTGCCTTAGATTAATCAAGGAACACTATGACAGCCTGGTTGCAGGTCACCCTGGAGTGGCCAAATCATTAGAGCTTCTGCCAGGGAGTACATATAGATTGACCAACGGAAGGACGTGGAGTGGTACTACGGAACTGCCACACTTGCAAGCATGCTAAGCCTGTCCGCCACGCCCCATATGGGACCCTGAAACCTCTGGATATCCCTAATCGGCCGTGGCTGCACCTGACTATGGACTTCGTAACAGGGTTGCCAGAAGATTCGGGGTTCAATGCCATCTTGATGGTGGTAGATCGGTTGACGAAAATGAGGCATGTTATACCTTGCCAGGATACCTGCTCTGCCCCAGAGTTAGCCAATCTCTACCTCAATAATGTATTCCGATATCATGGCCTCTCCGAATCCATCGTATCCTACCGTGGCCCTCAGTTCACCTCAGAATTCTGGCAAGCCTTCTGCGAGCTTCTGGGGATCAAAGTGCGTTTGTCAACCGCATATCACCTCCAGACGGACGGCCAATCAGAGAGGATGAATGCCATTATGGAGCAATATCTGTGGGCCTTTGTCAACTACCAGCAGGATAACTGGGTTTCGCTGCTGGCCACCTGCGAATTCGCCACAAACAACCAGTTCTCGTAATCCACCAAAACCTCTCCTTTCCTGGCCAATTATGGTTGGCACCCTGATTCGTGGACAGCCTAGCTCTCCTGCAGAAAGCCCAACCCCAGCCAAGGAATTCGCAGCCAGAATCGCTGAGCTCCACTTGACCCTAAAGGCAGAGCTGAGGTATGCACAAGCCAGGCAAGCCGAATATGCCAATGGCTCACGGTTGCCAGCCCCCAGATATCAGCCAGGCGACAAGGTATGGCTCTCCAGCCGGCACTTCCAAACAGAATGGCCCTCCCAAGCTCGACCACATTTTCTGGGTCCATTTGAGGTGTTGGCCCTGTGGGCACTCATGCCTACCGCCTGAGGTTCCCTAAAGACATCAAACGACACCTAGTCGTCCATGTCTCCGAGATCGAGCCTGCCGCTAGCGACTCTCTTCTCGGCCAGAAACACCCTCCACCTCCCCTGTAGTTATCGAAGGTGAGGAGTAATGGGAGGTAGAGGAAGTGCTGGACTCCCGAAGAAGGTATGGGCACCTGCAATATAAGGTCAAATGTTGGGAGATGAGGAGACGACCTGGCAACCAGCGGAGGACCTGGAAAACGCACAGGACTTGGTCACTCTGTTCCACTAGCGTTACCCTCGGAAGCCTCGCCCTGCCCAATGATGTTCTTGTCATCCTGGAATTGGTTATTAGGGTTGTATTATGGGTTGTGTTATGGCTTATTGGTTTAGTCACCTGTTGTGTTTGTTTGTTTGTTTTCGCCTTGCCTTTCGCCTTGTCTTTCATTGCTGGGGCTCCGAGCCTAAAGGGGGATAGTGTCACAACCGTCCCTCCTAGCCTGTACGTTATTACTGTTATTTCCTATTGAATATTGTAGTTATCTCAGTTCCGAGATAAGGGGTCTCGGAAACCTTATTCCTTCCAGTGGCCTTGGCTAGGAAGTAAGCCTGCCTGTATATATAGCTTGCTCTCTCCGCCCTCTCGTTGGATCCCCATCCAACGCTTGTATATCCAATACAGGACCTTGCCTCTCCAACGCTTGTATACCTCCCTTGGTGCACCCCCTTGTCTCGTGAACAGCTCTGCAGCCACAGCTGCCTCCCTCCGACATACGAGGCAACTGCCTCCGCATGTCTCGTGCCCTTGCCCTCGGCCTCTCTTGCCTCTTGCCCTTGCCTTGTCCTAGCCTTTCCCAGATCACATACGTAGCCCTCCTACGTGTACGATTCCCTTTGCCACTGCCTCGGCGTACCCCTTGGTCACCTATCCTAGAGCCATCGTTACAAGCATCATAGACTAAATATTTGCATTCAATAGATTCTTATTCTCAGGTTTTGAAATATGTGGGGAATTCACGAGTTCCTTGTGTTTTTCAAATGCTGCATTATAAGTATCTGTCTATTCCCATTTCTTTGTTTCTCCTTGCAGTTCTGACAGGGTGCTTGCATGTGATACTAAGTCAGGAATAAATCTGCTGAGATAATTCACAATTCCCAAGGAATCCTCTAAGATCCTTTTTTCTTGTGGAGTTGGAAATGCTAATATAGTAGTTCCTCTTCTTTGGGTATACATATAATCCATCTGATGTCAAAATGTGTCCTAATATTTCAATCTTCAAGTAAAGAACTGGCATTTGTTTTCTTTGAGATAGAATTTCTCGTCCTGTAGATGTTAAAGTACTTTCTTCAATAATTCTACATACTTTTCATATGTTTTAGAGAATATAATAATATCATCAATATAGATAATTAAATTTTTATAGACCATGTCCTTAAAAATTTTATGCATAACGCGAACCATAGTAGCTGGAGCATTACAATCCCCTTGTTGCATAACTCTACTTCTGAAATATCCCATGTGACATAAAAAGGTAGAGAATAGCTCAGATCTTTATTATTCCTAATATTAAAAAATCCGTCAGCTAAGTTGAGCTTAGTCCAAATGGAATTCTCCACTACTAGTTCAATTATTAATTAATATCTAGCAATGGGGTGTGGTCTGGTTCAACAGCTAAATTGCAGTCTCGATAGTCATTGATGTGTCTAGCTTCTTTCAGTTTATCTCATTAGGGATAGTGAACATGAGTACAGTATTTGTGTCATTTTCTACTCTGTATATGCAACGTGATTCTTCTCTTCAACTAATTTGTCATGGATTTGTTGTCTAAATCGATGTCCTGAGGGTCGCCATTTTAGTATCCAAGTAGCTCCTGCTTTTGGTTTAATAGAGTGATTAATCTTTCTTAGTGGCAATAATTCCCATGGAATTGTCTTGGGAAATAATAAGGGCAACTCCATTATAGGGTTGAATTGTTTCTGTACTATAGAAACAGCTGTCACGAGTTCTCTTTCTGAATTAGTTTCTTCTGCGTCACTAATATTTTCCAAATTATCTGGTTTACTATAATTTATAACTGATTTACAGCTGACTAATGTATACTGATCTTATACCATTTACCATGGTTCTAGATCCCTTCCATACACTTAGCTGGAATCATGGAATATTTGTGGTTAGATAGTAACTGGTTCCTGATGGGCAGGAATTATTACTCACACTTTGCTGAGAGCAGGTTCTCCTGTATTATATCCCATCCAGTTAAATAAGCTATATAGAATATTCGTTCTTCTACATAACCTATCCAATCAAGTTTAATAGTACAAGCTTTGTCTATCGTTCCTTTGAGCCTTTAATTGCAGTACTTAATGATTTCTTCTCAATACTTCTAGTCTGTATTTTATATAGGTGTACAAATTGAGAATTAATTAAGTCTTTTCCTTTGTTTGGAGATCAATTAAGCTAGTGCAGGTGTTTGTTAGCTCTAATGAATACCTTGCTAAAATCTGGTACTTTTTGATAGGGTCATTCTTGATTTTATCCTTGTTGTTTTTATCCTTGGTAGCTATCGGTATAGCTAAATCTTGTGCGGCTGTTCACATAGGTACCTTATTTTATCATTTTTTACAGTCTTTATAGGAGTGTATACGGTTCCAACACTATAGACATTTCTTGTCTTTAATTAATTGCATCTTCATTTTCTGATCCAATTTTTTTGTGATGGTGTTCCAATCTGAGTCCTTCCGTTTTTCTGTGTTGGGTTTGTGTTGGGTTGCTGCTAGGATTAAATCCTGTTTTTTGTCTTGATTCTAGTCCCTGCGTAGACCTGTGACTTCGATTTTCATTCCGAGGGTATTATCATTGGATGTATTTTTGTGGTAGTGGGCAATATCTTTCTTGAAGCTTCATATGACTCCGTTGATGCACGAGCTGATCATATGACCATTCTTCTTTATTAAAGGAATTAATATAGCTGATATATATGGCGGCAGGTGATTAAGAAACTTTTTTCTTTATACTTCCTGCGATATTGATTGTTTACCATCCTTATCAATCAATTTGATTTGCATTTCAGTAAGCAGTGGCGAACTGTTTAATTCCCATATGACTCTGTCCTTGTATGGTGTGGCTGTCTCCATCATTTTAAAAATATCCTTACTAGTGGAGGGTATCAAAAATCCCTTAGTGCTAGTATAAATCTAAAGAATGTCACATTCTTTCCTTTTTCTCTTAGGAATTAATTATAAGTAGTACGTGCACTCCCTTCCATTATGAATCCCACAATTTCCAAAGCTGAAGTGCCTTCCAAATCTATTCCTTTGATAACAAACCAATGTTGCATTGCTGTGGCCCAAGAGTCAAAATATTGTGAGTCTTGCCATTTTTTGTCTTCTCCTTTATTTTTTCTGTAGATCAATCTTTATTCCTTTTAAAGCATTCGTTGCTTTATGGTTACCCATTGTAACCATTTCCTGTTGTAGATTCCTATTGCTGGTGTTCAACTGATTTTCCTTGTTTGGTTTTCTTTTAAGAGTTTGACTTGCAACTGATGATACCTTATCAGAGTCGAGCTATCATCTCACTATCATCAGGGTCTCGTCCTCCTTTTGTTTTCTGCTTCTATTGGTTAGTCCTGTTCTAGATCATCATCGTCTTCTAGGTAATTCTATATTTTCTGTAGTTGGTCTTTATCATCTAGTTCTTTGGCTGACCCAGTCCTCCTTTCTGGTATCTCAGGTGCTCGACCTTTGCCTTTCGATTGATCTTTTGGTGTTCTCAGGAACGCTCCTAGAAGTTCTTGGCTAGGATTGAAAAAATCCTCCACGATATGTACTGATTCTTCTAGATAAGTACTACATATTATGAATGCCATTATTTCTTCCAGTATTTATTACCCAATTCGGTTTCCTTAAAAGTGGACAATAGGTTTCTTTAATTCCTTACTTAAAAATGCGTTCATTTTTAAGTCCTTTTCTTTGAATGGGTAAGGTGTTAGCCATAAATAGCATTTTACTATGGCTTCCATTAACAGTTGAGTATCTTCAGGATGATACTGTTAGGCATGTCCCATTGAGCAAGTATATTTCAAAATCTCCTCAATTGTTGGAAGATGTCTATCCCAAAATTCTTCTGGTGTGAGAGGCAAAGCTATACTAAAATATAGTTTGGTTCCTGCTCCACCTAGTTCTCCTATTTCTATATCCATGAGCAGATTTATTTCCCTTTTGTATTAGGAACACAAATCTGGTCTTTCTGGGAGTTTCTTCTACTAATTTCTTAATATCTTTAGGTAATATAGTTAACCGTCTCGACATCTTAGTCTTCTTACTAAGTTCAAATGCCATTATATCTGATTTTGTCGTTTGTCTGTAACCAAATGCAGCTGGTTATGCGATATGATCGTCAGTTACTTTTCTTCTTTGGCACCTTACTGTGCTGATAGTGTGGTAGCTAATGATCCTTATATCTCTGTTCGACTGATGGTTCTATTGACTCAGTAGCTCATGCGGCTGGTGAGGCTGGATGTCAGGATCCTGATGTTTCTTATGGTCCTGATTTTTTTTTCATCTACTAGTCTAGAATCTAGTTCTAGTTCTTCAGCAAGAGTGTCAGTTTTCTAATTGGTGTGTTAAGTTAGACATTGGGGGCGCAGAGGTATTGGTAGAAATGTCTGGGCCTAAGGAAGGTTCTGATGGAGGTAATTCTTTTCTAGAGGAAATGGCTGCAGTGGAGGCAATGAGATTTGAGCCTTGGAATTGTGATGATTGGTTGTTTAGACCAATTATTCCTAGGACTTGGGGGTCAGTTTTTCAATAGTGTACTGGATTTATAGGTACAGATGTAATGCGGTTGCCAGAGTGCAAGATGAGTTGTCGATCTTATTGGGAAAAGTGTTGTGAATGAGAGTGGGATTGTTTAATGTGGGATACTACTTCCCGTTAGAGCTCTGCTTAGCTTGCTTCTAAGTCTTTTATTGATTACTACAGTTGAGAGTCTGATGTCTTTTTGTTGATTTTTTGGTTGGCTAGATAGTTAATAACATATGATTTTATATGTGCATGTGTGTCGAATTATTTACACTTGTGTAAGTGTAATAAAGTATCCGAAGGTTGATCAGGCCTTGGATTTAAGAGTAAATATTAGGTAAGTGAGCTAAAAAAAATGTAATGAATAATACTAGACAGTATTCATTTGTACCTTTATACAATCTATATCCATAGGTACGGACATTTGTGTATTTCGGTTCTGCTGAGGTAAGACCTTAGAAGGATAGGGAGATTACTATGTGGGACATTCCATAGAGAACAGGAATTTACTGGTGTAATCTATCTTATATGATTTATGCTATCTAAGCTATTTAAAATTGATCTGATCAGAATATAGGCTTGCTTGCTACTGTATGCTTGCTTGTTGTTTCTTTCTTTGTTGTGGATTCCAGAGGGAATCTAGCGGCCTATTTATACTCCTCTAAGATCTGATGACTAAGGAAATAAATACAATAAAAGGTGGTATACCAGAAGGTAGTGCGCTTTACAAAAGGGGTCATGTGGCTATAGTAATGAGTCATACACCATAAACGAGGTCATGTAGCTATAGTAATGAGTCATACCCTTAAACAGAAGTCACGCAGCCATGATGAGGGTGTCTTCATATAGTAAGTACCATGGAACTTCCTGTGGCAAATTCCGTATGCTGTGGATGCTTATAAAGTAGTAGGAGGTGGTTGAAGGCTAGTCCTTCAACCGAAAGGCTTAGTTACATAACATAGTAGTAATATAGGAAATACAAAAGTATATAATCAATTATATAAGTAATGAAATAACGTTCTCCATTACAGTTTGGCAAAAAAGATAAATATGGTTATAAAGAATAAGTAATGGTATAAATATATACCTTACAGCGTAATAAGATTAATACAAAGAATACTCTACCTTTTGAAAGAGGTAGTAGAGGCAACTCTATTAATAGTATATTAAATCAAAAAAGTTCTAGTGTAAGTAAAGATTCTTTAAATAGAGTTTAATTAGATTAAGGAAGTTTTTACTTTAGAATTTACAGAAGGTTTCCTCTACTTGCCTAACATGCAATAAAGTCCTCTGAAAGCTGTTAAATATTTATTGAATATATTTCTTATATAAAATATTAAATATAATAGATACCTTAAATTCTAGTAGCTATTAGTCTACTTAAGAATATTATAAATACTCTCTCTAGTATATACTATACATACTAAGTGAGGCACTCTAAAAGAAAACTACAGAGGCAATTATTAGAATTGCATACATTTCTATATTAAATCTTCCTTTAATTGTACTAAGAACTCCTTTATATTAATACTAAAGGAAAGTAGTATAGGGTATCTTTTATACAATATAATAACAAAATCTATATATTACTAGAATTCAATATATTATATATATAGATACTAGAAAAAGGTTTTAAAGTACTGGATGAATAATATAAAGGAGCTTTCTAACCTATATCACTGTAAGATTTTAGCTTCTTTAATAATAGCTACTTTTATATTATTGAGAGCTATTTTTTTAGACTTTAGTGAACAAAAGATCAAAATCTGAATAGTAGAGAAATAAGTAAGAACAAAAAATATATTTATAGTCACTATATCTAGGAAAATCTTAGAGATAATTGCCTTACTATAGATAGTAAGTATTCTTAGGAAAAGAAAAGTTTGATCTATAATAACTGGTAGTCTAAAATAAGGGAATCTTAAATAGATGCTATTGTATATAAATCTAACTATCCAGTCTTGGAGGTCAGTAGCTGTCTCTGCAAGTCCTACTATATTAGCAGTGAAAATATAAAACATATTAATAAAAGGTAAAATTAGAGTTACTAAGGATATTTTTGAAATTTATATCACAAAAGCTATGCATTAGATACATTTGAAAACCTTACCCATTTTCTTGAAAAATACTATATTCACTATTAGTTATGGCTGCTTCTAGTATACAAAGGAGTTCAATAGGATCTAGAAGTAGGAATTAATAAACTAAATTTATATAAGGTTTATTTAATATACAACTAATTAATCTTTTTATTACTTGGCCTCTTACTTTAGAATTAAGGAAAAGGATATCTAAAGGTATAGGAGTAATACTAAGAGTCAGTAAATAGTCATAGTTAACTGCTAATGCTTAGCTATAAAGGTCTGATATTAGTTGAACTTATAGTATTTATATTATAATATTATAGAAGTTATAGTAGTAAATATGAATTATTGTAGACATGCTGATTTTAGGTACTATTTATACTTTAAAAAGAGCTTTTTTTTAGCTACTATTCTATTTCGGCACCTGAAGTAAGCATTTAAGAAGGCGCTAGTATCTATTGCTTAGCTCTATTAAAAATAGATACTAAATATAAGAGAAAGCTATTTAATCACTTATATTAATTTCATAATAGATCCATTCATATTCCTCTTACAGTAGTTAAACCTGCTCCTAAATAGTGTACCATAGATGAGAAAAATATTAAAAGTCTAGTAGAAATATTTCTGATAAAGAGCTGTTTTCAAAATAATAAAAAAAACTTTATATAGGTTTTGGTATATCTAAACTAGTAGGAAAGAGTATTCTTATAGGATATGTTTTATAATAAGCAAATGATAGTAATGTTTCCTCCCAAATCCCTTAAATATCTTTATAGTTGGCACTGACTACTTGTAATATAATACTTACTCTTTGATAAGCAGGGATAGTCTATTAATATATATATTTATTTACTAAGTAGTTTTCTGAGCCATCCATCTACAGCCTACTTAACTCAAGAGATATCAGATTTTCCATTAGATTTTTCTTACTATATGTATAAATCATCTCCAAACTCCTAAAAATATTTAGATAGTAATATTTTCCACAAGATCTTAATATATTAACAAAATAGAAATAAGAATATAAAAGATTATTAGTAGTAGATATAATTAAATTCAAAAGTCAGGGTTCTAAAATAGTTGTTTAAATATTAGAGCTTCTAATCTACTATTGATTATTTACTTATAATCCCTACACTCTAGACTAATATCTAACTCAAGATATTATATCTTTTTTTAATCTTTTATTATAATAAAAAGCTCCTATTATACTTTGACATAATATATAACTACTAGTTTAATATATATGAAGAAAGATTCCTCTTTTGAAACTAATAGATAGTAGTACCTATCATTGCTTGCAATATAGGATTTTAGTTATTTCCTAGGTAGATTGGACCTTTATTGAAAAGAGAATAGAAAACAAATTACTATTTCCTTATATTCTAGGAAAGAAAGATACAAGTACTATAATAAAATAATTAATAACTACTACAATACCTTTCTATCTTTTTATACCAACCTTTTATACTCTGTTTGAGAATTTTAAGTTCCTAAAGATATCTACTACTATTCCAAAATCTTTACATAAGTAGTAGCTATATACTTGAAAATTCTCTAAGTTACTATATAAGTACTTTTAGTTAATTTAAAGAATATAGAGTATTATCTTATCAAACTACCAATTACTATAGTTTGTTTATATTAAAGCACTTTGCAAAGCTAGTTTCTGTTATACTATAAAAAGAAAAGTACAAAGCTAAACTAGTAGTATATATTACTAACCTAGTACTATTGCAGACTCTAGCTTAGATGGCCCTTGAGTTTAGTTTAGAAAGTAAAAGTATTTGAAAGATTCTTGCCACCTACACTAATACTATAGATCATAAATAAAGGTAAAACCCAATAAATAGTAGCAACTCAAGATTAGACAATGATGAGTTACTAGAAAGATAACTTACTAAACTATACAAAAATACTTATTTTTGTAACTTAAGTCTGCAGTTGGGGGACATAATATTAAGTAAGTACTTGGATGGTATTATCACTACTTTCATAATAAAAACAATATATTTATTATTTTTCAACTGGTACTTAAGAGTATTAGGATTGAGAAACCTAGTAGGACAACCTCCTACTATATTAGTACTTTATAGTTAACTTAAACTAGAACTAGAACTACAATAAGATATTACACAAGGTAAACATAGGTACATAAGTAAATAGCCTATACCTATTCTAGAGGATATTGAGATGCTAGCCTCTATAATACTTGCTCTACTATATATAGAATTTACAATAAGTATAGATACTTCCACCAAGACCTATACTATCTATATTGACTAGAATAGGCATTATGAGATAAAGCACCTCACCTTTATATAACTAAAGACTATGTTAATTTACTATATAGGTAGTGATAGTGAGTAGGTAGTAAAAAATTAATATAGTTATATATTACATTTTGACTAGGTACTATATAAATGTAGGCCACATTAGTAGAGATATTCCTAAGATAAATACAGTTCTACTAATATGGTTAAGTAGTTAAGTATACTATCTAGGTTCTATACAAGAGTTCTAGAATATGGCTAATTATTAGTGTATTTAGAAGGTATTCGAGAGAGTTATAAAAGTCTAGAAAAAAAAATATTTGTAATATAGCTTGTATATTCTAATATTACTCAACTAAATAGTAGTGAAAGAGATCCTATCCTTATCTAGAGGCCATAAAAATAAGGTCTTTAATAGGCACTAGATTTTTAAGGCTATAAGTCTAAATAAGCTTATATAAGAACAATTATTAAGACTTATTATAATACCTAATTATAATATATATAAGATAGCTCATTCTAAATATATTCTGTATTATAGATAATGCCAGAAAATATAATAGAAATGAAGCTAACAATAGAATATAGAATATATATGATATTAGTTATCAAATAAGATAAGCAACTAGAATAAGAGTATGTGGTTAGCTTGCTAACTATATAAGACATATTAAGAAGAAGTCAGAAATAAATAAAAGAGATAATATACTAAAGAAAGACAATACTAATATATGAGTAATCTATATACTAATCCAACTAAGGGAAATACTTAAACTGGTAAATTATATCTAAAATAACTAATAAAGAAAATTCTATAAATAGTCAAAGGGATTTCAATATTCAAATAAAACTATAGTACAAAGAAAAAAAGTATTTTTTAAATCCTTCTCTTCTTTAGAAATCCTTCACTAAAAAATAGGCTATAGAGTTAATAAGAAGAAAAAAATATTAAAAATACCAAAACTAAAAGAAACTGAAAGAAATTATTGTTTGTTTCTATACCTATACCTATACTTTTTAATCTACTTACTGGTAAATGGTAAGTTTTACTAATATTTTTGTACTGTATTAACTGAGATATTGTCTGCTAGTTCATAAGTATTATCTATACTTTTCTAACTTTAGTACTTAATAAGATATAAAGTAGTACCATTCTTCTTAACAATATGTTTGATAATATATTCAAACTTATATTTAAGACCTAGAATATCCTGTTCAATAGGACTTGACTTTAGCAAGGCCCTTGTTAGGAAAATATTATTAAGATTGCTATATTATAGTATGTAAAGGGAAGTATAGACTTTGATATATCTAGAGAGAACAAAAGAGGTTTTAATAGTATAGTTGTTGATATCTGGATAGACAGTAAGAATTTTGTAGAGAGCAAGGAAGATAAGATCTAACTTGTAGTACTAAGATTCTCTACTAAATATAGAATAATAAACTTAGACAAAGTTACTAATCTTATACTTAAGACTAGGTCTTCTCTTTTTATTAGTTTGCCTAGTCATCTTAACTTAATTAGAGTTTATCTTTTCCTATACAGTAGACCATAAAGCTTGTATTAAACTATCTGGCTTTAGTATAGGAATATTAGAGTGAATTAGAGTATCTTAATAGGTAATAGAGAATTAAAAGATAAAAGTATAAGGAGTAGTACCTCTAGTTGTATCTATAGTATTGTTAATAGCTTTTATAATAAAAGAGATTGCTAGTATCTAGCTGCTACTATATTCTTCTTATTTAGCTTATAAGATAGTCAAGATTGCTTTATTAGTAATTTCAAATTAACTATCTGATTTTAGATAGTAGGAGGTAAATATAAATTAAAGAATATTATTAATGAGGCAAAATGATTTCTAGATACTAGAGGTAAAAAGTAAGTACTGAGGTATAATAATATCTTCTGGATATCTGAAGTAAAGATAAATATGATGTAAATAGTTATTACCTAGTATATTTGCAGTATATTTAGCTTATAGGAGAATAATAATAGTATACTTAGTAAGTCTGCATACTATTATCTATACATGATCTACTACTATGTTGAAGAGGCTGAGTTTGATAGAAGGGAGGGTGAGAAAGTCTATAGTAAAGTGTATAAATAACTTGCTAAGAATTAGAAGAGTATGGAGAAGGCTATAAGGCTTTTAAGTTGAGTTATTTATAGTCTGATATGTAGAACATTAAAGGAGAGGAAGAAATTATTAGAATTTCTAAAGAATGTTACAAGGTAAACAACTTGACTTGTGGGTCACTGTTGGTGTAACGATGGCTCTGGGGACAAGGCGACTAAGGGGTATGCCGGGGCAAGGGCAAGGCTAGGGTGACACTCATATAGGAATGCTACGTGTGCGACTAGGAGAAAAGGCTAGGATGGAGACAAGGGCGAGAGAGGCAGTGGGCAAGGGACACGAGACACGTGGAGGCAGTTGCCACGTATGTCGGAGGGAGGCAGCTATGCTGCAGAGCTGTTCACGAGACAAGGGGGGTGCACAAGGCAGGTGCACAAGCGCTGGGAGAAGCAAAGTCCTGTATTGGGTATACAAGACGTTAGATAGGGATCCAACAACAGTACGAGGGACAGGGGCTATATATACATAATTCCGGACTAGGGCAATGGAAGGAATAAGCTTCCCAAGATCCCTTATCTCGGAAGCTAAGTAAGGTAACGATAACACATCACCTGCGATCCCAGGTGATGATAAAGGCAACAATAACAATAACCCATCAACGACACCCGAACAAGCCTATTCAAGTGTCAAATCAACACTAAGAACACGGTTGTGACACTATCCCCCTTTAGGCTGAAGCTCCAGTGACTAGAAGGACTGGGCACGATAACCAGCAAAATCAATACAGGAAACAACAACAACAAAGGTAACAACAAAAACCCCAACTCCGAAAAACAACAAGGACGCAAAATGTCTGACCTCATTCAACTGGGCGAGGCTTCCTCGGGTATCATTAGTAGAATAGGGTGACCAAGTCCTGTGCGTTTTCCAAGTCCTCTGCAGGTTGCCAGGTAGTCTCCTCATCCCCTAACTACCTGACCTTATACTGAACTCGTCCATAGCGTTTCCTTGAGTCCAGTACTTCCTCAACCTCCCACTCCTCTTCACCTGCAATCACTACTGGAGGAGGTGGGGGGTGCTTTTGCCCAGGAAGGGGATCGTCGGCAGCTGGGTCGATCTCCAAGACATGAACGACCAGATGGCACTTGATATCCTTGGGAAACCTCTGCCGATAAGCATGAGTGCCCACAGCTGCTAACACCTTGTAGGGGCCTAGGAACTTGAGATCCAGCTTGCGAGATGGCCGTTCCGTTCGAAAGTGCCTGCTGGAGAGCCACACCTTGTCCCCTAGTTGATATTTGGGGGCTGGCAACCATGATCCATTAGCATACTAGGCTTGCCTGGCTTGTGCATATCCTAGCTCAGCTTTCAGGGTAGAGTGGAGCTCAGCAATTCCAGCTGCGAACTCTTTGACTGGTGCATCTTTTTTGGCTTTTTGCAGGGGCGCTAGGGCATCCACAAACCGGGGGTGCCAACTGTAGTTAGCCAGGAAAGGCGAGGTTTTGGAGGATTCCGAGAACTGGTTGTTCGCGGCAAATTCGCAGGTGGCCAGCAACAAAACCTAGTTATCCTGCTAGTAGTTAACAAAGGCCCGCAGATATTGCTCTATAATGGCATTCATCCTCTCCGATTGGCCATCTGTCTGGGGGTGGTATGCGGTTGACAAACGCACTTTGATCCCCAAAAGCTCACAGAAGGCTTGCTAGAATTCTGAGGTGTACTGAGGGCCACGGTCGGATATGATGGATTCGGGAAGGCCGTGATACCGGAATACATTATTGAGGTAGAGATTAGCTAACTCTGGGGCGGAACAGGTGTCCCGGCGAGGTATAACATGCCTCATTTTCATCAACCGATCTACCACCATTAAGATGGCATTGAACTCCGAATCTTCTGGCAACCCTGTCACGAAGTCCATAGTCAGGTGCAGCCATGGCTGATCAGGAATATCCAGAGGTTTCAGGGTCTTATACGGGGCGTGGTGGACAGGCTTAGCACATTTGTAAACATGGCAGTTCCGTATGTACCACTCTACGTCCTTCTGTTAGTCAATCCATGTATATTCCCTAGCCAGAAGCTCTAATGTTTTGGCCACTCCAGAGTGACCTGCAACCAGGCTGTCATGGTGTTCCTTGATCAATCGAAGGCACAGCTCTTCTTCCTGCACATACAGCCATTCGAGGTGGTAGAGGAGGCTTTCCTGGACGGTACACTCGGCTAGGGAGATCTTGGGGTGGCGGTGCTGGCCAGAATCCACTGCAGTGATAATTTCCTTAGCCAGGGGGTCGTCCATATATGCCTGTCTCACTAGTTGTCGGAGGTCAGCCTCAGCCTTAGCTTCCGCATCGGCCCTAGCATCAGCTTCCGCTTCCGCTTCAGCCTCAGCTTCAGCTTCCGTATCAGCCTCGGCCTCAGCTTTAGCAAGGATATTGGCCACAGGTCAAGGTTTTCGGGCTTAAATACCATATGATTTTGGTATTTTAGCCTTTCATCCCGCCCTTTAGGGAGATCTCCTGATCTCCGGGTTAATGCATCGGGCTTGCCCCCAGCCTTTCCTGGCCGGTATCTGATCTTGAAGTTGAACTGAGATAAGAACTCCGACCACCTAGCTTGCCTTCGGTTAAGCAGCTTAGTGGTTATAAAATACACAAGGTTTTTATGGTCAGATAATACCTTGATGATCTCCTTGGCTGACTCCAGATGTGGCCTCCATTGTTCGAATACTCGCATGATGGCCATCAGTTCTTTGTCATAGATCTCGTAGTTGCACTCAGCCGGGGAGTGTTTTTTTGAGAACTAGGCCATGGGGTGGAGGATCCCGTTGACATACTGAGACAAGATCCCCGCGGAGACATAGTCGGAGGTGTCAGTTTCCACAATACATTCGCTGTCTGGGTCAAAGTGGGCCAGGATTGGTGCTAAGCAGAAGACTTCCTTAAGGTTCTGGAAGGTGGATTGGGCTTCTGGACTCCAGTGGAATCACTGGTCCTTTTTGGTCAGGGCTGTGAGGGGGGCCACGATCTTAGAATACCATAGAATGAACCGTCGGTAAAAGTTGGCGAATCCCAGGAAGGCCTGAACATCCCTGAGATTTGCTGGGACTTCCCACTCCTAAACAGCGGTGACCTTGGCGGGGTCCATTCTAATACCTTCCGTAGTAATGATCAACCCTAAATACTTAATCTCCTGCACATGGAACTCGCACTTTTCTGGCTTCAGATACAACCCAGCTCCCTCCAGCTTCTCTAGCACTTGTCGGACGTAGATCTTGTGTTCCGCTAGGGTATCCGAGTAGATGAGGATATCGTTCAGGCAGGCAGTACAGAATACATCCAGAAAGTCCTACAGAGTGTAACGACGGCTCTGGGGACGAGGCGACCAAGGGGTATGCCGGGCCAAGGGCAAGGCTAGGGTAACACACACACGTAGGAACGCTACGTGTGTGACTAGGGGGAAGGCTAGGACGGAGGCAGCAGGGCTGCAGAGATAAGGCAAGGCAAGGCAAGGGCAGGAGGTTCGCGGGGTGGGCACCAGGGCGGCAGAATCGAGGCGAGACAAGGAGGTGCACAAGGGAGATATACCAACGTAGAGAGAAACAAGGCCCTGTATTGGGTATACAAGACGTTGGATAGGGATCTAACGACAGTATGAGGGACAGGGGCTATATATACATAATTCCGGGCCAGGGCAACGGAAGAAATAAGCTTCCCAAGATCCCTTATCTCGGAAGCCAAGTAAGGTAACGATAACCCATTACCTGCAATCGCAGGTGATGATAAAGGCAACAATAACAATAACCCATCAACGACACCCGAACAAGCCTGTTCGAGTTTCAAAACAGCACGACACCCGAACAAGCCTGTTCGAGTGTCAAATCAAGACTAAGAACACGGTTGTGACACTATCCCCCCTTTAGGCTGGAGCTCCAGCGACTAGTAGGCTTGGGCACAACAACCGGCAAAATCAACACAGGAAACAACAACAACAAAGGCAACGATAAAGACTCCAACTCCAAACAACAACAAAGACCCATCACCTGCGTCGCAGGTGATAACAGAGACAACAACAACAAGGACAAGAACCCCAACTCAGATATGGGCAGATCACTCAACCACACGGGGCTTTCTCGGGTATCGCTGATGGAACAGGGAGACCAGATCCTAAGCATTTTCCAGGTCCTCAGCGGGTTGCCAGGTAGCCTCCTCATCCCCCACCCATTTAACGTTGTACTGCAGATGCCCATACCTCTTTCGCGAGTCCAGCACTTCCTCCACCTCCCATTCCTCTTCACTTTCGATAACCACTGGAGGGGTGGGGGGTGTTTCTGCCCTGGGAGGGGATCGTCAGCCGCTGGCTCAATTTCCGATACGTGTACAACCGGGTGGCGTTTGATGTCCTTGGGGAACCTCAATCGATAGGCATGAGTGCCCATAGCAGCCACCACCTCGAATGGACCCAGGAACTTATGGTCGAGCTTGCGAGATGGCCGTTCCATCCGGAAGTGCTTGCTGGAGAGCCACACCTTATCTCCTGGCTGATACCTGGGGGCTGGCAACCGTGATCCGTTGGCATACTCCACTTGCCTAGCTTGAGCATATACCAGTTCTGCTCTTAAGGTGGAGTGCAACTCAGCAATCTCTATGGCGAACTCCTTAGCTAGGGTGTTCTCCCTAGCCTTGTGCAGGGGTGCTAGGGAGTCCATGAAACGAGGGTGCCAGCCATAATTGGCCAGTAACAGGGAGGTTTTTAGAGTCTCTGAGAAATGGTTGTTAGCGGTGAACTCACAGGTTGCCAGCAGCGAAACCTAGTTGTTTTGCTGGTAATTGACGTATGCTCTCAGGTACTGCTTCATGATCGCATTCATTCGCTCGGACTGACCATCTGTTTGGGGGTGATACGCCGTGGAGAGGTGTATGTTGATTCTCAGAAGCTCGCAGAATACCTTCCAGAAGTCCGAGACAAATTGGGGGCCGTGGTCCGAGACGACTGACTTGGGGAGACCATAGTAGCGGAATATATGGTTGAGGTAGAGGCCAGCGAGGTCTCGGGCCGAACAGGTATCATGGCAAGGTATAACATGCCTCATTTTGGTCAATCGGTCTACTACCATAAGGATAGCATTAAACCCCGAATCCTCCGGCAACCCAGTCACAAAGTCCATGGTTAGGTGTTGCCAAGGTTGGTCTGGGATCTCCAAGGGCTTCAGGGTCCCATAAGGAGCATGACGGGTAGGCTTAGCATGCTTGCAAACATGGCAGTTCCGCAAGTACCTTTCCACATCCTTCCGTTGGTTAATCCATGTGTATTGCCTATTCAAGAGCTCTAACGTCTTAGCCACTCCAGGGTTCCCAGCAGCCAGGGTGTCGTAGTGTTCTTTAATAAGCCGTAACCGCAGTTCGCTATCCGGTACATAGAGACAGTCCAGGTGGTATAGGAGACCGTCCTGGGTGGTGCATTCGGCTAGGGAAATCTTGGTATGACGACGTTGTCCAGATTCCAATGCGGCAATGATGTCCTTAGCCAGGGGGTCCTCCTCATATGCTTGTCGCACCTGTTGCTGGAGACCAGCTCCGGCGTCAGCAACAGTATCAGCATCAGCCAGACTATTGGCTACCAAATCGAGATTTTCTGGCTTCAGTACCACCTGATTCTGGTATTTCAGCCTTTCATCCCCTCCTTTAGGGAAGTCTCCTGATCTCCTAGTCAATGCATCCGGCTTGCCACCAGCCTTCCCGGGGCGGTATCTGATCTTGAAGTTAAACCGAGAGAGGAATTCCGACCACCTAGCCTGTCGGCGGTTCAGCAGCTTGGTGTGGTAAAGTACTCAAGGTTTTTATGGTCGGAAAGTACTTCGATAATCCCCTTGGCTGACTCCAGGTGTGGCCTCCATTCCTCGAATGCCCGCACGATGGCCATCAGCTCCTTGTCGTAGATCTCGTAGTTGCACTCAGCCGAGGAATGCTTCTTTGAGAAATAGGCCACTGGGTGGAGGACTCCATCGACATACTGGGACAGGATTCCGGCGGAGACATAGTCGGAGGCGTCCGTTTCCATGATGCACTCGCTATCGGGGTCAAAATGAGCCAGGATTGGGGCTGAGCAGAAGGCTTCCTTGAGGTTCTGGAAGGTGGATTGGGCTTCTGGATTCCAGTGAAAGGCCCTTTTTGTCAGGTGTGAGCCAGCTTCTACCTTCGTTTTTGTCAAGGCCGTCAGGGGTGCCGCGATTCTTGAGTATCCCAGGATAAATCGGCGGTAGAAGTTGGCAAATCCTAGGAAGGCTTGCACATCCTTCAAATTGGCTTGGGTTTCCCACTCTTGGATTACAGCAACTTTGGCGGAGTCCATCCTAATACCTTCCATGGTTATGATCAAGCCCAGGTACTTCACCTTTTGGACGTGGAATTCGCATTTTTCAGGCTTAAGGTACAGTCCAGCCTGCTCCAGCTTCTCCAAGACTTGCCTGACATGGATTTTGTCCTCTGCCAGAGTATCTGAATAGATCAAGATATCGTCGAGGTAAGCCGTACAGAACACATCCAGGAAGTCTCGCAGAGTGTCGTTAATAAAGTGTTGGAAAGAAGACGGGGCATTGGTTAAGCCGAAGGGCATGACGTTGTACTCGAAGTGGCCGTAACGTATCCGGAAGGCAGTTTTCCACTCCTCCCCCTCAGCAATCCGTACCAGGTTGTACGCCCCTCTCAAGTCCAATTTGGTGAACTATTTTGCCTTGGAAAGCCTGGCTAATGTCTCTTGGATTAGAGGTAGGGGGTACCTGTTTTTGACCGTTATCTCGTTCAGGCTACGATAATCAACACACAACCGAAGAGAGCCATCCGATTTTTCACGAACAGTACAGGAGCACCCGCTGGGGAAGAGCTGTGCCGAATGAAGCTCTTATTCAAGTTCTCCTCCAAGTACTTCTTCAGGGCCTCCAATTCTACTCGGGACATTCCGTAAAGGGGCCCATAGGGGGGGGTCTTACTCTCTACCAGCGGAATTGTGTGGTTATATGGTCGGTGGGGCGCTAGCTTCTCCGCGGCTTTTTCCGAGAACAGATCAATGAACTCGTGATATTCATCTGGGACCATGGTCTTCCTCTCCTCCTTAGGCCACATCTTGTTGATTTCTAGGTTTACCTCATATATGGACAGGGCATGAGCCTTCAGCTTGTGCCTCCTGGTGAGGTAAGCGAAAGCCCCTGCCCCGATAAAACTAATGTTGAGGGACTTTGGGGTCGCCAGGGGGATAGAGGGGACAGGGGAAACAGGGGTAACCGGGGGGTGGGCAGTATTGATGTGCGCGGGCTGGTGTACCACCTGGGCTGGGTAGATTATTGGGGGTGGTAATACGCATAGCCCCGTGACGGTGATTTTTGGACCTCCACAGTTTTTCCTGCAATAATGGCTGTTGAATTGCAAGGTGTACGAGCCGAAGCTGACTGACACATCGTGCATTCTGAGCCAGGGGATCCCAAGCACAATTAGATATTTTAGTTTGGTCACAAACATTGGGAGGTCCTCCGAATGGTCTCCAATGGCACTGGGCAGACACGCGAGGTCGGTAATAGCCCCAGAAGAGATGGGGCGGCCATCAATGACGTCGAGAAGGCGGGGAGTCTTTAACTTTGAGGTTAGTATGGAATTTTTACTGACGAAGGCCTGATCAATGAATGCAATTCCCGAAGCACCACAATCGATGAGTGCTGATGTTACCACTGTTTTACCATTGAATTTAACAGTTATTGGTACTACAAAATGCTCGCCAAACAAGCGAGATTCATCAACAGACTTAGGTGCAGGCAAAGAAAACGCAGACAAAGATAAATAGCCCTGGGCAGGTCCCTTGCTAGTGTCAGTAACTAGGCAAGGGACAGGGCTTTTCCCGACTCGACCTCCTCGATCCTGGATTCGGAGATGGCGTGTGCGGCCATCGAGCGGTTTTTGCGGAGGGGACATGCCGCGATAAAATGGTCTCCTTTTCCGCATGCTATGCACAGCCCGTTCATCCGGCGGCGATCTATCTCTTCTTGGGTCTGGCGGGGTCTGCCTGATGATAAATCCATAGGGGTGGGCCCTCCTGCCACCAACGATGGGTATGCTGGTTGATTGGCGGGGGCAGGGGCCTGAGCTGCTTTGGTGGCATGGTGTTGCTGGGGTGGGGGGAGACGGGGTGCTGGCCTGAACGGGGGGCGGTTGCGGAGCCGGGATATCCGCTGTTCCACCCGGGAGGCCTGGTCGATCAACTCCTCGAGGGTATCAACCGCGGGGAGGGTAACCATGGCTTGTTGGAGCTCATCGCTGAGCCCCTCCTGGAATTGCTCGAACTTAGCCTGGTCGTTCCACCTTACCTCTGCGGCCAGCCTCGAGAACTCTGCGACATAAGTAGACAGCTCTGAGTTGCACTGTCTCAGTGCCCAGAGTACTCGACTGGCTGTCCCCACTGCATCAGGATCTCCGAACGCCCGATCCAAGATAACAAACAAGGCTGAGACGTTGTCGAGCTTGATCTCTGTCTCGAGCACATACGGCTGGATTTGATCTGTGTCCTTGCCCTCCAACAGGGCAAACACATAGGCCAGGCGGTGGTGTTCTGACGGAAACCTAGCCGAATCCCCGCTCAACTTCAAGTTCACCATATTTTTCCAGGCTCGTAGACGAGCCCTATCCCCATTGAACTTAGGGGGTGTTGGAATGCTTTCGGTCTTGTTGCTACTGGCTGCTGTTGGTATTGCAAGGTTCCCTAGGGCGCAGCTGAGGTTTTGGACCATAGTCCGTTCGTTGGCCAGGGCAAGGTTTAGATGGTCGAGATCGGTCTAGAGGACCGTGATCTCTTCGTCGGCGGATCTCAATTTTTGTTCGGCCACGGCCAGGCTGTTGCCGAGTTCGGCTCCGATGGCATCTATGGCCTCGAAGATATCGATGATTTCTCGATGGTAGGCATTCAACTCATTCAAGCCTGAGGGTATGGGGGAGCTCCTCCAGGTTTGAAACCTGACAGCGGGTGGTGGGAGAGCTGCTCCTGACATGACTACGTACCAGTTGGTCCAAAGGATCCAACATAGTGTAACGACGGCTCTGGGGACGAGGCGACCAAGGGGTACGCTGGGGCAAGGGCAAGGCTAGGGTAACACACACAGGTAGGAACGCTACGTGTGTGACTAGGGGGAAGGCTAGGACGGAGGCAGCAGGGCTGCAGAGACAAGGCAAGGCAAGGCAAGGGCAGAAGGTTCGCGGGGTGGGCACCAGGGCGGCAGAATCGAGGCGAGACAAGGAGGTGTACAAGGGAGATGCACCAACATGGAGAGAAGCAAGGCCCTGTATTGGGTATACAAGACATTAGATAGGGATCCAATGACAGTGGAGAGAAGCAAGGCCCTGTATTGGGTATACAAGACGTTGGATAGGGATCCAACGACAGTACGAGGGACAGGGGCTATATATACATAATTCCGGGCCAGGGCAACGGAAGGAATAAGCTTCCCAAGATCCCTTATCTCGGAAGCCAAGCAAGGTAACGATAACCCATCACCTGCGATCGCAGGTGATGATAAAGGCAACAATAACAATAACCCATCAACGATACCCGAACAAGCCTGTTCGAGTGTCAAAACAGCACGACACCCGAACAAGCCTGTTCGAGTGTCAAATCAAGACTAAGAACATGGTTGTGACATAGAGTGTCATTGCTAAAGTGCTGAAAAGAGGCAGGGGTGTTGGTTAGGCCGAAAGGCATCACGTTATACTCAAAATGGCCATATTGTGTCTGGAAGGAAGTTTTCCACTCCTCCCCCTCAGCAATTCGTACCAAGTTGTATGCCCCTCTTAGATCCAATTTGGTGAACTATTTTGCCTTGGAAAGTCTGGCTAATGTCTCCTAGATCAGGGGTAAGGGGTATCTGTTCTTGACCATTATCTCGTTCAGGCCACAATAATCAACACACAACCGAAGAGAGCGGTCCGACTTCTTCACGAACAGCACAGGGGCACCCGCTGGGGAGGAGCTATAGGGAATGAAGTTCTTGTTGAGGTTTTCTTCCAGATACTTTTTCAGAGCTTCCAGTTCCACTCAGGACATCCCATAGAAAGGTCCATAAGGGAGGGTCTTTCCTTCCACCAGTGGGATTGTGTGGTCATATGGTCGATGGGGGGCAACCTTTTCTCCTGCTTTTTCCGAGAACAGGTCAATGAATTCATGGTATTCCCCCGGAACCATGGATTTCCACTCCTCCTTGGATCTCGTCTTGTTAATCTCTAGGTTTACTTCATATATAGAGAGAGCGTGTGCCTTCAGCTTGTGCCTCCTGGTGAGGTAAGTGAAAGCCCCTGCCCTGATAAAGCTAACATTCAGGGGTTTTTGGCTTGCCAGGAGGACAGAGGGGACAGGGGAAACAGGGGGAACAGGGGAAACAGGAGGAACAGGGGAAACAGAGGGAACAGGAGGAACAGAGGTAACTGGGGAGTAGGCAGCATTGATGTGTGCGGGCTGTGGTACCACCTGGGCTGGGTGGATTATCAGGGGTGGTAATGCGCATAGCCATGTGACGGTGATTTTTGGACCTCCACAGTTTTTTCTGCAATAATGGCTGTTGAATTGCAAGGTGTACGAGCCGAAGCTAACTAACACATCATGCATTCTGAGCCAGGGGATCCCAAGTACAATTGGATATTTTAGTTTGGTCACAAACATTGGAAGGTCCTCCAAATGGTCTCCAATGGCACTGGGCAGACACGCGAGGTCGGTAATAGCCCCAGAAGAGATGGGGCGGCCATCAATGATGTCGAGAAGGCGGGGAGTTTTTAACTTTGAGGTTGGTATAGAATTTTTACTGACGAAGGCCTAATCAATGAATGCAATTCCCGAAGCACCACAATCGATGAGAGCTGATATTACCACTGTTTTACTATTGAATTTAACAGTTATTGGTACTACAAAATGCTCACCAAACAAGCGAGATTCATCAACAGACATAGGTGCAGGCAAGGAAAACGTAGACAAAGATAAGTGGCCCTGGGCAGGTCCCTTGCTAGTGTCAGTAACTAGGCAAGGGACATGGCTTTTCCCGACTCATCAACCTCTTCGATCCTGGATTTGGAGATGGCGTATGCGGCCATCAAGTGGTTTTTTCGGAGAGGACATGCTGCGATAAAATGGTCCCCTTTTCCACATGCTATGCACAGCCCGTTCATTCAGCGGTGATCTCTCTCCTCCTGGGTTAACTGTAGCCTACCTGCGGATAGGTCCATAGGTGCAGCACCACCTGCTACGAGAGAGGGGTACGTGGGTTTGTTGGCCGAGGCTGGAACTTGGGCAGGCTTGGGAGTCGGTTACTGTTGTTAGTGTTGCTGTAGTTGCTGAGGTGAGTAGGTGGAAGGGCGGAAGGTAAGGCGGTGTCTCAACCTAACCATCCGTTGTTCCACCCTGAATGCTTGGTCAATTAATTCGTCGAGATTCTTGGTCTCTGGAAGGGTGACCATAGTTTGTTGAAGGTCGTCATTCAGTCCCTCCTGGAACTGCTCGAGCTTTGACTGGTCGTTCCACAATACTTCTACTGCCAGCCTGGAGAACTCTACCATATATGTAGACAGATCCGAATTGCGTTGTTTCAGGGCTCGGAGGGCTCGGCTAGCCGTACTCATGGCATCGGGGTCCCCAAAAGCCCTGTCTAGAATAGCGAAGAGTGCCGGAATGCCGTTCAGCTTAATCCCAGTGTTAAGGACATATGGCTGGATTTGATCTACTGCCTTACCCTCCAGCAGGGCAAAGACATAAGCCAAATGGTGTTGCTCGGATGGGAATCTGACTGAGTCCCCATTGAGTTTGAAGTTTACCGAGTTCTTCCAGGCTTGGAGGCAAGCCCTATCCCCATTAAATTTAGGGGGGGTTGGAATACTTTCGGTTTTGGCGGTTGGTGCGGAGGGTGGGGTTGCCGACATAGCCGCTATAGCGCGGTTGAGGGTCTGGATCATGGGTCGCTCGTTGGCCATAGCGATGGTGGCATTGTCGAGGTCGTTTTGGAGTACTGTGATTTCTTCATCGGCGGATCTCAGTTTCTGTTCCGCCACGGCCAAGCTATTGCCGAGTTCGGCCCCGATGGCATCCATGGCCTCGAAGATGTTGATGATCTCTCGACGATAGGCATTCAATTCGTGCAGGCCTGAGGGTATAGGGGAGTTCCTCCAGGTTTGAAACCTGACAGCAGGTGGAGGGGTTCTGGACATGACAGCGTACCAGTTGGTCAAGAAGATCCAACGTAGTATAACGATGGCTCTGGGGACAAGGCGACCAAGGGGTACGCCGGGGCAAAGGCAAGGCTAGGGTGACACTCACATAAGAACGCTACGTGTACGACTAGGGGAAAAGGCTAGGATGGGGGCAAGGGCGAGAGAGGCAGTGGGCAAGGGACATGAGATACGTGGAGGCAGTTGCCGCGTGTGTCGGAGGAAGGCAGCTGTGCTACAGAGCTGTTCACGAGACAAGGGAGGTGCACAAGGGAGGTGCACAAGCGCTAGGAGAGGCAAGGTCCTGTATTGGGTATACAAGATGTTAGATAGAGATCCAACGACAGTACGAGGGACAGGGGCTATATATACATAATTCCGGGCTAGGGCAACAGAAGGAATAAGCTTCCCAAGATCCCTTATCTCGGAAGCCAAGCAAGGTAATGATAACCCATCACCTACGATCGCAGGTGATGATAAAGGCAATAATAACAATAACCCATCAACGACACCCAAACAAGCCTGTTCGAGTGACAAATTAAGACTAAGAACATGGTTGTGACAGTTGGTTTCATCTGGATTAACTCTATAGTACTTGATATATCAGTAAGAAAAAAGTGGTGTCTGGATGTACTACCTAGTGTCCAAATGAGAAAGCTTATATATATACATTCTATACATTCTATGCATCTAGACACTAGCTATATTGCAATACAATCAGGACGCCGAGCTGAGTTACAATACAATTTAGATATCTAGTTAAGTTGCAATACAATCTGAATGCCCAGCTAAGTTACAATACAATCTAGATATCTGGCTATGTTACAAATACAATCTGAATACGATTGGGGCAATTAAATCCATCTAAATACTAGTTAGCATATTTCAATCTTTAGATATTAGAGTTCCTTCCCTTAGTATTATTATATTGTTAACACTATAGTTACAATACACCTACTTGTAGGTATGATACTCTAATATCAGCTAGGTGTATAGCTACTCTTACAACCATTAATTATACATATAGTAGAAATATCCCTTGTATTCACTAATAATTATATACATAGAAGTATTAAGTAATATATATATGTATAGAGTATACAATCACTACTTCAATCGCTCTAACACTCACTCTAATACTTACTCTAATACTCACTCCAATATTTACTCTAATACTTAATCTAATACTCACTCTAATACTTACTTTAATATTTACTCTAATATTTGCTACACTTCTCTTTCTAATATATACTCCAACACTCACTCTAATACTTCTCCTAATACCTACTCTAATACTCACTTTTATACTTACTCTATTACTCACTTTAATACTTACTATAATGTGCTAGGATATGAAGCAAATAGAAAATATATAGAAAAGAAAAGTATATATATAAGAAAACTATAGTTGTAAAAGATAACTACTAAGGCTGACAATTTAGACTTTCTGAAGATAATGAAATAAGAGATAATAAAAGAGATGTATTAGGAAAGAAAATAGTTTGTCTCCAGTGTCTCTAGAGACAGTATTGCCACTGGAGACAAGGTGTGTCTCCACGATTGGCAAAATGTCTCCCAGTGTCTCCAGGAGACACTGGGAGATACTGGGAGACACATAGGAGACACTTAGGAGACACCTAGAAGACATAAAAGACACAAAAGACACCAGAGACAACCCTGTCTCCTGGAGACACCACCTGGCGTCCCGATGCCACTTTTTTCTTGCTGATGTGGCATAATAATAACTAATAGTACTTATCCCTCTTTCACTCATAAGTACCATACTATTTAATACCTGGCCTAGTAATAGTCATATAGGAAAATTGTAGTTATAGTATTGAGATATATATAGAGTTTATACTTTCTGATATGTTTTGTAGGAATTTATATAGTCATAGGTATAAATATATATATGTAAAAAACTTATGCTTTTAGAGACTTATATATATATATAGGAGAAACTTATACTTATAGAAATATATATATATATATAGTAGAAATCTATATATTTATTGACTTATATATATAGGTCTCCAAAAGTATGAGTTTCTAATATATATATATATATATATGCCCATAAATACATAGATTTCTCATATATATATATATATATATCTTCAGAAGTATGAGTTTCTTATACATATATATCGAAGTCTCTAAAAGTATGAGTTTCTTATATATATATATATATATATATACTCACGACTACATAGATTTCTTACATATATATATATCTGTCTCTACAAGTATGAGTTTCTTACATATATATATATAAGTCTCTAAAAGTATAAGTTTCCTACATATATATATATATATATATATACCTATAAATATATAGATTTCTCGTATATATATATATATATCTCTACAAGTATAAGTTTCTTACATATATATACATAAGTCTCCAAAAGAATAGGGGTATTCAAAGTTAAATTTATACGCCGTATATTTCGAATATCTTGGCAACCGAAAAAACACTCGATTTTCGTTTTTACGAAAATCGCCACACAACCATTTATCCATGGTTTGACCATGGAAAAACCATATATACGACCGAATAACCCCGAATAAACAGAAAGCTTTGGGAAATTTATTCACTCCACGCCAAGGCCCACAAAATCCCTGAGGGTCTCGTGACTTTGGAATACGCTAAGAGGTCCCCATGAGAACTTATGAATTTACTAAGACGGATCTCTTGTCACAACCTTGTCAACACGACCTTGATAGCTATAGCCAAAGACTCATGCCTCGTGTCAGTAATAAACGGAAGTTGGTGACATGGTACCGAGAAGGGTTAAAGGCAGCAGCTGACGATGCAGGCCAGGAAGAGATGGTTAAGGCCCTAGATGAAGCATTTGAGGGGCTAATAGAGGAGATCGTGGGTGGTGATGCTGACCTTCTGGAGGCTTAACTCACTTTTTGATTCAAGTTGGATGGTATACTCTGTAGTCTGGCTTGCACTAGCCCCTCCCCAGATACTACTGAAGGGGTTGCACTGTTGAATGGGCTTTGGCGCTGATTACCTTCATGATGGTAGTGCCAAGATTTCGCCAAAACCCCGCTACATAGCATTTACTTTAGCCGAACGTGGTATAGCATCTTGGGACTCTGGTCGCATAAAGCCACCCCCAGTTACGTGACGAAAACGATTTCAATTACCCATTTGGGCTACCAATTTATTCTGGTTTTTTGATAGCATATTCAAAGCTTGGCCGTTTATTCGGACGTAAAAAACGTACAAGGTTTTTAGCTAAAAAATAAACTTTGAATACCCCTAATAAGTTTCTTGTATTTATATATATATATATACTTGTGAATATATAAATTTCTCATATATAAATATATATATCTTCATAAGTATGAGTTTCTTGTATATATATATATATGCTTATGAATACATAAATTCCTATAAAATATATTATAAAGTATAAACTCTACATATATCTTAATACTATAACTATAATTTCCCAATATGACTATTACTAGGCCAAGTTTTATATAGTATAGTATTTAGGGATGTAAGGGGGATGAGTACTATTAGTTACTATTATACTACTTCTTTTGTTATTACTTATCTTATTATCTTTAGAAAGTCCAAATTGTTAGCCTTAGCAGTCAGTCTTAGTAACTATAGTTTTCTTATATATATACCTTTCTTCCCTATACATTTTCCCTTCACTCTATATTCTAGCATATTATAGTAAATATTAGAGTGAGTAATAGAGTGAGTATGAGAGCAAGTATTGAAGCAAGTATTAGGGCAAGTATTAATGTAAGTATTAGATTGTGTATTAGAGGGAGAATTAAAGTAAGTATTAGAGCAAGTATTAGAGTAAGTATTAGAGTGAGTATTAGAGTGAGTATTAGAGTAATTAAATTAGTAAGTACATATTCTATATATATATCTATTACTCAATACTTTTGTATATATAATTCTTAACAAATACAAAGGATATTTTAGCTATGTGCATATTTAATAACTACAATAGTAGCTATGTACCTAGTATATGTATTGTAGAAGAGAGCGATTGTGGGCTATCCATTAGTAATACCAGCAGTATAACCTATAGTATTGGAGATAAGTTGCCTGTTCCATATTGCATCTAAGAGGAGAGAGTATCTACAAAGAGTATATATTGTATCTCAGGTAAAAGAGGACACTTGTATTGTGTTCTAGAAGCAAAAGGACGCTCGTATTGTATTCTAGATATAGGAACACCTGCCAGAGGCGAGTGTTAAGTTTCAGGAGCTGAAACCTAGTACATTGCATTCCAAGTACAGACACTAGCTGCTAGTGTATTCCAATGTAAGAAAAACAAGTATTAGCATTCTGATCTTAAGTTTTTGTCCTATATGTCCTGTATGTCTTATGTATCTAAATGTACAGGATACAAATACAATTTCTTGCTGATGGTACTTATACCTTTTCTTATTACTATTGTGACCTATAGTAATTGTGATTAATTCTATGGTATAGGCAGACTGACTATTCTCTTCTAAAAAACCTAATTAAAAGTATGATTTATATATATATAATAATATAACTTATTATATATAACTATATCATATAGTCAGCAATACTAATTTAAGGGCAGTATCCTAATCTTACCTGTATATATGATATATATAAGACAGATATAACTATAACATCTATATATATATATAATACTTATATTATACTAATACAGGGTAAGTACTAGTAATATATCTCTGCTAGCAGTTATATTTAAGTGTAGTATACTAAAAATATAACTAATCTTACTCAAAGTGTGCAATAGTAGGGTTGGTCAATCATTATTTCAATTAAACTAATTTCAATTATAGAGCGCCTTAGTGAGCACCTTGGCATCTTGGCCTCATCACTTATTGGCTAGAGCCTTAATCATAATTTAATTGAACTCTTAATTGGTTAAGGGACTCTAGATTTCCATAATGAAATAATTGAAATTAAATTAGTACCCTAGTTAACATCATAACCCTACTCACAACTCTCAATATTTTTATAACACTACACATCCTTGATATCATGATACTACCCAACATTGTACAATGATATCTAAAAGACAGAACTGAATAATTCCTAATCAAGTTCTCTAAGATCAATATTCCTCTTACATATGCTTCTTAGCACTTTCTCGAGCAGTAAAATAGTGGCCTGCCAATATCTTTTTATAAATACCCAATACCTCGTCCAATAGTATTAATATCATATTATCCTCAGGCGTCACCTTGAATACCTCTATAAGTAGCTCTATAAGCTCCCAAATGTGTTTCAGTAACATCCTCCGCCATTTAATTTGTAGTATATTGATAAATACTTAATCACAATCTTGATATTACTAAGCAGAATTAACTGAAGATTTAACCTAGTTGGCCAACTTTGGTTGGTCAAACAAAAATTTTAATTTGTGCTAGTTTTGCCATACCAAGGTGCTCCATAATTGAAATTAGCTTAATTGAAATAACAATTGACCAACTCTAATGAAAGTGGTTACCTAGAGGAGTAAGTGAAGTAAGTAGCAGAAGTAGAAAGAAATAGAAAGTAAGGCTTTCATTTCTTATATTTCTTAGATATTAGCATATAGCCCAAAATAGTATTCTAATTTACTTATCCTAAAGTAGGAAACTTATAGGTTATGTTTTTAAAATACACCACCATATTATTTTTATAAATATAGACTTTCAAATAAGTCTACAAAAGTAGTTTTATCAGGAAATATTTGAAGAAATTTAGTATTAAATGTTTAGTATAGATCACTAAAATGAGTAGTCTTATTATGACTAATAATCAATATTGCTTCGAAAAGTCTTTAAGAGAGATTTGACTTTCCTACCAGACTTTTTCAATTCCTAGTTATACATTTCATACATCTATAAAATCCTATATTGAATTAAAAATAAATTTAACTACTATAATATTATCTACTCTTATAAGTTTAACTATATAGTACTAATTTTTTCATCTTATATTATAGTTACAAGTAATCTATTCTTTAACTAAATTGAGTGAATACTTATAACTGAGGTAAATAGAAGCTAGTTCCATAATCATTTGCCTATATATATCTCTATTAGATAATAGTATAATAAGTCAACTCATCTCTTTAAAGAAAGTTCATTTCTTCATCCACTTTGGATATCTGAAAGAGGATGGAATTTATTCAAAATAGTCAAGTAGTTTCCTATATACTTTAAAGTGATACATACCTATAGTAAGGTTATACATGACTTTGAGATCTAAAAATACTATTTAGTTTTTATCTACTTCCTATTTAAGCTTAATACTTAGAAACTTCAGGTACTTTTTTGTATATTCTAGTGCTAAATATTTATTTGGTATAAAGATTATAGTAAATATATCATTACTATACCTTTTGTACAAATATATACTAGAATCTTTAATCATATATAGTTCATATTTAGTCTTATATAAATTAGTAATATATAGTAAACTTGTAACTTCTATTACTAATCTATCTGTTTGTAAGAATAAGTTACTACTATACTTAAAAACAAGGTAGTTGTTTATAATAGAACAAAGTTCTCAAGCTAGTTTGCCTTTAACCTCTTTATAATGTTTTAAAGCTATAGAGTTGATAACTATATAAAAAGCATTAAGTAGTATATTTGAATAAAATACTTTTATATCTATAATGAATAGTATTAGACAGTATTTATTCGGTACCATTTATACAATCTATAACCATAGGCATAGATAGTTATGTATTTTAGTTCTGCTGAGGTAAGACTTCAGAAGGATAGGGAGATTACTATATAGGACATTCTGCTAAGTAACAGTAATTAACTAGTGTAATCTATTATATATTAATTTGTACTATCTAAGCTATATAATCTTGATCTGATCGGTATGTAGGCTTGCTTGTCCTATTCTGTACTTGCTTGTTTCTTTTTTTTCTAGATTTCAAAGGGAATTCAGCAGCCTATTTATACTCCTCTGAGATTTAATAACTAAGGAAATAAATACAATAAAGTATAGTACACCAGAAGGTAGTAGTATACTATATAAAAGAGGTCATGTGGCAATAGTAATGAGCCATATAGCCTAAACAATAGTCATGTGGCTATAGTAAGGAGTTATGTGGCCTAAACAAGAGTTATGTGGCTATAATAAGGGTGTACTTATATAGCAAGTTCCATGGAATATCCGATGGCAAATTCCACGTACTATGGACATTTATAAAGCAGTAGAAAGTAGTAGAAGGCTAGTCTTTTGACTGAGAGACTTAGTTATATAACATAGTAGTAATATAGGAAATACAAAAGTATATAATCAATTATATAAGTAATGAAGCAATGTTTACTATTACACTTCCCTACATAAAAGGATTTTCTATCCTTACTTCTCTCGCTCTGCTAAATTGGTTTCCATATATCCTAAGATTTAATGCATTATTAATATATTAGTATTAATATCAATATCCTTAGTATTTCTTTAACTTATAATTCTATCTCATTCTTGTTAGATAAAAGCTTAAGTCTTATCTCTAGTTTATGGTTCTGAATTCCTCTAGTTGTTTATTGTCTTTTGAATGTATTTTCTATACTTCCAGTCATCTAGAAGTCTTGAAGAATATCAGTAGTAATATCCTTGATATTTACCTAGAAATTATGTTTAGCAGAGTATCCTAGCTATTTAACCTTACATTATCTTTTTCCAGTTAGAAGAGCTGTTCTGAATTCTAATACCTTTTCAACTTCCTAATGATTAACTTAAATTAGTCCCAGTTCTTAAGTTTGTCTATGAGAAAACTAAGTAGGATTATTTTTGTAATAGGGTTTAAGGTTGCTAATATGAAATGTATTATATATGAGGTAGAGGTCAAGTTGACTGGATAGGTTGAGATTATAGTTGTTTCATTTTCAATTACTAGAAACAATAGGAAAGGGACCTAGTCATTTTAGTTTGAGCTAAACTAAGATATTCAATAAGTTAATATTTTCTGAGAAAAGCATAACTTATTGTCCGATTGAAAGTTTTCCTATATTGGATAGTTGTTTGCTCACTTGAGATGCTTGAGTCTTCTTGGCATTATATAGGTTTTTGAACATTACCTTATGTAATGAATGGTACTAGATAGTATTCATTCAGTAACATTTATACAATCTATATCCGTGGGTACAGACATTTGTGTATTTCGGTTCTGCTGAGGTAAGACCTTAGAAAAGTAGGGAGATTACTATGTTAGATGTTCCTGGAGGGAACAGTAATTAACTAGTGTATTCTATCTTATATAATTTGTGCTATCTAAGCTATATGATCTTGATCTGATCAAAATATAGGCTTGCTTACTGCTGTATGCTTGCTTACTTTCTATGTCTCTGTGTGGATTCCAGAGGGAATCTAGCAGCCTATTTATACTCCTCTGAGATCTGATGACTAAGGAAATAAATATAATAAGGGGTGGCACACCAAAAGGTGGTGTGCTATATAAAAGGAGTCATGTGGTTATAGTAATGAGTCACACGTCATAAACGATGGTCATGTGGCCATAGTAATGAGTCACACACTATAAACGATGGTCATGTGGCCATAGTAATGAGTCACACACCTTTAAACAGAGGTTACATGGCCATAATGAGGATGTCCTTATATGGCAAATGCTATGGAACTTCCCATGGCAAATTCCGCATGCTATGGATACTTATAAAGCAATAGGAGGTGGTGGAAGGCTAGTTCTTCAACCGAGAGGCTTAGTTATATAATATAGTAGTAATATAGGAAATACAAAAAGTATATAATCAATTATATAAGCAATGAAACAACGTCCTTCATTACACTTCCCCACATAGAAGGATTTCCTATCCTTACTTCTCTCGCTCTGCTATATTGGTTTCCATATATCCTAAGATTTGATATATTGTTAATACATTAGTATTAACATAAATATCCTTAGTGTTTCCTTAACTCATAATTCTATCTCGTTCTTATTGGATGAGAGCTCGGGTCTTATCAATGGTTCGTGGTCTTTGTTTTCCTTTAGTTCTTCGACGTCTCTTGAATGTATTTTCCATACTTCCGGTCATCCAGAAGTCCTGAAGAATTTCAGTAGTGATATCCTTGGCATTTACTCAAGAATCATGTTTAGGAGAGTATCCATGTCATCTGACCTTATATTGCCTTTCTCCAGTTCGAGTAGCTGTTCTGAATTCTAATACGTTTCCAACTTCATAATAGTCATTTTGAATTGGTCCTAGTTCCTAAGATTGTCTGTGAGGGAACTGGGTAGAATCATTTTTATAGTATAGTTTGAGTTTACTGATATGAAAAGTATTATATATAAGGTGGAGGTCAGGTTGACTAGATAGGTCTAGGCTATAGTTATTGTGTTTCCGATTACTAGAAATAATGGGAAATGGGCCTAGCCATTTTGGTTTGAGTTTGGGTGAGATATTCGATAGGTTAATATTTTCTGAGGAAAGCATAACTTGTTGTCTGACTAAAAATTTGGCTGTATTTGGTAGTTGTTTGTTTGCTTGAGATGCTTGAGTCTTCTTAGTATCATATAGGATTTTAGACGTTACCTCATGATATTTATTTGCCATTACATATGCATTAATAGAGTATGGAAGTATTGATATGTCAAGATGTGTATTAAATCCAAATAGTGTGGAAAAGGGGCTATTCTGTCTAGCAACATTATACCTAAAGTTAAGTTTCAACTGTATCTCTAGTAGTTTCTGCAGCCAATCAAATCCTTCAATTTTATAGGCTCTTGCTACTTGTAGAATTTCTTTGTTCACAATTTCCGATTGTCCATCTGTACGTGGATGATATGCGGTGGACAGTTTCAACTTGATTCCTTTATTCCTAGCTCAATCTTGAAAGTGCGTTGACATAAAAAGAGTGTCGTAGTCAAAAACAATACAAAAAGGGTATCCCATAGTTGGGACTACATGAGTATCAAACGTAGCAGTACATTGTTCTGCTGTGAAATTATCTAATACAGGAATAAGAAACTTAAATCCTGATTGTCTATCGACAATCATCCAAAGTCGTGAAATACAAACTATATGATCTTCTTCAACAGGAATATTCAGGTACAAAATTGAACACTTAGTAACTACAGGTGCTAACTTAAGAAAATCCATCGATATGTCAGTTTATGGCCTGCTTGGTACATGTATAAGAGTTATGAGTCCAAGTGGTGCCCTGTTGGAATACTTTATTCATTAACAAGTATCACAACTTCTTATATAGTCCTTAGTTGGTTCTGCAAAGGACTAGCAATCATATCAGTCAGTAAGATATTTCATCATTTTTTCAATACTACCATGAGCGGTTACTTCATGTGCATCTTTAATAACCAATTCAAGATAGTTCTTACCTTCGATATTAAAGGTAGAGGGCAAGACTAATCTCTATTGTCCTTGTCACTTCTTGACATATAATAATCCATCTTTTCTTCTATAATCCTTACGGTTCACAAAGGTATCATAGTAGTTCTTCCAGATAGGACATACTCTCATACACGATTGATAAGTAGCTTTCATACCTATACCTTGGTCAAGCCAATGTGTGATGAAGTCGTCCTTGTTGTCTTCCTATCCGTCACTAATATGTTTCTCTTCAATGAACTTGTTGAAGGTCAGTTCAATCCTTAAGTTGAAGTTATTGATGGTGGGTTTCTTCTCTTTGCATATGGAAGTATTATGTTATGAAAACTTACAGAAACCACAACGCTGTCTTGAGGTTTTGGTATATTGGATAAAAGAGGGTGCTGAATCTTTGTCAATAGCTACTCGCTTTTTAGAATGAGTGTTGATGGCAGCGGTATTGATAGGAATTGCGTTGCTGCTACTAGCAGTTGCAGCTGGTTGTTGAGGTACAATCTATGGTTGTTGAGGGGCAACAGGAGTATTCATGATCTCCTCTTCCAATTATTGGGTACTCATTTATTTGGTGGGGTTACTGAACTAAATGCTGGGTTAGAGAGGGTAGTATATTGGTTTATTGGTAATCCATATTTTTGCCCATTCTCTGATTTCTTGGATAGCTTTTTCATGGCTAAGAGCTTGTGGAGGTGGATAAGCTGGTATTTGTTGTACTGGTGCTAGTTCCTTTTGAGACTCATTTGCAGATACGAGATGCGCAATACGAGTCATAAGGAATTCCTTCTCCTTCTTAAAAACTTAGGCTGACAGGTTACAGTTCAAACTGCCATATCCATGGTAGTTGCAGATTGCACATATTTCGACAGTGAATATGCGGTTGTTCATGGTGTGGGAGCTGCCATAAGTTGGACAGTAAAAATCTCGGCAAAAGGACCAGTACATCCTTTTATGTTGTTGCCAATTACTATGAGCCAGGTTGATAGCAATTTCCTTCACTTCTTCGGGAGCAAGGGTATTTTGTTGAGTGTTTTCAAAAGAGGGAGGCCTATATCTTAGTCCAAGAACTATTAAAGCTTTGTTCTTATTTATATTGGGTACACGATCATACCCACTGAAAACTTCTTCTAGTATGGTAGATAGAGTCTCATCGTCTGAGGACTTTTTTTCCTTCATCAAATCATATTCGCTTTCTTTATCTGGAATACCTTCGAAGTATAGACAGAAGATATGGTGTCCAAGTTCTTTGGCTCTTTCACAACATTTATTGAAGTCACAGTCAATATGCTTGAAATTGATAGCTCCACGAGAAACCATATTGTTCTAAGTAGAGGTTTCTAGTAAGTAGAAAGTTTTTAGAGCATTGTTAGAGATATTGCAGTTGTAGGTATGGTTAGGAGGATCGATGCTATTGGAGATATAATTGTCCTCAGTAGTGGGAGTGTTCAAGTATTTATGCTTTCTTGATAGAGTATCTGCTATCAAATTTTCCTTTCCTGCAGTATACTGTATATCTGTATCAAATTCCATTTGGTAATCTTGCTATCGCCTCAATTTTTGACTTGCAAGTATTTGAGTATAAAAGGTTACTAACGGTTTGTGGTCTGTAAAAATAGTGAACTTGTGACCTCTTAATTGTGCTTTAAAAAATTTCAATGAGTCAATAATCGCTAATAATTCTTTTTGAAAGGTAGGATAATTAAGTTATGCTGGATTAAATTTTCTGGAGTAGAAGTATGATGGTCTGATGTGTGTCAATAGTTCTTGACCTATCCACAATCCTAGTTCTACATCACTAGCATCACAAGCTAAATATTTGGGTTCAGTAGATTTATTATTCCAGGGTTTTAAAACATGTGGGGAATTCACAAGTTCCTTAAGTTTTTCAAACACTGCATTATAAGTATCTGTCCATTCCCATTTCTTTATTTCTCCTTGCAGTTTTGACAAGGTGCTTGCATACGATGCCAAGTCAAGAATAAATTTGCTGAGATAATTAACAATTCCGAGGAATCACCTAAGATTCTTTTTTTTTGTAGGAGTTGGAAATGTTAATATAGTAGTCCTATTCTTTGGGTCTACATGGAATCCATCCGATGTCAAAACGTGTCCTAAGATTTCTAATCTTAAAGTAAAGAACTAGTATTTACTTTCTTTGAGATAGAATTTCTCATCCTGTAGATGATGAAGTACTTTCTTCAATAATTCTATATGTTCTTCATATATTTTGGAGAATATAATAATATCATAAATGTAGATAATTAAATTTTTATAGACAATGTTCTTAAAAATTTCATGCATAATGTGAACTATAGTAGCTGGTGCATTATGATCCCCTTGTTGCATAACTCTACTTCTGAAATATCCCATATAACATAAAAAGGTACTGTGTTGTTCAGATTCTTTATTGTTCCTGATATTAAAAAATCTATTGGCTAAGTCAAGCTTAGTCCAAATTGGATTCTCTGCTACTAGTTCAATTGCTTCATTGATATCTGGCAATGAAGTATGATCCGGTTCGATAGCTAAATTGCGGTCTCGATAGTCATTGATGTGTCTGGCTTCTTCCTGTTTATCTCGTTTAGGGATAGTGAACATGACTACAGCATTTGTGTCATTTTCTACTTTATATATGTGACCTGATGCTTCTTCTTTGACTAATTTGTCATGGATTTGTTGTCTAAATCGATGTCTTAAGGGTCGCCATTTTGGTATCCAAGTAGCTCTTACTTTTGGTTTAATAGAGTAATTAATTTTTCTTAGTGGCGGTAATTCCTATAGAATTGTCTTGGGAAATAATAAGAGAAACTCCGTTATAGGGTTGAATTGTTTCTGTACTATAGAAACAGCTGTCATGAGTTCTCTTTCTAAATCGGTTTCTTCTGTGTCACTAATATTTTCCCAATTATCTGTTTCACTACAATCTGTAACTGATTCATAGCTAACCTGTGTATACACTGATCTCATAGCATTCGCTATAGTTCTAGATCCTCATCAGCAAGAAAAAAGTGGCATCGGGATGCCAGGTGGTGTCTCCAGGAGACAGGGTTGTCTCTGGTGTCTTTTGTGTCTTTTATGTCTCCTAGGTGTCTCCTGAGTGTCTCCCATGTGTCTTCCAGTGTCTCCTAGTGTCTCCAGGAGACACTGGGAGACATTCTGCTAATCATGGAGACACACCTTGTCTCCAGTGGCAATACTGTCTCTAGAGACACTGGAGACAAACTATTTTCTTTCCTGATGCTTTCCATACACTTAGCTGAAATCGAGAAATATTTTCTGGTTAGATAGTGACTAGTTCTTAGTGGGCAGGAATTATTGCTCGCACTTTGCTGAGAGCAGGTTCTCCTAATTTCATATCCTATCCAGTCAAATGAGCTACATAGAATGTTCGTTCTTCTACGTAACCTATCCAATCTAGTTTGATAGTACAAGCTTTGTCTATTGTTCCTTTTAAGCCTTTAATTGCAGTACTCAATGATTTCTTCTCAATACTTCTAGTCGGTATTTTGTATAAGTATACAAATTGAGAATTAATTAAGTCTCCTCCCTTTGTTTGGAGATCAATTAAAGCTAGTATAGGGTGTTCATTAGCTTTAATGAATACCTTGCTAAAATCTGGTACCTGTCTTGACAAGGGTCATTCCTTGATTTTTTCCTCATTGTTTTTATCCTTGGTGGCTATTGGTATAGCTAAATCTTATGCGGCTGTACGCATGGGTACCTTATTTTTTCGTTTTGTACAGTCCTTGTAAGAGTGTCTAGGGTTCCAACACCATAGACATTTCTTGTCTCTAATTAATTGCATCTTTGTCTTCTAATCTAATTTCTATATAATGGTGTCCCAATCTGAGTCCTTCCGTTTTTCTGTGTTGCATTTGGTGTTGGGATTGCTGCTACAATTAAATCCTGTTTTTTGCCATTGATTCTAGTCTCTGTATAGACTGTAACTTTGATTTTCATTCTAAGGGTGTTATCGTTGAGATGTATTTGGTGTGGGTGGCAGGGTAATATCTTTTTTTGAAGCTTCATATGACTCTACTTAATGCATGAGCTGATCATATGACCATTCTTCTTTGATTAAAGGAATTAATGTAACTGACATATATGGCGGCAAGTGATTAAGAAACTTTCTTCTTTTTACTTGCTGCGATATTGATTGTTTACCATCCTTGTTAATCAATTTGATTTGCATTTCAGTAAGCCAGTTGGTGAACTTTTTAATTCTCATGTGAGATCCATCCTTGTATAGTGTGGCAGTCTCCCATCGTTTCCACAAAATGTCCTTACTAGTGGAGGGTATCAGAAAATCCCTTAGCGCTAGTATGAATTTAAAGAATGTTGCATTCTTTCCTTTTTCTCTTAGGAATTGATTATAAGTAGTGAGCGTATTTCCTTCTATTCTGAATCTAACAATTTCCAAAGCTGAAGGATCTTCCAAATCTATTCCTTTATTAACAAACCAATGTTGCATTGCTGTAGCCCAAGAGTCAAAATATTGTGAGACTTACTATTTTTTGTCTTCTCCTCTTATTTTTTCTAGTAGATCAATCTTTATTCCTTTTAAAGCATTTGTTGCTTTATGGTTACCCATTGTAACTATTCCTGTTATCAATTCCTATTGTTGTTGTTCAACTAATTTTCCTCGTTTGGGTTTTCTTTTAAGAGTTTGACTTGCAACAGACGATGCCTTATTAGAGTCCGAGCTATCATCTCCACTATCATCGGGGTCTCCTCCTCCTCCTTCCATTTTCTGCTTCAGTTAGTCTAGTCCTGTGTCTAGATCATCATCGTCTTCTAGTAATTCTATATCTTCTGGTGGTTGGTCTTTGTCGTCTGGTTCTTTTGCTGACCCAGTCCTCCTTTCTGGTATCTTAGGTACTTGACCTTTACCTTTTGATTGATCTTTAGGTGTTCTCAGGAACGCTGCTAGAAGTTCTTTAATAGGATTGAAAAAATCCTCCGAGGTATGTGCTGATTCTTCTAGATAAGTGCCGCTCATCATGAATGCCATAATATCTTCCCAGTTATTTATTACCTAATTCGGTTTCTTTAAAAGTAGAACGACAGGTTTCTTTGATTCCTTACTTAAAAATGCATTCATATTTAAGTCTTTTTTTTTGAATGGGTAAGGTGTTAGCCATAAATAGTGTTTTACTATAGCTTCCATTAAGAGTCGAGTATTTTTAGGATAATACTATTGGGCATGTCCCATTGAGCGAGTATATTTCAAAATCTCCTCAATTGTTAGTAGATGTCTGTTATAAAATTCTTCTGGTGTGATAGGCAAAGCCATACTAAAATATAGTTTGGTTCCTGCTCCACCTGATTTTCCTATTAATATATCTATGAGCAGATTTATTTCCCCTTCCGTATTAGGAACTACAAATCTACTTCAGCAAGAAAAAAGTGGTATCAGGACGCCAGGTGGTGTCTACAGGAGACAGGGTTGTCTCTAATGTCTTTTGTGTCTTTTATGTCTCCTAGGTGTCTCCTAAGTGTCTCCCATGTGTCTCCTAGTGTCTTCCAGTGTCTCCTAGAGACACTGGGAGACATTCTGCCAATCGTGGAGACATACCTTGTCTCCAGTAGTAATACTGTCTCTAGAGACACTGGAGACAAACTATTTTCTTTCCTGATGTAGTCTTTCTGGGAGTTTCTTCTACTAATTTCGTAATATCTTTAGGTAACATAGTTAACCGTCTCGACGTCTTAGTCTTCTTACTAAGTTCAGACGCCATTATGTCTAATTTTGTCATCTGTCCGCAACCAAATGCAGCTGGTTATGTGATACGATTGTCGAGTTACTTTTTTTCTTTAACACCTTACTGTGCTGATGGTATAGTAGCTGATAATCCTTATGATCTCTGTTCGACTGACAGTTCTATTGGCTTGGTGGCTCACGCAGCTGGTGAGGCTGGATGTCAGGATCCTGATATTTCTTATGGTCCTGGTTTTTCTTCGTCTACTAGTTTAGAATCTAGTTCTAGTTCTTCCGGCAAGAGTGTCACTTTTTCTGATTGGTGTCTTGAGGTAGACGTTGGGGACACAGAGGTATTGATAGAAATGTCTGGGCCTAAGGAAGGTTCTAATAGAGGTAATTCTTTTCTAGAGGAAATGGCTGTAGTGGAGGCAGCGAGATTTGAGCCTTAGGATTGTGACGCTTGGTTATTTAGACCAATTATTCCTAGGACTTGGGGGACCAGTTTTTCAATGGTGTACTGGATTTACAGGTACAGATGTAATGGCGGTTGCCAGGAGTGCAAGATGAGTTGTCGATCTTATTAGGAAAAGTGTTGTAAACGAGGGTAGGATTGTTTAATAGAGGATACCACTGCCTGTTAGAGCTCTGCTTAGCTTGCTTCTAAGTCTTTTGTTGATTTACTGCAGTTAAGAGTCTGATGTATCATTTGTTGGATCTTTTTAGCTAGCTAGTTGAATAACGATATCGATTTTATATATGCACTTGTGTGTCAAATTTTATACACTTGCGTGAGTGTAATAAAGGTATCTGAAAGTTGATCAGGCCTTGGATTTAAGAGTAAAGATTAGGTAAGTGAGTTAAAAAAAATGTAATGAATGGTACTAGATAGTATTCATTTGGTACTGTTTATACAATCTATATCCGTGAGCATAGACATTTGTGTATTTCAGTTCTACTGAAGTACGACCTCAGAAGGGTAGAGATATTACTATGTGGGACGTTCCCGGAAGGAACAGTAATTAACTGGTGTAACCTATCTTATATGATTTGTGCTATCTAAGCTATATAATCTTGATCTGATTAGAATATAGGCTTGCTTGCTGCTGTATGCTTGCTTGCTTTCTTTGTCTCTGTATGGATTCCAGAGGGAATCCAGCGGCCTATTTATACTCCTCTGAGATCTGATGACTAAGGAAATAAATACAATAAAGGGTGGCACACTAAAAGGTGGTGTGCTATACAAAAGGGGTTATGTGGTCATAGTAATGAGTCACACGCCATAAAGGATGGTCATGTGGCCATAGTAATGAGTCACACGCCATAAACGATGGTCATGTGGCCATAGTAATGAGTCACACGCCTTTAAACAGAGGTTACGTGGCCATAATGAAGGTGTCCTTATATGGCAAGTGCCATGGAACTTCCTATAGCAAATTCCGTGTGCTATAGACACTTATAAAGCAATAGGAGGTGGTGGAAGGCTAGTCCTTCAACCGAGAGGCTTAGTTACATAATATAGTAGTAATATAGAAAATACAAAAAGTATATAATCAATTATATAAGCAATGAAATAACGTTCTTCCTTACACCTTATAATATTCATTTGCTAGTATATATGTATTAATGGGGTATGGAAGTATCTATATACTAAGATATATATTAAATCTAAACTATATAAAATAGAGGCTATTTTGTCTACTAGCATTATACTAAGAGTTAAGTTTCAACTATATCTCTAGTAGTTTCTGTAGCCAATCAAATTCTTTAATTTTTTAGGCTAATGCTACTTGTAAAATTTTTTTGTTCATAATTTCCAATTGTCCATCTATATGTAGATAATATGCAATAGATGGTTCTAACTTAATTCCTTTATTTCTAGCCCAATTTTGAAAGTACATTGATATAAAAAGGGTATCATGATCAAAAATAATATAAAAGGAGTATCCCATAATCAGAACTATATGAGTATCAAAAGTAGTAGTACATTATTCTATAGTGAAATTATCTGAAATAGGAATAAGAATCTTAAATCCTGATTGCCTATCAACAATTGTCCAAAGTTATGAAATATAAACTACCTAATCATCTTTAATAGAAATATTCAGATACAAAATTGAACATTTAGTAAATACAGGTGCTAACTTAAAAAAATCCCTTGATATGTCTATCTATAGCCTACTTGGTACATGTAATAGGGTTATGAGTCCAAATGGTGCCTTGTTGGAATACTTTGTCCATTGACAAGTATTACAACTTTTGATATAGTCCCTAGTTGGTTCTACAAAGGACTGGCAATCATATTAGTCAGTAAGATATTTTAAAAATTTTTCAATGCTACTATGAGTAGTTGCTTTATGTGCATCTTTAATAACTAATTTGAGATAGTTCTTACCTTTAATATTAAAGGTAGAGGGCAAGACTAATCTCCATTGTCCTCATTGGTTCTTACTATATAAAAATCTATATTTGCTTTTTTAATCTTCATAGTTTACAAAGGTATTATAGTAGTTCTTCCAGATAGGACATACTCTCATACATAATTGAAATACAGCTTTCATACCTATACCTTAGTCTAGCTAATGTATAATAAAATAGTCCTTGTCATCTTCCTATCTATCACTAATGTAACGTGGGCTCTGGGAACAAGGCGACCAAGGGGTACGCCAGGGAGAAGGCAGGGGCAAGGGCAAGAGGCAAGAGGGGCAGAGGGCAAGGGACACGAGACACGTAGAAGCAGTTGCCGCGTGTGTCAAGGGAGGCAGCTGGGCTGCAGAGACAAGGCAAGGCAAGACAAGGACAGAAGGTTCGCGGGGTAGGCAGCAGGGCTGCAGAGTTGAGGCGAGACAAGGAGGTGCACAAGGGAGATGCACCAACGTGGAGAGAAGCAAGGCCCTGTATTGGATATACAAGACGTTGGATGGGGATCCAACGAGAGGGCGGAGGGACGAAGATATATATACATGATTCCAGGCCAAGGCCGTGGAAGGAATAAGCTTCCCGAGATTCCTATCTCGGAAGCTAAGATAATAATCACCCATCAACGACACCCGAACAAGCCTGTTCGAGTGTCAAATCAAGACTAAGAACACGGTTGTGACACTATCCCCCCTTTAGGCTGGAGCTCCAGCGACTAGGAGGCCTGGGCACGATAACCGGCAAAATCAACACAGGAAACAACAACAAAGGCAACGACAAGGATTTCAACTCCAAACAACAAGAAGAACGAGAAAAGCGAGAAGAACGAGAAGAACGAGAAGAACGAGAGTCGGACGGGCCCCACCGTATGACTCTCAAAAGACACAACATCATTCCATTGGGCGAGGCTTCCTTGGGTATTGCTGGTGGAATAGGGCGACCAAATCCTACGCATTCTCCAAGTCCTCTGCGGGTTGCCAGGTAGCCTCCTCATCCCCTAACCACTTGACCTTATACTGAACTCGTCCATAGCATTTTCTTGAGTCCAGTACCTCCTCAACCTCCCACTCCTCTTCACCTGCAATCACCACTGGAGGAGGTGGGGGGTGCTTTTGCCCGGGAAGGGGATCGTCGGCGGCTGGCTCGATCTCCGAGACATGAATGACCAGATGGCGCTTGATATCCTTGGGAAACCTTAGCTGATAAGCACGAGTGCCCACAGCTGCTAACACCTCGTAGGGGCCTAGGAACTTTTGATCCAGCTTACGAGATGGCCGTTCCGTTCGGAAGTGCCTGCTGGAGAGCCATACTTGGTCCCCTGGGTGGTATTTAGGAGCTAGCAACCGGGACCCATTGGCATACTCTGCTTGCCTGGCTTGGGCATAGGCCAACTCAGCCTTCAAGGTAGCATGGAGTTTTGTGATCTCTGTTGCGAAGTCCTTGGCTGGGGCATTCTCCCTGGCCTTGCGCAGAGGTGCCAGGGAGTCTACGAACCGAGGGTGCCAGCCATAATTGGCCAGGAATGGGGAGGTCTTCAGGGTCTCGGAAAAGTGGTTGTTGGCGGAAAACTCGCAGGTCGCCAGCAACGAAACCCAGTTATTCTGCTGATAATTGATGTACGCCCTCAGGTACTACTCCATGATGGCGTTCATGCGTTCTGACTGGCCATCAGTCTGAGGGTGGTATGCCGTGGACAAGTGTACTTCAATACTCAGCAGCTCACAGAAGGTTCTCCAGAAGTCGGCGACGAACTGAGGGCCAAGGCCTGAGACAACCGACGCCGGAAGGCCATGGTAACGGAAGACATTATTCAGGTAAAGGGATGCCAATTCAGGGGCTAAGCAGGTGTCTCGACAGGGTACCCTTGCAAGCCTAGTAGTGCACAGCCACCGTGTAGTGCACACTGTCTAAGACATACATATGCACCTGCCTCCTCAGCATTTCCCCAGCCGCAGTACACCCCCTAACAAACAGAATGGTATCAACCTACATCAGTCGAATCACGGAAGCCAGAGCAACACCACCAAGAGGCCCCCGATACAGAAATGCCCAAGTATACAGAACAACAGCTGCGAGATGCAGTCAAGCATGCTCTACGAGAGCCAGACGTACCTACCATACGTATTGCAGACCTCTATGGGGTAGAGCGCACCACATTGCGTCGGAGAGTGCTGGGGACCCACCAGGATAGGTCTATAGCTCACCAGATTGAGCAGCTGTTCTCTACGGGTGAAGAGAAGGCAATTGCAGACTATGCTGGAGTCATGGCGGATGCAGGATTTCCTCTGAATCCTGACCTTTTACGGCAGATTGCGCAAGGGATTGTTAATGAAAGGCAAATACCCCAACAAGGTCAAGGGGGGGGTATTGTGGGTCCTCAACAACTTGCCGTCAATCCTCGCGACCAGAGGAACCAGCGTATACAACGACAAGGTGCAATACCCGCCTCCACCAGCACCTCTACCTCCACCACCCCCCCAATACATATTGTTGGCATCCACTGGGTAGATAGATTTCTTGAACGCAACCTAGGGTTCAAAAAAGTCTATATTCGATACCAGGAGAGAGCAAGAGCGGCGGCAACCAATGATATAGAGTTGCAGGCAGATTTTCTCCACAAGCTTGCAAACCTGGTATGACGGAAGAGGATAGCTCAGGAAGATATTTGGAATTGTGATGAGAAGGGAATAACTATGGGAAGAAATAGTAGGAGGGTCATGGCAATTGTACGAGTGGGGCGCAGAAGTACTGCCATGACAGATGGGTCTCGTGAGTTTTGCAGTGTTTTGGAGACAGTTAGTGCAGGGGGGGTGGTTATTTCTCCATTTATTGTATGGCAGGGGAAGACTCACCGAGAATCATATTATCGGGAGGGGGGGGTGGAACATGAAGCAACATTCGCAGTCTCACCTAGTGGATATATGGATGATGAGCTTGGGTTGGAATATATGAAGCAGCATTTTGAGCCATATACTAGGAGGGACGGAGGTCCACGATGTCTTATTGTTGATGGCCATTCCTCTCATATTGCATGGCGAGTGGTCAAATACGCTCTCAACCACAATATCCACCCAATTTGTCTTCCTTCCAAGTCTATGCATCTTCTTCAACCTCTTGATGTCGGTTGCTTTTCCCTCCTACAAACAACCTATGAACGCAACCTCAGTATATGGCTGCGTGAGAATCCTCTATTAGGCATATCAAAGGTTGAGTTCCTTGATATTCTTCAGCAGACACGAGAGCAGGTATTTACGGAGGAGATCATCTATAGTGCATGGCGGGCAGCCCGCTGCTGGCCTATCGATCGCGTGTTTCATCCCCCACCAACCCCCCCACGTGCCAATGTCTCAGCTGCCAACTTGAATGCTACTAGTGCTGTCTTAGATACCCCTGCGCTGCTGCGCCAGCTCTCCCGAGAGGTTGAAGATATGATTCGTGATAATCTTAAGCCTATTCAAAAGACTCTCATTCATGACTATATTGATCTTGCGACGGAAAAGGTTACTAAATATCGGGATATTGCTCCTCGTGCACATACTCTTAAAAAGCTGAGGGATGGGAAAGTGCGGAAGGAGAAGAAAAGTACAAAGTATGTTGGTGAAGCTCGTGTTCTAACCCACCAGTACGTTAATGATGAGCTTAAGAGGAATGCAGAAGCAGCAGCAGCTAAGGCTAGGAGGCAGGAGGCGGCAATTGAAAAGAAGAGGATTGCGGAGGAAAAAAAGGCTAGTAGAGATACCATTAACAAGCAGTGGAAGGCGGATCTTCAGCGGTATCAGGAGGTTGAGGTACCAGCATGGCAAGCGGAATGTACGGAGATCGACGAAGCATGGGCTATTATGAAGGCTGCCGCGAAGGGGTCAAAAAGGATCGGGAGAAAGCCTTCCCACCCTCCCCGACCCAAACGACCACTTAAGCCTAAAGGAGGGGGTAGTGGAGGTAGTGATCTCTCTATAGTAGTTGAGAATGACTTGGAGGATAGGGCGGAAGTGTGGTTTGAAGTAGGGGTTGACGAGGAGGTTGAAGAAGAGATAGATGGGGAGGATTTAGCAGATTCTATGAGAAACTTTGATATTGGTTATTTTGCAGAGGTTAGTGCCCCTACGTATCAGTCTGCATTTCACTCATTATGAAGCTATTCCCTTACATATTCATCTAACATGAGTAACTAGATGCATAGTTGAGATGCTGTAAGAGCTAGGGCTATATTAGTATGGTATTTGGTATGTAGCGGAGGATGGAAGGATAAGAGGGGGTTCATTGGGGATTTCGGGAAGTGTATATTAGAAGGGCAGGGTATTGAGGCTTGTGTTTATTTGAGTGAAGTGTGAGGGTAACCATATTGTAGAGCGTATTTGTTTCCATAGTTGTACATATAGCTAGAGTTGGACTGTCGCCCAAATGGTTAGGTATATCATGTATTTATGTTGCAGGGGGGGCCTGCAAGAGGTGTTTCAGGTGTGTGCACTAGACGGTGGCTGTGCACTACTAGGCTTGCAAGGGTATCACATACCTCATTTTTGTCAACCGATCCACTACCATTAAAATGGTATTGAATCCCGAGTCTTCTGGCAATCCGGTGACGAAGTCCATAGTCAGGTGTTGCCAGGGTTGTTCTGGGACTTCCAGGGGCTTCAGGGTACCATATGGAGTGTGGCGGGTGGGTTTGGCACGCTTGCAGACATGGCAATTCCATATGTACCGCTCCACCTCCTTCCATTGGTCAATCTACGTATATTGCCTAGCTAGCAGCTCTAACGTTTTAGCTACTCCAGGATGACCCGCAGCCAGGGTATCATGGTGTTCCTTGATCAGCTGCATCCGCAGCTCTCCTTCAGGTATATAGAGCCGATCTAGGTGGTATAGGAGGCCGTCCTGAGTGGTGCACTCGGCTAGCGAAATCTTGGTGTGACAGCGCTGTCCAGACTCCACTGCAGCGATTATATCCTTAACCAGGTCGTCCTCCGCTTATGCCCGTTGTATCTGCAGAAGGAGATCTGCTCCTGGCTTCGCTTCAGCTTTAGCATCAGCATCAGCATCAGCATCAGCATCAGCATCAGCATCAGCATCAGTATGGCTAGTGACCGCCAGGTCGAGATTTTCAGGTTTCAGTACCACCTGATTTTGGTACTTCAGCCTTTCATCCCCCCTTTTAGGGAGATCTCCTGATCTCCTGGTCAGTGCATCCGACTTACCCCCAGCTTTTCCAGGCCGATACTTGATCTTGAAGTTGAATCGAGATAAAAACTCCGACCACCTAGCCTGCTGTCGGTTCAGCAGCTTAGTGGTGGTGAAGTACTCAAGATTCTTATGATCGGATAGCACCTCGATGATCCCCTTAGCTGACTCCAGGTGTGGCCTCCACTCCTCGAACGCTCGCACAATGGCCATTAACTCTTTATCATAGATTTCATAATTACACTCAGCCGGAGAGTGCTTTTTTGAGAAGTATGCCACTGGGTGGAGGATCCCATTGACATACTAAGACAAGATTCGCGCGGAGACATAGTCGGAGGCGTCAGTCTCCATGATACATTCTCTGTCCGGATCGAAATGGGCCAGGATCGGTGCTGAGCAGAAAGCTTCCTTGAGGTTCTGGAAGGTAGATTGGGCTTCTGGATTCCAGTCGAAGTGCCGGTCTTTCTTGGTCAGGGCGGTGAGGGGGGCTACGATCTTCGAATACCCTAGAATGAACCGCCGGTAAAAGTTAGCGAACCTCAGCAAGGCTTGGACATCCTTGAGATTTGCTGGGATTTGCCATTCCTGGACAGCGGCAACCTTGGTAGGATCCATCCTGATACCTTCGGTAGTGATAATCAACCCCAGATACTTGACCTCAGGCACATGAAACTCGCATTTCTTGGGCTTGAGGTATAATCTGGCTTGCTCCAGCTTTTCCAGCACTTGTCGGACATAGATTTTGTGCTCTGCCAGGGTGTCTGAATAGATCAGGATATCGTCCAAGTAGGCTGTGTAGAACACATCCAAAAAGTCTCGTAGGGTATCATTAATAAAGTGCTGGAAAGAGGCCGGGGCGTTGGTTAAGCCGAAAGGCATGACATTGTACTCGAAGTGCCCGTACCGGGTGCGGAAGGCCGTTTTCTACTCTTCACCTTCAGCTATTCGGACCAGGTTATAGGCTCCCCTCAAATCTAGTTTAGTGAACCATTTTGCCTTGGAGAGCCTGGCTAATGCTTCCTGGATCAGAGGTAGGGGGTACCTGTTCTTGCCCGTTATCTCATTCAGGCCATGATAATCAACACACAACCGAAGAGAGCTGTCCGACTTCTTCACGAACAGCACCGGGGCACCCGCTGGAGAGGAGCTATGGCGAATGAAGCTCTTGTTTGTCACAACCGTCCTTTCCTAGCCGGGTTTGAGAGTCAGACGGGATTCCGTCCGACTCTCGTTATTGTTGATTGATATCATTGTTATCTCTGTTCCCGAGATAAGGGGTCTCCGGAACCTTATTCCTTCCGGTGGCCTTGGCTAGGAAGTAAGCCTGTATATATAGCTTGCTCTCTCCGCCCTCTCGTTGGATCCCCATCCAACGTCTTGTATATCCAATACAGGGCCTTGCTTCTCTCCACGTTGGTGCATCTCCCTTGTGCACCTCCTTGCCTTGCCTCGCCTTGTCTCTGCAGCCCAGCTGCCTCCCTTGACACACGCGGCAACTGCTTCCGCGTGTCTCGTGTCCCTTGCCCTCTGCCTCTCTTGCCTCTTGCCCTTGCCCCCGTCCCAGCCTTCCCCTATCACACACGTAGTGTTCCTACGTGTGCGATCTCCTTGTCCACTGCCTAGGCGTACCCCTTGGTCGCCACGTCCCCCGAGCCTCGTTACACTACGTTGGATCCTTTGGACCAACTGGTACGCAGTCATGTCAGGAGCAGCTCTCCCACCACCCGCCGTCAGGTTCCAGACCTGGAGAAGCTCCCCTATACCCTCAGGCCAGAACGAATTGAATGCCTATCATCGAGAAATCATCGACATCTTCGAGGCCATGGATGCCATCGGGGCCGAACTCGGCAACAGCCTGGCCGTGGCTGAACAAAAATTGAGATCCGCCGACGAAGAGATCACGGTCCTCCAGACCAATCTTGACCATCTGAACCTTGCCCTGGCCAACGAATGGACTACGGTCCAAAACCTCAGCCGCGCCCTAGGGAACCTTGCAATACCAACAGCAGCCAGTAGCAACAAGACCGAAAGCATTCCAACACCCCCCAAGTTCAATGGAGACCGGGTTCGCCTATGAGCCTGGAAAAATGCTGTCAATCTCAAGCTGAACGGGGATTCTGCCAGATTCCCGTCAGAACAACATCGACTGGCATACGTTTTCGCCTTGCTGGAGGGGAAAGCTTGCGACCAGATCCAGCCATATGTCCTCGAAACTGGAATCAAGCTTGACGATATCTCGGCCCTTTTTACAATCTTGGATAGGGCGTTCGGGGACCCCGATGCCGTTGGCACTGCCAGTAGGGCCCTCCGAGCCCTCAGGCAGAAAAACACCGATCTGTCCACTTATGTGGCAGAATTCTCGAGACTGGCAGCGGAGGTCCGATGGAATGACCAGTCCAAACTGGAGCAATTCCAGGAAGGGCTAAATGACGAAATCCAGCAGGCCATGGTCAGCCTCCCGGAAGCCTAAACCCTCGACGAATTCATTGACCAGGCTTCCCGGGTAGAACAGCAGATGTCCCGGCTCCGCAACCGCCCCACGTACAGGCCAGCACCCCATCTCCCACAACCCCAGCATCAGCCACAGCAACACCAACCACAGCAACCGACTCCCAAGCCTGCCCAAGTCCCGGCCTCGGCCAACAAACCCGCGCACCCCTCTCTCGTGGCAGGTGGTGCCGCGCCTATGGACCTATCCGCAGGTAGGCCACGGTTAACCCAGGAGGAGAGAGATCGCCGCCGGAATAATGGGCTATGCATAGCCTGTGGGAAGGCCGACCACTTCATTGCGGCTTGCCCCCTTCGAAAGAATCGCTCCCTCACCATCCACGCTATCTCTGATACCCTGGAACCCAGGATCGTGGAGGTTGACGAGTCGGGAAAAGCCCTGTCCCTTGCCTAGTTACTGACACTAGCAAGGGACCTGCCCCAGGCCGCTTACCTTTGTCTTTGTCTGCATTTTCTGTGTCTTCCGCTTCTTCTGTTGTTGACGAATCTCGCTTGTTCAGCGAGCATTTTGTTGTATCTATCTCCCTCAAAATCAATAATGATAGAACAATTACCACGTCAGCACTCATAGATTGCGGAGCCTCAGGAATTGCATTCGTTGACTAGGCCTTTGTCAGTAAATTCTCCATACCCACGTCCAAGCTCAAAACCCCCCGTGTTCTGGATGTCATCGACGGTCGACCCATCTCCTCTGAGGATATCACCGATATTGCGTGCGTGCCTGCCCTAGTCGGGGATCACTCCGAGGCAAACCTCCCAATGTTCATGACAAAGCTCAAATACCCAATTGTCCTTGGAATCCCCTGGCTTAGAATGCACGATGTATCGGTCAGCTTCGGCTCCTATACCCTGCAGTTCAACAGCCAATATTGCAAAAAGCACTGCGGGAACCCAAAGGCCACCGTCACTGGGTTGTGTGCCTTGCCTACCCCGATAATCCACATGACTCAGGTGGTGCACCTGCCTGCGCACCTCGATGCCAATTCCCCTGTTCCCCCGGTGCCCCCTGTTCCCCCTGTACCCCCTGTTCCCTCTGTGCCCCCTGTTCCCCCTGTGCCCCCTGTTCCCCAAAAGCCTCTGAACGTTAGCTTCATCGGGGCAGGGGCTTTCGCTTACCTCACCAGGAGGCACAAGCTGAAGGCTCATGCCCTGTCCATACACGAGGTGAACCTGAAGATTAATAAGACACGGTCGAAGGAAGAGTGGAAGTCCATGGTACCGGACGAATACCACGAATTCATCGACCTGTTCTCGGAGAAGGCCGCAGAAAAGCTCGCACCCCACCGGCCATATGACCATACTATTCCACTAATAGAGGGTAAGACCCCCCCCTATGGGCCCCTCTACGGAATGTCCCGGTTGGAGCTGGAAGCTTTGAAGAAATACTTGGAGGAAAACCTCAACAAGAGCTTCATTCGCCACAGCTCCTCACCAGCGGGTGACCCGGTGCTTTTCGTGAAGAAATCGGACAGCTCTCTCCAGTTGTGTGTCGATTACCGGGGCCTAAATGAGATAACGGTCAAAAACAGGTATCCCTTGCCCCTGATCCAGGAAACGTTGGCTAGGCTCTCCAAGGCGAAATGGTTCACCAAATTGGATCTGCGGGGGGCATACAACCTGGTGCGGATTGCCGAGGGGGAGGAGTAGAAAACGGCCTTCCGAACTCGTTATGGCCACTTCGAGTACAATGTCATGCCCTTTGGATTGACTAATACCCCGGCTTCCTTCCAACACTTTATCAACGATACCCTGAGGGACTTTCTAGATGTGTTCTGCACGGCTTACCTCGATGATATCTTGATTTATTCAGATACCTTAGCAGAGCACAAGATTCATGTCCGGCAGGTGTTGGAGAAACTGTAGCAAGCCGGATTGTACCTCAAGCCCGAGAAATGCGAGTTTCATGTGCAGGAGGTCAAGTATCTGGGGTTGATTATCACCACGGAAGGCATCCGGATGGACCCTGCCAAAGTTGCCGCAATCCAGGAGTGGGAAACCCCGGCCAATTTGAAGGATGTGCAAGCCTTCCTAGGATTTGCCAACTTTTACCGTCGGTTTATCCTGGGATACTCAAGGATCGCGGCACCCCTGACAGCCTTGACAAAAACGAAGGCAGAAGCTGGCTCGACGACGAAAAAGGCCTTCCAGTGGAATCTAGAAGCCCAATCCGCCTTCCAGAACCTCAAGGAAGCCTTCTGCTCAGCACCGATCCTGGCCCATTTCGACCCAGACAGCGAATGTATCGTGGAAACTGATGCCTCCGACTATGTCTCCGCGGGGATATTGTCTCAGTATGTCGATGGAGTCCTTCACCCAGTGGCCTATTTCTCCAAAAAGCACTCCCCGGCCGAGTGCAACTACGAGATCTATGACAAGGTACTGATGGCCATCGTGCGAGCATTCGAGGAGTGGAGGCCACATCTGGAGTCAGCCAAGGGGATTATCGAGGTGTTGTCCGATCATAAGAACCTTGAGTATTTCACCACCACTAAACTGCTTAACCGACGGCAGGCCAGGTAGTCGGAGTTCTTATCTCGGTTCAACTTCAAGATCAAATACCGGCCAGGCAAGGCTGGTGGGAAACCGGACGCCTTGACTAGGAGATCAGGTGACCTCCCTAAGGGGGGGGATGAAAGGCTAAAATACCAAAATCAGGTGGTATTGAAGCCCGAAAACCTTGATCTAGCGGCCAATGTCCTTGCTGAAGCTGAGGCTGAGGCTGATGCGGAAGCTGAAGCTGAGGCTAATGCTGAAGCTGAGGCTAATGCTGAAGCTGAGGCTAATGCTGAAGCTGAGGTTAATGCTGAAGCTGAGGCTAATGCTGAAGCTGAGGCTAATGCTGAAGCGGAGGCTGAGGCGAGAGCTGACCTCCGACAACTAGTGAGACAGGCATATGAGGACGACCCCCTGACCAAGGAAATTATCACCGCAGTGGCTTCTGGCCAGCGCCGCCACCCCAAGATCTCCCTAGCCGAGTGTACCATCTAGGAAGGCCTCCTCTACCACCTCGAACGGCTGTATGTGCCGGAAGGAGAGCTGCGCCTTAGATTGATCAAGGAACACCATGACAGCCTGGCTGCAGGTCACCCTGGAGTAGCCAAAACGTTAGAGCTTCTGGCCAGGGAATATACATGGATTGACCAACGGAAGGACGTGGAGTGGTACGTACGGAACTGCCACGTTTGCAAGCATGCTAAGCCTGTCCGCCATGCTCCTTATGGGACCCTGAAGCCCTTGGAGATCCCAGACCAGCCTTGGCAACACCTAACCATGGACTTTGTGACTGGGTTGCCGGAGGATTCGGGGTTTAACGCTATTCTTATGGTAGTAGACCGATTGACCAAAATGAGGCATGTTATACCTTGCCATGATACCTGTTCTGCCCGGGACCTCGCCGGCCTCTACCTCAACCATGTATTCCGCTACCATGGTCTCCCCAAGTCTGTCGTCTCGGACCGCGGCCCCCAATTTGTCTCGGACTTCTGGAAGGTATTCTGCGAGCTTCTGGGAATCAACGTACACCTCTCCATGGCGTATCACCCCCAAACAGATGGTTAGTCCGAGCGAATGAATGCAATCATGGAGCAGTACCTGAGAGCATACGTCAATTACCAGCAAAACAACTGGGTTTCGCTGCTGGCAACCTGTGAGTTCGCCGCTAACAACCATTTCTCGGAGTCTCTAAAAACCTCCCCGTTCCTGGCCAATTATGGCTGGCACCCTCGTTTCGTGGACTCTCTAGCACCTCTGCACAAGGCTAGGGAGAACACCCCAGCTAAGGAGTTCGCCATGGAGATTGCTGAGTTGCACTCCACCTTAAGAGCCGAACTGGTATATACTCAAGCTAGGCAAGCGGAGCATGCCAACGGATCACGGTTGCCAGCCCCCAGGTATCAGCCAGGAGATAAGGTGTGGCTCTCCAGCAGGCACTTCCGGACGGAACGGCCATCTCGCAAGCTTGACCATAAGTTCCTGGGTCCATTCGAGGTGGTGGCAGCTGTGGGCACTCATGCCTATCGATTGAGGTTCCCCAAAGACATCAAACGACACCCAGTCGTCCATGTCTCTGAGATCGAACCTGCTGCTAGCGACCCTCTCCCCGGCCAGAAATACCCTCCACCTCCCCCCGTGGTTATCGAAGGTGAGAAGGAATGGGAGGTAGAGGAAGTGCTGGACTCCCGAAGAAGGTATGGGCACCTGCAATATAAGGTCAAATGGCTGGGAGATGAGGAGACAACCTGGCAACCAGCGGAGGACCTGGAAAACGCACAGGACTTGGTCACCCTGTTCCACCAGCATTACCCCCGGAAGCCTCGCCACGCCCAATGATGTTCTTGTCGTCCTGGAATTGGTTATTAGGGTCGTTTTGTCGCTGTTGTTATTGTCGTTGTTGTTGGGATTATTGTTGGTACGTACTTCCGGTGTTGGGGTTGTGTTATGGGTTATTGGTTTTAGTCGCCTGTTTTGTTTGTTTGTTTTTGTCTTGCCTTTCACCTTGTCTTGTCTTTCGTCGCTGGGGCTCCGAGCCTAAAGGGGGGATAGTGTCACAACCGTCCTTTCCTAGCCAGGTTTGAGAGTCAGACGGGATTCCATCCGACTCTCGTTATTGTTGATTGATATCGTTGTTATCTCTGTTCCCAAGATAAGGGGTCTCGGGAACCTTATTCCTTCCGGTGGCCTTGGCTAGGAAGGAAGCCTGTATATATAGCTTGCTCTCTCCGCCCTCTCGTTGGATCCCCATCCAACGTCTTGTATATCCAATACAGGGCCTTGCTTCTCTCCACGTTGGTGCATCTCCCTTGTGCACCTCCTTGCCTTGCCTCGCCTTGTCTCTGCAGCCCAGCTGCCTCCCTTGACACACGCGGCAACTGCTTCCGCGTGTCTCGTGTCCCTTGCCCTCTGCCTCTCTTGCCTCTTGCCCTTGCCCCCGTCCCAGCCTTCCCCTATCACACACATAGTGTTCCTATGTGTGCGATCTCCTTGTCCACTGCCTAGGCGTACCCCTTGGTCGCCACGTCCCCCGAGCCTCGTTACATTGTTGAGGTTTTCCTCCAGATACTTTTTCAGAGCTTCCAGTTCCATCCGGGACATCCTATAGAGAGGTCCATAAGGGGGGGTCTTACCTTCTACCAGCGGGATTGTGTGGTCGTATAGTCGATGGGGGGCAAGCTTCTCCGCGGCTTTCTCAGAGAACAAGTCAATGAATTCGTGGTATTCACCCGGCACCATGGACTTCCATTCTTCCTTGGACCACAGCTTATTGATTTCCAGGTTAACTTCACAGATTGATAGAGTATGGGCTTTCAGCTTGTGCCTTCTGGTAAGGTAAACAAAGGCCCCTGCTCCAATAAAGTTGATATCGAGGGGTTTTAGTGGGGGGGTTTCTGCCATCACCTGGCTAGGATCCTCTATCGGGGGTGGTAGGGCACATAATCCTTTAACGGCAGTCTGTAGGGCACCGCAGTGCTTCTCACAATACCCGCTGTTAAAGTTCAAGGTATAAGAGCCAAAGTTAATGTAGACATCATGCATTCAGATCCAGGGGATCCCTAGGACAATGGAGTATTTGAGCTTGGTTACAAACATGGGGAGGCTTTCAGAATGGTCTCCAATGGCACTAGGTAGGCATGCGAGGTCGGTAATAGCCTCGGAAGAGATAGGTCGGCCATCAATGACATCAAGAAGGCGGGGGGTCTTTAGCTTGGCTATTGGTATCGAATTTTTACTGACAAAGGTCTGATCAATGAAGGCTATTCCTGAAGCACCACAATCTATGAGAGCTGATGTTACCACTGTTTTACCATTGAATTTAACAGTTATTGGTACTACAAAATGCTCGCCAAACAAGCGAGATTCGTCAACAGACATAGATGCAGGAACAGAGAAAGACGACAAAGACAAATGACCCAGGATAGGTTCCTTGCTAGTGTCAGTAACTAGGTAAGGGACTCCACTTTTCTCGACTCTTCTAGGGTCTCGGATATCGCATGTACGGCCAAGGAGCGGTTTTTGCGGAGGGGACAGGCCGCAATGAAGTGGTCCCCTTTCCCACAGGCAATGCACAACCCATTGTTGCGGCGACGTTCCCTCTCTTCTTGTGTCAGGCAGGGCCTTCCTGATAATAAATCCATGGGGGTGGTGCCACCCGCCACCAGAGATGGGTGGGCTGGCTTATTGGCTGTAGCTTGGGTCTGAGGGCTAGAGTTCTGGGGTCGAGTTTGTTGCTGGGGGTGCTGGGTTTTCACAGGAGGCCGATAGGTACTGGGGGCGCTGACCTGGACTCTCAACCTAGCCATCTTTTGCTCCATCTTGGATGCCTGATCAATGAATTCATCCAGGGTTTTAACATCTGGAGATTGGAGGAGGACCTGTTTGAGCTCAATATTGAGGCCTTCCTCGAACTGTTCCAGCTTCACCCGATCGTTCCACTCCACCTCTGCTGCCAACCTTGAGAATTCTGCCACATATGTTGAGAGGTCATGGCCCTTCTGTTTTAGTGCTCAGAGAGCGTGAGTTGCCATACCCACGGGGTCTGGGTCTCCGAAGGCACGGTCGAGGATTGTGAGCAGAGCAGTAACATCAGGGAGGTTGAAGCGGTCATCGAGCACATAGGGTTGGACCTGGTCCAAAGCTCTGCCCTCCAATAGGCCGTATACATAAGCTAATTGGTGCTGAACGGTAGGGAATTTTGCAGCATCCCCAGTTAGTTTGATTTTGATGGAATTTTTCCAGGCTTTCAGGCGAGTCCTGTCGCCATTAAACTTTGGCGGGGTAGGGAGATCCTGTGTCTTGGGTGCCTGTAGTGCTTGGGGTGCTGGGGCTGCTTGGATTGTGTCCAGGGCTCTATTCAGGCTCTGGATGGTCCTTCTTTCATTGATCAAGTCATTCTGGGTGGTTGCGAGGTCAGCCTGGCAGGAGAGGAGGTCTCTGGTGAGTATCGTGACCTCGTCATTGGTTCTGGTCTGTTTTTGTTGGCCTTCATGTATGGCTAATTCCAGTCGTTGGCCTAAGGCATCCGCCGCCAGGTATATATCGATAATGGTCTGACAATAGCTGCCGAAATCGTCCTGGTTCATGGGAATAGGTAGAGCTTGCCAGGCTCGAAATTTGGCTGCGAGCGCGGAGGTGGTGTCTTGGGTAGCCATTGAGCGTACCGGTTGATCAGAGTAATCTAACGTAATGTAACGTGGGCTCTGGGAACAAGGCGACCAAGGGGTACACCGGGGAGAAGGCAGGGGCAAGGGCAAGAGGCAAGAGGGGCAGAGGGCAAGGGACACGAGACACGCGGAAGCAGTTGCCGCGTGTGTCAAGGGAGGCAGCTGGGCTGCAGAGACAAGGTGAGGCAAGACAAGGACAGGAGGTTTGCGGGGTGGGCAGCAGGGCTGCAGAGTCGAGGCGAGACAAGGAGGTGCACAAGGGAGATGCACCAACGTGGAGAGAAGCAAGGCCCTATATTAGATATACAAGACGTTGGATAGGGATCCAACGAGAGGGTGGAGGGACGAAGATATATATACATGATTCCAGGCCAAGGCCGTGGAAGGAATAAGCTTCCCGAGATTCCTATCTCGGAAGCTAAGATAACAATCACCCATCGACGACACCCGAACAAGCCTGTTCGAGTGTCAAAACAGTACGACACCCGAACAAGCCTGTTCGAGTGTCAAATCAAGACTAAGAACACGGTTGTGACAACTAATGTGTTTCTTTTTAATAATCTTGTTGTAGGTTGGTTCAATCCTTTAGTTCAAGTTATTGATAGTAGGTTTCTTTTCCTTCTATATAGATACATTATGTCTTAAGGCCCTACAGAAATCAAAATGCTATCTAAGGCTCTTAGTATCTTGAATGAGGGAGGGTGCGGGAACTTCAAAAATAGCTACTCACTTTTGGGAATGAGTAGTAATAGTAGTGGAATTAATTGGAAATATATTGCTACTGCTAGCAGTTGCAGCTAGTGATTAAGGTATATTCTATGGTTTTTGAGAGGCAACAGGATTATCTTTGATCTCCTGTTCCATTTTTTGGTTGCTCATTCATTCAGTAGGATTACTGAACTAAATACTAAGTTAAACAGAAGAGCATATTAGCTTGTTGGTATTCTATCTTTTTGCCTATTCCTTGATTTCATTGATAGCTTCTTTATAGCTAAGAGCTTAAGAAGGTGGATATGCTAGTATTTGTTGTACTAGTGCTAGTTTCTTTTAAGACTCACTTACAAATACAAAATATATAAGGTAAGTTATAAGAAATTACTTCTCCTTCTTAAGAACTGAGGCTAACAAGTCATAGTTCAAACTACTATGTCTGTAATGGAGAACGTTATTTTATTGCTTATATAATTGATTATATACTTTTGTATTTCCTATATTACTACTATGTTATGTAACTAAGCCTCTAGCTTGCAGGACTAGACTTCAACTACCTCCTACTACTTTATAAGTGTCCACAGTACACGGAATTTGCCACAGGAAGTTCCATGGTACTGGCATATGAAGACATCCTCATCATGGCCATGTAACCTCTGTTTAAAGGCATGTGACTCATTACTATAGCTACATGACTTCGTTTATGGTGTATGACTCATTACTATGGCCCTTTGACCCCTTTTGTACAGCCCACCACCTTCTGGTGTGCCACCCTTTATTGTATTTATTTCCTTAGTCATCAGATCTCAGAGGAGTATAAATAGGCTGCTGGATTCCCTCTGGAATCTACAAGAAATAAAGAAGAAACAAGCAAGCATACAGCAGCAAGCAAGCCTATATTCCGATCAGATCAAGATTATATAGCTTAGATAGTACAAATCATATAAGAGAGATTATACTAGTTAATTACTGTTCCCTACAGGAACGTCCTACATAGGAATCTCTCTACCCTTCTGAGGTCTTATCTTAGCAGAACCGAAATATACAAATGTTCGTGCCTACGGATATAGATTATATAAACGGTACCAATTGAATACTGTCTAGTGTGACGATGGCTCTTGAGACAAAGCAACCAAGAGTACACCAGAGTAAGGGCAAGGCTAGAGTAATACATACATAGGAATGCTACGTATGTGACTTAGGGGAAAAGGCTAGGACGGGGGTAAGGGCGAGGGTGAAAGAGGCACACAGGAGTAGTAGGAGGTAGTAGGGCTGCAGAGACAAGGTAAGGTAAGGTAAGGACAGGAGGTTCATGGGGTGGGCAGCAGGGCTGCAGAGTCGAGGCAAGACAAGGAGGTGCACAAGGGAGATGCACTAACGTGGAGAGAAGCAAGACCCTGTATTGGATATACAAGACATTGGATAGGGATCCAACAACAGTATGAGGGCAATGGACTTTATATACATGAGCCGCCAGAGTAACGGGAGAAATAAGCTTCTCGAGATCTCTATCTCTGAAGCCCAGCAAGATAATGATAACCCATCACTTGTAATCGTAGGTAATGACAAAGACTGCAATGATAATAACCCATTACCTGCGATCGCAGTTGATACCAAAGGCAATAATAACCACAACTTATCACCTACGATTATAGGTGATAATAAAGACAACTGAATACATAGTTGTGATACTATTCCCCCTTTAGGGTAGAGCTCTAGTGACAAGGAGGCTTTAGGCATAACAACCAGTAAAATCAATACAGAAAACAACAACAATAACAAGAACAAAGACAAGAACCCCAACTCCGAACAACAACAAGAACAGAAAAGACAACAAGGATGCAAAGTTATGACCTCAGTCGACTGGACGAGGCTTCCTGAAGTATCACTGGTGGAACAGGGTAACCAAATCCTGTGCATTCTACAAGTCTTCTGCGGGTTGCCAGGTAGTCTCCTCATCCCCTACCCACTTGACCTTATACTGAACTCGCCCATAGCATTTTCTGGAGTCTAGTACCTCCTCAACCCCCCACTCCTCTTCACCTGCAATCACTACGGGAGCGGGTGGGGGGTGCTTTTGCCTAGAGAGGAGATCGTTGGTGGCTAGTTCAATCTCTGAGACGTAAACAACCGCATGGCATTTGATATCTTTAGGGAACTTCAACTGGTAGGCATGAGTGCCTACATTCCCTAATACCTCATATGGCCCTAGGAACTTATGATTCAGCTTACAAGAAAGTCGTTCTATCTGGAAGTGCCGACTAGAGAGCCACACCTTGTCTCCTAGGTGGTATCTAGGGGCTGGCAGTTATGATTCATTAGCGTACTCAGCTTGCTTAGCTTGCGCATATCCCAGCTCCACTTTCAAGGTAGAGTGGAGCTCAGCCAGTCCAGCTACGAACTCCTAGGCTAGGGTATCATTTCTGGCCTTCTGTAGGGGCGCCAAAGAATCTACGAACCAGGGGTGCCAACCATAGTTAGCAGGGAAGGGGGATGTTTTCAATAATTCCGAGAACTGGTTGTTGGCAGTGAATTCGTAGGTTGCCAACAATGAAACTCAGTTGTCCTGCTGGTAATCAACGAAAGCCCACAGGTATTGCTCCATAATGGCATTCATCCTCTCTAATTGGCCACCCGTCTGGAGGTGATATGCTATTGACAAACGTACTTTGATCCCTAGAAGCTCACAGAATGCTTTCCAAAAGTCTGAGGTGAACTGAGGACCATGGTCTGACATAATAGATTCGGGAAGCTCGTGAAACCAGAACACGTTATTGAGGTAGAGGTTGGCCAACTCCTTGGCCGAACAGGTATCCCGATAAGGTATAACATGCCTCATCTTCATTAGCCGATCCACCACCATTAAGATGGCATTGAATCCCAAGTCTTCTGGCAATCCCATCACGAAATCCATGGTCAGGTGCAGCCACGTCTGATCCGGGATATCCAGAAGCTTTAGGGTACCATATAGGACATGGCAGATGGGCTTAGCACGCTTGCAAATATGGTAGTTCCATACATACTGCTTCATATCCTTCCACTGGTCGATCTATGTATATTCCCTGGCCAGCAATTCCAATGTTTTAGCCACTCCCAGGTGGCCTGCCACTGGGGTGTCATGGTGTTCCTTGCTTACTCACAGGCGCTGCTTTCCTTCTAGCACATAGAGCCATTCGAGGTGGTAAAGGAGGCCTTCTTGGATGGTACACTCGGCCAGGAAGATCTTGGGGTGCCGGCGCTGGCTGGAATCTACTGCGGCAATGAGTTCCTTGGCCAGGGGGTTATCCTCATATGCCTGTCTCACCAGTTGTCGGAGGTCGGCTTCCCCATCAGCCTCAGCCTCAGCTTCCGCATCAGCCTCAGCCTCAGCCTCAGCTTCCACATCAGCAAGGACATTAGCTGCCAGATCGAGGTTTTCGAGCTTCAATACCACCTGATTTTGGTATTTTAGCCTTTCATCCCCCCCTTTAGGGAGGTCACCTGATCTCCTAATCAAGGTATCTGGTTTGCCACCAGCCTTTCTTGGCTGGTATTTGATTTTAAAGTTGAACCAAGAGAGGAATTCCGACCACCTAGCCTACCGTCAGTTTAGCAGCTTGGTGGTTGTAAAATACACAAGGTTTTTGTGGTCAAATAATACCTTGATGATCCTCTTGGCTGACTCTAGATGTAGCCTCCATTCTTTGAACACTTATATGATAGCCATAAGCTCTTTATCATAGATCTTGTAGTTGCACTCAGCTGGGGAGTATTTTTTCGAGAAGTAGGCCATGGGGTAGAGGATCCCATTGACATACTGAGATAAGATCCCCACGGAGACATAGTCAGAGGCATCATTTTCCATAATACATTCGCTGTCTAAGTCAAAGTGGGCCAGGATTGGTGTTGAGCAGAAGGCTTTCTTGAGGTTCTAGAAGGCAGATTGGGCTTCTGGATTCAAGTTAAAACACTAGTCTTTTTTGGTCAGGGCGGTGAGGGGGACTACAATTTTCGAATACCATAGAATGAACCATCAGTAGAAGTTAGCGAATCCCAGGAAGGCTTGGACATCCTTGAGATTTGCTGGGATTTGCCATTCCTAGACAGCGGTGATCTTGGCAGAGTCTATCCTGATGCCTTCCGTAGTGATGATTAACTCCAGATACTTGACCTCCTGCATATGAAACTCACACTTCTCTAGCTTGAGATACAATCTTGCTTGCTCCAGCTTTTCCAACACTGAATAGACATGGATCTTGTACTCTACCAAGGTGTCCAAATAGATCAAGATGTTGTCGAGGTAAGCCATGTAGAATATATCGAGGAAGTCCTACAAGGTGTCATTAATGAAGTGCTTGAAAGAGGCCGGAGCATTAGTCAATCTAAAGGGCATGACATTGTACTCAAAGTGGCCATAACTAGTTCAGAAGGCCATTTTCCACTCCTCCCCCTCGGCAATCCATACTAGGTTGTATGCCTCTCTCAAATCCAGTTTGGTGAACCATTTGGCCTTGGAAACCCTGACTAATGTCTCCTGAATTAGTGGTAGGGGATACTAGTACCTGTTCTTCACCATTATCTCGTTTAGGCCCCGATAATCAATACACAACTAAAGGGAGCTATCTGATTTCTTCACGAACAGCACTAGAGCACCCGCTGGTGAGGAGCTGTAGCGAATGAAGCTCTGGGTGAGGTTTTCTTCCAAGTACTTCTTCAGGGCTTCCAACTCAATCCGGGACATTCTATAGAGAGGCCCATAGGGGGGGGTTTTACCTTCTACCAGCAGGATAGTGTGGTTATATAGTTGGTGTGGGGTGAGTTTCTCTGCCGCCTTTTCCGAGAATAGATCAATGAACTCGTAATATTTATCCAGGACTATGGCCTTCCACTCCTCCTTAGGCTGCATCTTGTAGATTTCCAGGTTCACCTTATATATGGATAGGGCATGAGCCTTTAGCTTGTGCCTCCTAGTGTGGTAAATAAAAGCCCCTGGCCTGATGAAGCTAACATTCAGAGGTTTTTGGGGACCCGGAGGCACTAAGGGGAAAGGAGGAATTGGAGGCACAGGGGAAACAGGGGGCACAGGGGAAACCGGGGGTACAGGGGAAACCAGGGGCATAGGGGAAATCGGGGGCACAGGGGAAACCGGGGGCACAGGGGAAACCGGGGGCACAGGGGAAATCGGGGGCACAGGAGGGATAGGGAAAGTAGAGGGATTAATGGCGTTGATGCGTACGGACTAGTGTACCACCTGGGTCGGGTGGGTTATCAGGGGTGGTATAACGTGGGCTCTGGGAACAAGGCGACCAAGAGGTACGCCGGGAAGAGGGCAGGGGCTAGGGCGAGATACACGTAGGAACGCTACATGTATGACTAGGGGAAGGCTGAGACGGGAGGCAAGGGCAAGAGGCAAGAGGGGCAGAGGGCAAGAGGTATAAGACACGCGGAAGCAGTTGCCGTGTGTGTCAAGGGAGGCAGCTGGGCTGCAAATACAAGGCAAGGCAAGGCAAGGACAGGAGGTTCGCGGGGTGGGCAGCAGGGCTGTAGAGTCGAAGCGAGACAAGGAGATGCACAAGGGAGATGCACCAACGTGGAGAGAAGCAAGGCCCTGTATTGGATATACAAGACATTAGATGGGGATCCAATGAGAGGGTGGAGAAACGAAGATATATATACATGATTCCAGGCCAAGGCCGTGGAAGGAATAAGCTTCCCGAGATTCCTATCTCAGAAGCTAAGATAACAATCACCCATCGACGACACCCGAACAAGCCTGTTCGAGTGTCAGAACAGCATGACACCCGAACAAGCCTGTTCGAGTGTCAAATCAAGACAAAGGACACGGTTGTGACACTATTCCCCCTTTAGGCTGGAGCTCCAGTGACGGAGGCCTGGGCACAGTAACCGGCAAAATCAACACAGGAAACAACAACAAGTGCAAGAACGAGAACCCCAACTCCAAACAACAAAGACCCATCATAGGTGATAACAGAGACAACAACAACAAGAACAAGGACAAGAACCCCAACTCAGACATGGAGAGATCACTCAACCGGACGGGGCTTCCTCGGGTATCACTGATGGAACAGGGAGACGAGATCCTGAGCATTTTCCAGGTCCTCAGCGGGTTCCCAGGTAGCCTCCTCATCCCCTACCCATTTAACCTTGTACTGCAGATGCCCATACCTCTTTCGCGAGTCCAGCACTTCCTCCACCTCCCATTCCTCTTCACCTTCGATAACCACTGGAGGGGGTGGGGGGTGTTTCTGCCCTGGGAGGGGATCGTCAGCCGCTGGCTCAATTTCCGATACGTGTACAACTGGGTGGCGTTTGATGTCCTTGGGGAACCTCAGTCGATAGGCATGAGTGCTTACAGCAGCCACCACCTCGTATGGACCCAGGAACTTATGATCGAGCTTGCGAGATGGCCGTTCCGTCCGGAAGTGCCTGCTGGAGAGCCACACCTTATCTCCAGGCTGATACTTGGGGGCTGGCAACCGTGATCCATTGGCATATTCGGCTTGCCTGGCTTGTGTATATCCTAGCTCGGCTTTCAGGGTAGAGTGAAGTTCAGAAATCTGCATGGTGAACTCCTTAGCTGGGGCATTCTCCCTGGCCTTGCGCAGAGGTGCTAGAGAGTCTACGAACCGAGGGTGCCAGCCATAATTGGCCAGGAATGGGGAGGTCTTCAGGATCTCCGAGAAGTAGTTGTTGGTGGAGAATTCGCAGGTGGCTAGCAATGAAACCCAGTTATTCTGCTGGTAATTGATGTACGCCCTCAGATATTGGTCCATGATGGCGTTCATACGTTCTGACTGGCCATCAGTCTGAGGGTGGTATGCCGTAGACAGGTGTACTTTGATACCCAACAGCTTACAGAATGTTTTCCAGAAGTCGGCGACGAACTGAGGGCCATGGTCTGAGACAATCGACGCTGGGAGGCCATGGTAACGGAAAACATTATCCAGGTAGAGGGATGCCAATTTGGGGGCCGAGCAGGTGTCTCGACAGGGTATCACATGCCTCATTTTTGTTAACCGATCCACTACTATCAAGATAGCGTTGAATCCCGAGTCTTCCGGTAATCCGGTGATGAAGTCTATAGTCAGGTGTTGCCAGGGTTGTTCTGGGACTTCCAAGGGCTTCAGGGTACTATAAGGAGCATAACGGGTAGGTTTGGCACGCTTGCAGATATGGCAATTCCGTATGTACTGCTCCACTTCCTTCCATTGGTCAATCCACATATATTGCCTGGACAGCAACTATAATGTCTTAGCCACTCCAGGGTGACCCGCTGCCAGTGTGTCGTGGTGTTCCTTGATCAATCGCAGGTATAGCTCATCGTCTGCAGGCACGTAAAGGCGGTCCAGGTGATAGAGAAGGCCGTCCTGAATCGTACACTCGGCTAGGGAAATCTTGGTGTGGCGGCACTGGCCAGAATCCACTGCGGCGATAATGTCTTTGGCCAGTGAGTTCTCCGCGTATGCCCTTTTTACCTGTTGTCGGAGATCACTTCCAGCATCTGCATCATCCTCGACATCCATGATCTTAGCTTTAGCCTCAGCCTCAGCCAGAACATTGGCGGCCAGGTCAAGATTTTCCGGCTTCAGTACCACCTGGTTCTAGTATTTTAGCCTTCCATCCCCCCCCTTAGGGAGATCTCCTGATCTCCTGGTCAGTGCGTCTGGTTTCCCACCACCCTTTCCAGTCCAATACTTGATCTTGAAGTTGAATCGAGATAAGAACTCTGACCACCTAGCCTGCTGTTGGTTCAGCAGCTTAGTGGTGGTGAAGTACTCAAGATTCTTATGATCGAATAGCACCTCAATGATCCCCTTGACTGACTTCAGGTATGGCCTCCACTCCTCTAATGCTCGCACAATGGCCATTAACTCCTTATCATAGATTTCATAATTACACTCCGCCGGAGAGTGCTTTTTTGAGAAGTATGCCACTGGGTGGAGGATGCCGTTCACATGCTGGGACAGGATTCCGGCAGACACATAGTCGGAGGCATCTGTTTCTAGGATACACTCGCTGTCGGGGTCGAAGTGGGCCAGGATCGGGGCTGAGCAGAAGGCTTCCTTGAGTTTCTCGAAGGCAGATTAGGCTTCCAGACCCCACTGGAAGCGTTGGCCCTTTTCCATGCCCTTGGTCTTGGTTAATGCTGTCAGTGGTGCCACGATCTTTGAATATCCCAGAATGAACCGGCAATAGAAGTTAGCAAAACCCAGGAAGGCCTGAACGTCCTTGAGATTGGCGGGAATTTCCCATTCCTGGATTGCCGCAACTTTGGCAGGATCCATTCTGATGCTTTCCATTGTTATTATCAAGCCCAGATACTTCACCTCTTGGACGTGGAATTCGCATTTTTCGGGCTTTAAGTACAACCCTGCTTGTTCCAGCTTTTCTAGGACTCGTCGGATGTGGATTTTGTGCTCTGCCAGGGTATCCGAATAGATTAGGATATCGTCTAGGTACGCCATGCAGAACACATCCAGGAAGTCTCATAGGATGTCATTAATAAAGTGTTGGAAGGAGGCCGGAGTATTAGTTAGGCCGAAGGGCATCACATTGTACTCGAAATGGCCATATCGTGTCCGGAAGGCAGTTTTCCACTCCTCTCCCTTGGCGATCCATACTAGGTTGTAAGCCCCCCTCAGATCCAATTTGGTGAACTACTTTGCTTTGGAAAGCCTGGCTAATGTCTCCTGGATCAGGGGTAAAGGATACCTGTTTTTGACCGTTATCTCGTTCAGGCCACAATAATCAACACATAACTGGAGGGAGCCATCCGACTTTTTCACGAATAGCACAGGGGCACCTGCTGGGGAGGAGTTGTAGCGAATGAAGCTCTTGTTGAGGTTTTCCTCCAAGTATTTTTTCAGAGCTTCCAGTTCCACTCGGGACATCCCGTAGAGAGGTCCATAAGGGGGGGTCTTACCTTCTACCAGCGGGATTATGTGGTCGTATGGTCGGTGGGGGGCGAGCTTTTCTACAGCTTTTTCCAAGAACAGGTCAATGAATTCATGGTATTCGTCTGGAATCATGGATTTCCACTCCCCCTTAGACCTTGTCTTGTTGATTTCCAGGTTTACGTCATGTATGGAGAGGGCATGCACCTTTAGCTTGTACCTCCTAGTGAGGTAGGCAAAAGCCCCGGCTCCAATAAAGTTGATATTCAGGGGTTTTTGGGGTGCGAGGGGGACATCGGGAGTAGGGAAAACAAGGCAAACTGGGGGATTGGTGGCATCGATGTACGCGGCCTAGTGTACCACCTGAGTTAGGTAGATTACGGGGGGCGGTAATGCACATAGACCAGCGACAGTGTCTTTCGGCTATCTGCAGTATTTTCGGCAGTAAGGGCTATTAAAATGCAGGGTATAGGAGCCAAAGCTGACCGATATATCGTGCATCCTAAGCCATGGGATTTCGAGGACAATTGGATACTTGAGCTTTGTAACGAACATAGGGAGGCTTTCGGAGTGGTCCCCAATCTGGGCAGGAGTACATGCGATATCGGTAATGGCTCCAGAAGAGATAGGTCGGCTATTAATGACATCGAGGAGGCGGGGGGTTTTGAGCTTAGAGATGGGTATGGCATGTTTACTGACAAAGGCCTGGTCGATGAAGGCAATTCCTAAGGCTTCACAGTCTACGAGAGCTAATGTGACGAGTGTTTTACCATTGAAGGATATTGTGATAGGTACAACAAAATGCTCACCAAACAGGTGAGACTCGTTAACAGACATAGAAGGAACAGGAAAAGATGACAAAGACAGGTGACCTAGTGCAGGTCCCTTGCTAGTGTCAGTGACTATGCAAGGGACAGGGCTTTTCCCGACTCATCCACCTCTTCAATCCTGGATTCGGAGATGGCGTGGGCGGCCATCGAGCAGTTTTTGCGGAGGGGACATGCCGCGATAAAATGGTCCCCCTTTCCGCATGCAATGCACAAACCCTGAGTGCGGCGACGGTCCCTTTCCTCCTGGGTAAGACGAGGTCTACCTGCTGACAGGTTCATGGGAGCAGCCCCACCCGCTACCAGGAAGGGGTATGCAGGCTTGTTGACGGGTGTGGGTTATTGTTGAGTGCGTGCTATCGGGAAGGAGGTACGGGGAGTCGAGGTCGGGAGTGTCTTTTGGGGGCTCTTAGTGCTGCTGTCTGCTGTTCCACCCAGCTAGCTTGCTCAATAAGTTCCTACAGGGTCTTGGTCGGTGGGCAGTAGACCAGAGCCTTTTTCAGCTCGAAGGTAAGCCCGTCTTTGAAATGGTCGAGCTTGGCTTCGTCATTCCAATTGAGCTCTACTGCCAGCCTGGAGAACTCGGCAACATAGGTTGACAGTTCGTTGTGTTTTTGCTTGAGGTCTCGCAGGGCCCTGCTGGTGGTTCCTTTAGGATCCGGGTCCCCAAAGGCTCGGTCCAAGATTGCCATTAGTGCCGGGATGTCTACCAGATCAATCCCCGTTGCCTTGACGAAGGGCCGTACCTGGTCCATGGCCTTACCCTCCAGGAGGCCATAGACGTATGAGAGCTGGTGGTGGATAGTGGGGAACTTCACCGAGTCCCCAGAGAGTTTTATTTGTACAGAGTTCTTCCATGCTCATAACCGGCCCCGGTCCCCATTAAACTTGGGCAGGGTTGGTAGGTCTTGTGTTTTCTAGTTCTTTGGACCGTCGGCCAGGTCCAAGGCACGAGTCAGTCTCCGGATGGTTATCCTGTCCTCTGCTGCATCTTCTCGAAGGAGGGTTATTTCGTCTTCGGCTTCTCGGATTCGCTTTTCGGCTTTCTGAAGGTCCGCTCCTTATTGTTCGCCAATGGCATAAGTCTCTGTGAATATTTCGATCACAGTTCTTCGGTATGCTGATAGTTCTGTCGGGTCTGATGGAATCGGAGTCGCTCTCCAGGCTGCGAATCTATCGGTGGGTAGTGGAATATTCATGGACATCGTACCGGTTGGTCTGAAAGATCCAACGTAGTGTAACGTGGGCTCTGGGAACAAGGCGACCAAGGGGTATGCCGGGAAGAGGGCAGGGGCTAGGGCGAGACATATGTAGTAACGCTACGTGTGTGACTAGGGGAAGGCTGAGATGGGAGGCAAGGGTAAGAGGCAAGAAGGGCAGAGGGTAAGGGGCATGAGACATGTGGAAGCAGTTGCCGCGTGTGTCAAAGGAGGTAGCTGGGCTACAAATACAAGGAGAGGCAAGGCAAGGACAGGAGGTTCGTGGGGTGGGTAGCAGGGCTACAGAGTCGAGGCGAGACAAGGAGGTGTACAAGGCAGATGCACCAATGTGGAGAGAAGCAAGGCCCTGTATTGGATATACAAGATGTTGGATGGGGATCTAACGAGAGGGCAGAGAAACGAAGATATATATACATGATTCCAGGCCAAGGCCGTGGAAGGAATAAGCTTCCCGAGATTCCTATCTCGGAATCTAAGATAACAATCACCCATCGACAACACCCGAACAAGCCTGTTCGAGTGTCAGAACAGTACGACACCCGAACAAGCCTGTTCGAGTGTCAAATCAAGACGAAGGACATGGTTGTGACAGGTGGCATGGTATACAGCCCAGTAATGGTGGTCTTCGGATTCCCATAGTATTTTTTGCAAAACTGGCTGTTGAATTGCATGGTATAAGAGCTGAAGCTACCGATACATCATGTATTCTCAGCCACGGGATTCTGAGCACAATCGGGTATTTGAGCTTGGACACAAACATCGGGAGGTTTGCTTCGGAGTGATCCCCGACCTGAGCAGGCAAGCATACAATATCAATGATATTCTCGGAGGAAATGGGCTGACTGTCAATAACATCCAGAACACAATGGGTTTTAAGCTTGAACATAGGTACGGAGAATTTTCTGACAAAGGCCTAGTCAACGAATGCAATTCCTGAAGCTCCACAATCTATAAGGGCTGATGTGGTGATTGTTCTATCATTATTGATTTTGAGAGAGATAGATACAACAAAATACTCACTGAACAAGTAAGATTCGTCAACAACAGAAGAAGCGGAACACACAGAAAATACAGACAAAGATAGAGATAAATGGCCTGGGGCAGGTCTCTTGCTAGTGTCAGTAACTAGGCAAGGGACAGGGCTTTTCCCGCCTCGTCAACCTCCTCGATCCGGGCTTCAGAGATGGCATGAGAGGCCAGAGAGCGGTTTTTTCGGAGGGGACATGCCGCAATAAAGTGGTCCCCTTTTCCACATGTAATGCACAACCTATTAGTACGGCAGTGGTCCCTTTCATCCTGGGTTAGTCGAGACCTTCCCAATGATAGGTCTATAGGAGTGGGCCCTCCTGCCACCAATGATGGATGTACTGGTTTATTGGCAGGGGCCTAAGCTATTTTGGTGGCATGGTGTTGCTGAGGCTGGGGTTGTGGGAGATGAGGTGCTAGCCTGAATGTGGGGCGGTTGCGGAGCCAAGACATCCGCTGTTCCACCCGAGAAGCCTACCTGGTCAATCAATTCGTTAAGGGTTTTGGCTTCCGGGAGGCTGACTATAGCCTGCTGGATTTTGTCATTTAGCCCTTCCTGGAATTGCTCCAGTTTGGACTAGGTATTCCATTGGACCTCTGCCGCCAGTCTTGAGAATTCTGCCACATAAGTGGACAGATCAGTGTTTTTCTGCCTGAGGGCTCAGAGGGCCCTACTAGTAGTGCCAACGGCATCGGGGTCTCCGAATGCCCTATCTAGTATTGTGAAAAGGGCCGAGATATCATCAACCTTGATCCCAGTTTTGAGGACATATGGCTGGATCTGGTCACAAGCTTTCCCCTCCAGTAAGGAGAAAACATATGCCAGTCGATATTGTTCCAACAGGAACCTGGCAGAATTCCTGTTCAGCTTGAGATTGACAGCATTTTTCCAGGCTCATAGGTGAACCCGATCCCCATTGAACTTGAGAGGAGTCGGGATGCTTTCAGTCTTATTTTTACTGGCTGTTGTTGTTGTTAGTATTGCCAGGTTTACTAGGGCCCGGCTGAGGTTTTGGACCATGGTCCTTTCAGTGGCTAGGGCAAGGTTCACTTGGTTGAGATCGGTCTGGAGGACCATGATCTCTTCGTCAGCAAATCTCAATTTTCGTTCAGCCATGGCCAGGCTATTGCCAAGTTCAACCCCAATGGCATCCATGGCTTCGAAGATGTTAATGATTTCTTGACGGTAGGCATTCAACTCATTCAAGCCTGAGAGTATGGGGGAGCTCCTCCAGGTTTGAAACCTAACAGCATGTGGAGGGGTTCCGGACATGACAGCGTACCAGTTGGTCGAGAAGATCCAATGTAGTGTAACGAGGGCTCTAGGGGATAAGGCGACCAAGAGGTATGCCAGGGCAGTGGCAAGGGGGAATCGCATATGTAGGAGCACTATGTGTATGATTTGGGGAAAGGCTAGGGGCAAGATAAAGGCAGGAGACAAGAGAGGCAGAGAGCAAGAGGCATGAGACATGTGGAGGCAGTTGCCACGTGTGTCGGAGGGAGGCAGCTGTGCTGCAGAGCTGTTCATGAGACAAGGTGGTACACAAGGGAGGTGCACAAGCGCTGGGAGAGGCAAGATCCTGTATTAGATATACAAGACATTGGATAAGGATCCAACGAGAGGGCGGAGAGGGCCAGCTATATATACAGGCTTCCTTCTTAGCCAAGGCCATCGGAAGGAATAAGGTTCCCGAGACCCCTTATCTCAGAAGCTGAGATAACAATGCTATTACCTGAGTTGTAGGTGATGCCAGAAGGAACAACGAATAACAACAACAAGGTCAGACTAGGCTAGGAAGGAATGGTTGTGACATATAAAACTACATGTACTACAAACTATATTGCTCTATATAACCTATATAACTTTTATGAGCTTACCTCCTTAGTATTGAATTTTAGCTTTTTTAAGTAATTCAATTAAGCTATATTTATAGTACTATAATCTTAATATATTAGGGTATTTTTTTATGCACTTTCTTAAGTCTAGTATATTCTGTAGCTTCTGTATTATGCAAATCTCTAACTAAGCTCTATATATTTTGATATGTAATCTACTCAGCCTTAAAGATCATAACAATCATAATACTAAGGTACTTGTATTCAATATAGATTTAGCTAAGACTTTTGAAGGCCCTTGATCTACTTCTATAACTAAAGCTTCATTTCTATACTATTATTAAGTATTTTGAGGGTTTAAGTATATATATATATTATACTAGCTCTAGGATTGAAGTTTATTAATTTTAAGCTTCAATTTTATTATACTCACTAAAATATAAGGTAGATATCTTTACTATATTCTTGTACTTAGTGCTGGCCCTACTATACTACTAGTGCAAGTCTATAGTACTAATACTTTAGACTATAATAGTTTTTAGACTCCTATCCACCTAATGCATCTTAGCTACCCTTAACTTCTCTCAACTAAATTAAGACCTTTTAGCCTTCCTTCAAATTAGTAGTTGTGAATACTCCTATATCCTCCTATTCACAAGCAATCTTATACAGATTACAAGTTTCTCTAAAATATTAAGCAATCTGGTAGAGATTATAAAATGTACCCAAACCCTTAAAATACTTAACAATAGTATAAAAATAAAGCTCTAGTTATAGAAGTAGATTAAGGGCCTTTAAAAGCCTTAACTAAACCTTTATTAAATATAAGTAGCTTAGTATTATAATTGTTATAACTCTTGAGGCCAAGTAGATTACATATTGAGATATATAGAAGTTGGTCAAAGATTTATATAATACAGGGACTACAGAATATACTGGGCTTAAGAAACTGTATAGAAAGACATTCTAAAATATTAAAATTGTAGTACTATAAATATAGCATAATTAAAATACTCAAAAAAGCTATAATTCAATACCGAAGAGGCTAGTTTGTAAAAGTTATATAAGTTATTTAAAACAATATAGTTTATAGTATATTTAGTTCTATATACAGTAAGTAGCTTGAGTCTATACTAATATGGCTTATAGAGTGGACCTCTAGGAAACCTATAACTACTAGTAGTAGTTGTTGTGAGTAGCATAGGGGGTATAGGATGAGTACTGTACCAAAAAGGGAGATATTATCGCTCGAGTGATGATTCTGCTTCTCTATGAATACCAAGAGCATTGTCCGAGTGACTGAACTTTATCGGCCTTACAAATAAAGTTAGTTCATACCATATACTTCCAAGAATACCATAGTGATCCTGGATCGCAATAACTCTATAGTTTGGTAAGACCCGAAGTTGGTTAAATAAAATAGTGGTGTAATGTTGATACACGAAGTTGGTTAAATAAAATAGCAGTGTAATGTTGATACACGAAGTTGGTTTAATAAAATAGTAGTGTAATGTTGATACACAAAGTTGGTTAAATATAATATCACTTTAATACACACTCTAATACTCGCTCTAATACTCGCTACAACACTCACTCTAATACTCACTCTAATACTCGCTACAACACTTCACTCTAATACTCGCTCTAATAATCACTCTAATACTCACTCTAATACTCACTCTAATACTTACTGTAATATGCCTTAAAAATATTATAAGATATTAGATAAAGAGTAAAGGAAAAAAGCATGAGTAAGCGAAGTATAGATACTAGAAAACAATAGTGGCCAAGCCTGATTGCTAAGGCCGACAATATAGACTTTCCGAAGACTATAAGATAATAGATAATAAGAGGGATGACATGACAGTACTCAGCCTGGCTCAGCCCACAGTCACGCGCGAGTGCTATACTAATCAATGCCTGACCTAGTAATAGTTATATTGGGAAATCGTAGTCATAGTACTGCGATATGTATGGAGTTCAGCTTTGTAATATATATCGCAGGAAGTTATACCTTCACGGCCTATATATATATATTCAAGAAACTCATGTATTTGAGGCTTATATATATATATGCATAGAATTCATACTTTCATGGTCTCTAGATATGCATGGAATTTATGTATTCGAGGCTTATATATATATATACATGGATTTCATGCTTACACAATCTCTAGATATGCATGGAATTCATACTTTTGTGGCCTTTATGCATTTAAGCCTCAAATGTATGAGTTTCTTAGATATATATAAATAGGCTGTGAAGGCATAACTTCCTATAATACATATCATAAAGCGTGAACTCTATACATATTATAGTAATACGACTATGATTTTCTAATATGACTATTACCATCTTAAGCATTAAGTAGTACTGCACCCGCATATAATAGTGGGCTGAGTAGGGCTGAGTACTGTCATACTACCCCTTTTATTATCTATTATCTCATTGTCTCCGGAAAGTCTATATTGTTGGCCTTGGCAATCGGGCTTAGCAACTTTAGTTTTTCTGTATATATATCTTTCCCCCTTGCACCTTTTCCCTTTGCTCTTTATCTAATGTCTTGTATGATTTCCAAAGCATATTAGAGCAAGTATTAGAGTGAGTATTAGAGCGAATATTAGAGTGATTATTAGAGCGAGTATTAGAGCAAGCGTTGTAGCGAGTATTAGTACTCTGTGTATACTATTATAATTAGTGAATAAAATGAATATTTCCGCTGTACATATTCTCGATCTGAAGTCTGCTCCGAAATCTGCTCCAAAATCTTCTCCGAAATCTGCTCCGAAATCTACGCTAGTGCCAAGATTCCAGAGCTGTTAGCGTGTGCATAGCCTGTTCTAGCGTTGTTATAAGCTGCATTTTAGCACTACTATATTGCAACGGTATTCTTGACAATATAATAGCGACCATTTTTAGTCTCCACAATACTTACTAAAGCAACGGTATTCTGGACAACACAGTGGCGAACATTTTAGTCTCCACAATACTTACTAAAGCAACAGTATTCCAGACAATGCGTACTATGTGCTACGCGACGCCACTAAAATAAAATTGTCTTATGTATACGGAAATAAATAGGAGTTGCCGACTAACATTAAAGTATCCACAATAACATAGGAACGCGACAGCGCTGCTCGTGCGATAACATCCCCCTTTTTGGTACAGTAGTTATGCTAGAGAGGTAATCATATAGGGTATTAAGGGTTTAGATGCTATAGAAGGTTCAGGGTAGATCGGAGTGGGTTGGAGATATTAAATTTGAGTTTTTCGTGTGTTTTTATCCTATATTACATTGATATTGCATATATTGATGGAGGTATTAGAATGTTACTGCATGTGGCAGGGGAGCCCGTGTCGATCGGCACGTGGTTTTCGATCGTTACGCAGTAAGTTATACTACTGTCGCCCCGAAAAAAACAACCTATAACAATATCTTTCAGTGGTAGCGTTGGCATCCTACAAACGGTACATCCATATTCCCATTGCTTGAATTCGACTTTCGAATTCAACATCCTTTTAACACTTTATTGTGTCGTTGCTGGTGGATACGGAGAAAACAAATTGCCTCCAAAATGCCACGCGTCTCGGAGAAAAAAGAAAGCCGCCTTACGAAGGTCACGCAAGTGACTAAAACGCGCCTGGATAAACACACTACCACTATCAAAACTACAACAAGTGGCAAGCCTACGTCGGGCCCCAAACCACCGCTCCGAGGGATTGTAGCCACCAAGAATAGCAAACCCTCAACCCCAATTAAGCATAAGACGACTCATGAAACGACCAGAAAGCCATCATCGACAAAAATCGTCCCCGCCCGTCTGACGGAGTTGCAAACAATGGCCATGAGGCCTGTCAAAGACGGGCGCTCTGAATGGAAATTGAAAGTGAAGGGCCCCACGCCTGGAGAAACGATTGTGGAACGCGGATTTGCTGTTAGATCGGGGAATAAGATTACGACGGGGTTACTCCGGGTGGAGAATTTGAATAGCGGCCACAGCAGTAGTGGTCGGAAAAATTCTGGGAGTTCGAACAAGCTGTCAGCTGGCAACTTCTTTGAGTTCTAGGATACTCCCTAGAGGAAGGCTCGTGGCTCGGGCATACCTTGAGGGGGGGGGGAAGAGTGGGGGGCGGTGATGCTGGCACGCGAGGGGCAGTGAAGCCCACGGCTGGCACCCGTTGAGGCCAGGTGGGTGGCCTTGCATTTCGACTGTAGCCATTTTACAGCGTGGATGTGCTGTTGGGGAATTAGGATGTGATCCGGGATTCTAATATCATTATGCTCTCACGCATGTATCCCACTAGGGATCTCAAAGTTCACGGTTCGCCTCTTTACCTCCACCTTCTGCGTTTTCCTGGGGCCGCATAGGCAGTAACTAGTTTTAAAAAAAAAAAAAAAAAAATTCTGCATTTTCCCTTTCCTTTTTCTCGGAATTCAAGAATTATTCTTTTTTCCCCACCCCCATGCACCTACGTACCTATCACGTTAACATTGACTCTAAGCAACGTCGTTGTATTTGGTCTACTCTTTCAGTTCATCTCCTGGAATATATGTAGATCGTAGACTTCCCAACTATATTTTTGAATGATGCCCCGATCTGGTTTCACCAACTTGTACGATTAATATGTGCGTGGCTCGCCCATGTAGGGCCCGAAATCTTTATTTTTATATGTTTCGGTATCAATGAGCAATCAGGGCCCAAGTTCACAGTCTAGATGAAACGCAAATATCAATAATTTTTCCTTTTAAACTAGGTACTCTTAGACCATTCTTGTTTCCAAACTGGAATTCGAGCCTGCTAACACTGTAACCACCAGTATATTTAAAGAGGCGCTATGCAGTCAAAGTCCTGAGCAAACCAAAATGCCCCATATATCTGAAACCAAATGAAATACCGAATGGTACATACGTGACAAGCATTGATCCCGAGGGAAGTTGATCAAAGACGGTCAAGTTTGAAAGATCAATTGAAAAATATATACGCATACCAGAGTAAGTGTAAAGGCAGGCGCAAACCCCCAATAAGAATCTCAAGGATGTGAAATGGAGACAGGAAAAAGGTCACTATGTATGCCCGTGACTCTGGCACAGTTTTCGTGCAACTTTTTCGGCGACATGAGTGGACCCAAGGGGAAAAGTGACAGAAATTATAGGGGATGATCGAGGGAAATTGAGTACATATGAGCGCCTAGGTATCCCTGACTTGAGAGGAAATATAACATCGGAGAAAACAACTCCACCAGCGCCCCAAAAGAGATCCACGATAAAATTACAAGAATAATTCAAAAAATGACTCACAAAACGCCAATACATTGCAACACTCCCTTTGAGTCGTTAGGCTATCCGAGTCCTGCCTAGGACTAGAGGCAAAAAGGGGAAGGTCGAACTGGGAGTCGAACCCAGGTCACAAGAAAATTTGGGTGGGATAGTCAAAATCTTATGTGCTACCATTCAACCGATATTTTTCACAAATGTCACACTTTATATTCGACCTTACATATATTATCAACCGCCAGTTTCGTCTCTACTTAACTATGTTCTGAGTCCTTAGGTTCCTAGCTATAACGAGCCTCTATTACATGTTGAGAATCGCACTGAGGTCTTACTATGATGACCTAAACTGCGCGATATTTCGGTGCTATCTTGGCGAAGCTGGGCTAACTTTATCAGCAGAGCGGCAACTTCATGACCAACGTCGATGATTTGTGCTCAACTGTTACAACCACGCGCACTCCGATACTCTTTAGTCTTCAAACTTCCTACTATTACTAGCAGAGTGATACGAAACATGACTGCACCTCCAACATCCTTTTACGGTTTCAAACCTCTCGACAGTATGGTGCCTTCAGCTTTCGCAATCATCGTCATCTACGTACGTTCATGCTAACTGCAACTCAGAAACCGGCACCCCGTTCGATCTCAGCTCTCTCCAAGGCAAGGTCATTCTTGTGGTCAATACCGCCTCAAAGTGCGGATTTACTCCACAATACGAGTCCCTCGAGCGCCTTTACCAAAATGTGAAGAAATCCCACCCTGCCGGCAGTGATTTCATCATTCTCGGCTTTCCCTGCAACCAGTTTGGTGGTCAAGAACCTGGATCGAACGACGAGATCCAGCAGTTTTGCACGACAAAATACGGTGTGACATTCCCAGTTCTCGGAAAGGTGGATGTTAATGGGAATAATGCGGATCCCCTGTGGGAATGGCTCAAGCAGGAGAAGCCGGGATTACTTGGAATGCAGAAGGTGAAGTGGAATTTTGAGAAGTTTTTGGTGGGGCGGGATGGGGCGGTGAAGGGGAGATGGGCATCTACGACAAAGCCCGAGAGCATCATGGATAAGATTGAAGCGGAGCTGGGAAAGGCGGCTTAAAACACCCTGCGGGTCAGATTGAAATTTGACCGTTCTGCAATATCGCGGTGATGTGTACGGTATGCATGTGTTTTTTAAAAAGAATACCTACCGTAATACTGGAACGTTAACTTAACGAGTATTGTAACTTAGCAAAGTTATATATTTGAAGAGCACAACCGTGACCTCAATAATATACAAGATTCAGATCCTTAAAGGCCCAATGAGAGTGCGAATACCTATACGGATTCGGACGCTGGCATATATCACTTCACAGATATAGAAACAGCACCACGGCGCTCATTATTTCGATGTCACATTCTCATAGAGTCCAAAACTGAAAACCGGAGGCCTGGAATCGACTCGGTACACGATAAATTATAGCCGTGCATGCAACGTACAGACAAGAATTAATTGGCTAGTCCACCAAAATTCAGTTGATAATTGGAAACTGCAAGCTGCATGCACAATACCGGTAATACTTTATATCGCTGTACGTACCGAGTATCTCTGAATATTAAACCACGAGCAAATGAGATGTCAAATCGAATACACTGATCACCAAGCTAGGTATTCCAATCCCTTTTATCGAACACTTCATATCACAAAGTAGGGTGATTGCGTGTCAAACAGACTAGGGTAATGGATTTATATCATTGCATGGCCTACGGTATACAGATTGCTACGGATACTCTGCTGTTAACGAACCAGATGGAGCAGGTGCATGCACTAACTTGCTCAGTTTGTAACCAACGCTCGTCTCCTTGATGTGATAGGAGCTGCAAGGCAATACAATTCCTGGGATCAACATGATTGTTTGTATAAATTTAGGTTCATACCCGGTCTGCATTGGAAATTGCCTTCTTATGCTGCTTCTCATCGTTGTTTGTGAATGCTTTTTTATCAGCACGCATGCGTCTATGTCAGTGACCCAGGGTGCTGCAGTGTTATCACAATTAACAGCATCTTCCATTGGTCACTAGATCGGCGAACGGTCATTAACCAAGGCTGCAGCGGTATCAATCCATAGAATGCGCATACCCGTGGATGATTTTGGTATGATCTACCCCTAGAGCAAGCTCCATAAGTTTTTTACATGTACCAATTATACGTGCAGCTTGCAAACAACTTACAACTGATTGCCTCTATCTCTAAACTAGGTGGTGAAGGAGAAAGGTCCCATACGTATAAATACTGATATAAAGTGACCCTCCTCACCTGAGTACCAAGAGCAGCTCCCCATTTGTGAGGTTTACCACTCCATCCTCCCGATTTGGTCTCGACTGTTTTACATTCTCGTAAGTTACAGCTCTGGAAAAAAACAGGCCATCAGCTAATGATTCTCAAAATATAGCCGTGGTCTGTATATCAATATACATCAATCTAATTACGCAAGTTTAAATTTGGGAACATCAGCTGTTATTTGCAAAGATGGGTGGGGCACACAGTGTATTTCCCCCACTTCTTTTTCTCTTCGTACCCGCTTGGTTGTGTTTTTCCAATGTCCTTGGGGCGCTTAAATTGCCTAGGCCTTCGAATATATTGCAGACGCTGTGACTACCGCCTGGCATGCTCTCACAGGAGTTCCTCGACAGCACAATGATACACAAGAGGAAATCAGAAGGCGAGAAGAATGGGAAAAACAGCAATGCGATGAACGTGAGCGTTTGGAGCGAGAGCTCCGAGAAGCGCAAGATAAGATCAGACAAGAGGCGGAACAAAAAGCACAGGAAGAGCGGGAGCGTAACGAGCGCCAGCAGCAAGAGGAAAGAGAAAGACATGAGAATGAATTAAGACAAGCGAGAGAGGAAAGCCAGCGACGGGAAACAGAAGCAAGGGCAGAAAGGGACGAGATACAAAGACAGGCGTTGGAAAGGGAGGAACAAGAACGATTGAGACATGAACAGGAAAAGCGGAGATTGGAGGAAGAATCAAAGGCAAGGTTGGCTGCTCAGGCAGCTGAAGCCCAGAGGATTCTTCAGGAGCAAGAAGAGGAAGCCAGGAGAGAAATGGAAAAATTGAAACGCAAGCAAGCCGAGCTTGAGACCAAGTACATGTCAGGAATTCAACCGGAAGTATGGCCCACACCAGAGGAGCGAAAACAGGCTGAAGCGCAATTGTTACAACCAAAGGAAGAGTTCTTCCATTGCGCCATCGCTGGCCTTGCAGGCAGTGGCAAGAGTTCATTGATTAACGCATTTCGAGGGCTACGGAATGGTTCCAAGAGTTCGGTGGTTGCACCAACCGGAGTGACAGAGACAACTTTGCAGATCAGTGCCTACCCCGATCCTGCCACTGAACCTCCACGTAATCGCTTTATATGGTATGATGTTCCAGGCGCAGGGACTATCAAAATTAAAGGCTGGCAATATTTCAACTCCCAGGGACTCTTTGTATTCGACCTCATTATTGTCGTGGTTGATAACAGATTCTCTGAGCAGGATCTTATAATCCTCCAGCATTGCGAGCGCTACAAGATCCCGTCCTTTGTCGTTCGCTCAAAGGCAAATCAACATATCCTTAATACGATGAGCCAAGACTATGAGTGGGAGGGCTCGGACGATGAACGGGATTTCGATGCGGTTTATTTGGAGGCACGGGAGAAAGTCGTCAGTCAAACCCGAGTGAATTACCGCGAGAATTTAAGGGAGGGAGGTTTGGATCCAAGAAAACCAGTGTACATTATCTCGTGTGATGCGTTGGGGGCTCTTATTCAGGGGAACAGGAAGAAACTGAGGAAAGCCGATCGGGTAATCGATGAATCGCAGCTGATACTTGATTGTATTGAGGCTCTGAAGGCGAGGAGGTGCTAAAGGTTGCCTGCAGTTTAAGCTGTAGGTTCCCAATGGCGGTGGCGCGGTCATTAGGATAGGCGGGGGTTTTGTTACTGTAATTGGTTGTATTCATTCATCCACTGACAGTATTCCATTCTATTCAACGCTCAAGTAACTTTTTCTACTTATGCATGCACCTAGTTTTTTTTTGCTACAGTGTGAGATCAAAACCGTTTCCAGCTTCGCTAGATAGGCATGTATGATCTTACACAAATGGAATCTCTTACCTATCCTTGTGCTGCCTTGAAGGTCTACCGGTGGGTTACCAGAGTACAATTCCGTTAGCAAAGCAGCAGCAGCACATGGAATACCTGAATCAATCATAGGAGATCGAGTACGGAGATCGAGTACGCTAATCAAGAACCCAATGTAGATCTCTTCCGGTTTCTTCCTTAGAATTCTTCATGTATAAGTTAGAGCGAATATTGCATGTTGAGGGCCTGACGCCTTATAGCCAGGTTAACCTTGTCAGGTTAGCTGACAGACCAATCTTCACAACCACATCCCCAATCGCTACGTCTTCTATCCCTCGGAACATATACTATACACATTATTAACAAGACACCTCCCCAATTCTGAGGACTAAGAAATTTGGCAACACTTATGAAGGGTAATAGTGAACATAGATTCTAAGTGAATACTAGCGACGCTAGTATAGCTGGTCGTGGGTGTAGAGGTGGCTCCTCATTCCTTGATATATCGGATCCGCGAAGGATGGCCTTTTCTCATTTCGTAGCTGAACCAGGCCCCACTTCATCCGTAAAATGTGTTTCTTTCATTGGCGGGGATGAAGGCCGATTGTCCATGGGCCAAACCAGAATAGGGGTCTGTTTACCAAGTGTAATTTCTATGATCAGCTGTGGCATCCTTGCCTTACCGTTTTGGTGACATTAGCTGCAATTTGCCTTGCTGCAACTTACTTCTTTAGTTTGATTTTCCTCGACAAAAACAAAACGGTTTGCCAGTGCATTGGGCGACATACAGAGCCTCTTCTTCTGCCATTGCTGCCAGAAGACGCCAACATCAAGCATAACTGCTCTTGTTCTCCTCTCTATATATTCTCCCTGTCTCAAAATTTCACTTATATTATCTTTTCAGTTCGTTTGTTTCCCCATTGTCCCTGTTTTTGCTATTCCTCACCTTTTTAATCTGTAGGGCTTCATGCTTGCAGGTTGCAGTTTGTGGTTTGCTTAACTTTAGTACTGGATTGGTTTTTTTGCCCTTGTTTTACTCATTTTGTTGGGCTGTGACCTCAGCGGTATCGCTCGTTTTCCTAATTGTTTTCGAAAACTGGGATTTTCCACTCAACTTTGTTCTTTTCGTTTTGGTGTATACATTCTTTATGTTTCTGCAAGCTTTTTCTGACAAAATAGATTTATTTAGCCAATGTTAGGGATATATACTTGCGTACGCAACCGTACAAGTTATTCCACGATTAGATAAAAGAACATTCGGCAATCATAAATTCTAATGGAAAAAAACGTAGGCTAGCTAGTAGGCTCTTAAAGCGGACTCAGCTAAGTATGACAATATGGGGTCATATCTGTTACCAGGTGGGAGATGGTTCTCGTGGATAGATTGGTGGGTAAGAGGTCCATTACACATCTGTAGTGGCCGTACCGTAGATGATAGAGATGCTGGCGCATCTGCAAATAGTAAAGTAACAGAATCTTCAAATCACTGGCTGCTTCACTTTAATTACATTAATACCGTATTCCACCGCCTTTTCTTGGGCTCTTGTACTGTAACTTCTAGGACGCAGTCTTTGTTATCCAAATCCCCGCTCTTTGACGATCGAACCCCGAGTCGTCTCTATAACACATGATAGAAGAAATATATGATCATCATTATCTCGGAGCCATATGGCCATAAAGGGTATTATAGTTTTTTTTTGCCCCTGAAAAATGTACAGCTTGTAATATTGCACGTTGAGATTTGGAATCAGGGAATTTGCAGGTTTATTCACAAGACTCACTTTAAAATACCCGCCTGATGTATCTCCTTGATATGAGCCAGCACATCGTAACTACATATGATAGATGAAGACAATTAAAATAGGATCAAATGCCGCAGGTGGGGCATTAGACATATTTCCATTTTTCTCATCACCCACCCGTAACCACAGCTGTTACATGGACGTTCTCATGAAGATTACTCAGATTGGGTACTCTTGGTACACCGATTTTAATGGTGCTATAGTGAATTGGGGAAATGTTGTAGCAGACTTCAGTACCGCACGCAGATTTTTCCTGAAATCAAGGGTGTTGTCCTGGAATTCCTGCTTGAGAATCTTCATGTTCCTACCCCTTAATCCATATATCTTGGATAGTGGAATTTACATCGCGATCAGCTACCGCGCATCTGACTGTAGGTTGCTGGATCGTGAGCTTTAGGTGACAGAAATTTTCAAAATGGCAGAATTCTGATATGCTCAACCATTTGCAGGAAAACAGCCTGTAATTGTGGTACTGGAAGCTGGTCGATTTGATAAACCTACTTACAGGCAAGGCCCTCACCCCTCGATCAAACATATCCGCCATCCTACTGTATAATAGTTCAATTTTCCCGGGTTTGCGGCACTGAACGGAATTGAAGGGTAGAAATCGTTGGATTGGGTGAGCTGTTATTTTCTGTTATTGGGTTCGTTTCCGTCAAGGCGATCTGTGGGAGACAAGCAGAACTTTGATTGTATTTGCGGCGTAATGCGAACTCGGGCTTTGCTTCAAAAGCAATTGGGCTGATATGTATCATTGGGTGTCCTGGTTCTACGAAGGGCATAATGATTTTCTTCCGCATTTTGAATGAACTTCCTCCTGCTCAATGCTGGTATCGCCTGTGGCTGTCACAGTTTCCGGGGGTATTAATCCACCAAACAAGTAAGGATATGTGTATACACAAACCGATGGAAGCCCGTTCTGTACCCTGAATAATGATTGGACCGACAGCTTCAAGGTTAGGCGCTAATTTCGATAGGGAAGTATTTATAGGGAACACTGGACGTTTTTTTATTTAATTTTTACGGTCTATTAACTGGAGGGATTGTGATTTCTTCATTCTCTGAAACTATTTTCCGCTACATGCCAGGACCTAGAATAGGGACCTGATGTTTGTTTCGCGGTAATATTTGAGGTTACATGTCCCATGTGTAGTTACCTAATGTAGGTAGTGTACACTGCGTATGTTTGTTTTCGTGTTCTTGTTCATCGGTCGAGCCAAGCGACAGTTGTTTTATTAAACACAATTTACATTTCTTCTGCTTCGCACCTCAGGCATGAGACTTGGCACAACCACTAAAGTGCGTCTTAAATCGGCCAGCTTAAGACGATAGCTTAAGACGGCACACGTGACTTTATCACAGGCAGAATCTTATCAGATTCTATCTTCCATCTTCACCAAAGATGCGAGATTGAAGTCTCATATTACTATGTGAATATGTCATATACGCGCATGTGAACAAAACGTTCACAAACCCCATTGTTCTTTGCTCTATTTTTCCAAAGTACGGTTGACGCCAAGCTTAGCTAGAAAATTTGCGGTGGGGGGATCCCCTGGGGTGCAGATAAGCTAAGAATAGGGGATTCGCAACGATCCCCTCATTCTTAGCTTATGTGACCCCTGCATGCCACAGGTGTCTCTTTTCGACATTAAGTAGTCAATTCATACATATTCATGGTCTCATGCCAAGACTCTGGTCGTTCTCGCGTTGCTTCGAAGATATTCACGTGCATGAAGTGGAATTGCAAATTAACGTTCACCATTTGGGGCAAGTGGATAGCGAGAGTATATCTCATCCTGTCACTCATCACAACTGTCTGATTGATATTACTCGATATTGAATGACACTGGATGGTAGTTATTTTGTGTATACCTCAGTTCCAGGGTCATATGTATATGCGTATGTAACACATCCACAACATTTCGTACGTCCCCTCGGTTTACTAAGGACAGAAAATATTTAGTCTGATGGTAGTGATAGGGCTTAACCTACAATGCTGACTCATGCTTTTAAGTTCATTCATTCATACACCACCCTCGTTTCTTTAGATACTCATCGGTCCCACCTCGTCTCACATCCAAAGCCTCAACCTACGTTAACACCTTACGCAACTTAGAGTCTCATAGTTAGGATCAACTATCTTAATTAAATAGCAATTTGGAGTCTCATAATTAGGGTCAACTATCTTAATTCAATAACGATAGAATGTCTTCAAGTGTAACTTCGAAACTGACAGATAGCGTGGCCAGTGGGCAAGCAGGCAGCAGCAGTTCAGCTGGTAACCCAGCTGCAGAAGGTCTACCGACAGAAGAGGTTGTACGAACCTGGAAGAGTGGGGATCTCTACAAGTGGCTCACATCCATGACACCACCTCCTCTCAGCACGCATGAGGAGACCATTAAAGCTTTTCTTGATGCCAGGATTGATGGGCCCAGTTTTCTGGATTTGGGTAGCAAATGGTTTTCTGATCATATTGCACGAGTGGTTCCAGTAGGAGTAGCAGTGCGATTGGAAATGTTAGCAACGACGATAAAGCATAACACCCTCCTCATGTCTCTAGCGAGCCCGAGGAAACGCCCGAGGTCCAGCTCTCCAATTCAGAGCCTAGATTCACAAAGAAAGAAACCACGTGTAGTTGGGGACTCGGGCATCGACATACCTGTGGCTCAGGCATCAGCGAAAGGGAGCTTGCAGTCGGTGGAGGAGCTAGCAGCCGCAAATAAACATGCTACCGTCCACAAAGTAGCGGGTATGTCTTTCGTTTCCTGGGGTTTTGTTTTGCAAAGGACGTGCTGACTCTCCAAAGTCCAGATAAAGACACTAGACGTTAGATTGGAGCAATTTGCAGATGCTAAACAGTGTATATTGTTACCATTTCCATACGCCGGAGTAATACCAAAGCGCTTCCAGCTGGAGGGTCAGGAGAATGTATTCCGTTTCTTTGGCCGTACAGCTTGGAAACCCGTATATGAGCACGTCAAGACAATGAATGTAATGCAAAACAATAGGCTACATCTCCATGGGACTTTGGGGGCTGGGAAGTCCTACTTGCTTGCGGGGTTAGTCTGTCAATTGCAGCGGGAAGGGATGAGAGTCGTTTATCTCCCAGATTGTTATGAGCTGCTACTGTGCGAGCCGCCCGCTCGGTATATACTACCGTCGTTATATTCGGCCTTCTACCAGGACCCAGTCTTAGGGGTGAAAGTCAAGGAGCTCGTCCAGTCTTTTTTTGAGAAGGGACGTACACTGGAGGACCTGGAATGGAGGATGATAATGTTCTGTAATCTTGCGGCAGACGTGGAAAGACCCATACTTTGGGTAGTCGACCAAGCCAACGCCCTGGATGACGGGGAGTATGATCGGGTGAGCAATGTGAAGAAAATGCAAACCCGCAGATTGCTAGATGGCCTCTGCTCCAACCATATGAAGCTGGAAAGTTCCACAGCCAACTACTCGGCTGCAAAGCATGATGAAATAAGGGCCACATCTGAATCTCGAATGAATTTATATCTGGGCCTATATGATGTGAGTTTCTCCACCCTTATTCAACATGACATTAGGTGTGGGTCCCCTGACCATGCCCTAGGTTGAGATGACAGAATGATGGAGGCGGCAGGACAGCACATATGTGCACCTCCATTTGACAGGGCGCATGCCGCTTCTCCTCCGAGGACTGGAGCACATTCTTGCAAACCTGGATCTTGAGAGACAGGCTGAAATTGAAACAAGTAGTGATGATGCGGGACCCAGCGCCGCATCTGGAAATACCGGCACACCTGTTATGGATGCCCAGCTTATCCCAACAGTGCATGCGAGGCTGTTGGAGTTACCGGAGGTGGTGAAGCTGGTTGGGGCCATAAATAGATACGCATCGGCTAAATTCGAAGGATTTTCTGGCTCTGGTAATGATGATGCCAGGATAAGGTACCTAGAACCTTAGCCCTGCTATGGGTTTAAACAGTTCGATGACTAACAAGATCGCCAATGTAGTTTTCAGCGGGATTGGGAGGCCTGCATCTTCGAAAGCCCTTTGACGGAATCGGGGTGTGGTCACCTGGATGGCCGCTTTTTCTTCCGACATAGAGCGAAAGATGGGGTATATGTGGGTAGAACAACTTGTGATGTGGCACGCACAGTTGGAGCTGCAAGATTGCGCCAACTTCAAAATCTGGCCGAGTTTGGAGAAAGACCATGGATCAACAGGATAGCACACGCAGGAGAGAACCCGGTTGTGCTTGGATTTCTTGTTGAAAGGGTGGTGCTGGGGATATTGATCACCAGCGGAACGAAGTTTGCCGGCCCAGAGTTTGATAAAGCCCTTGACCTACAAAAGTTCAGCGGCCGCTTTCCGAATGATGCGCCTAAGTGGACTAAAAAGGCCATGATTTACGTTCCCACCACGTACAACTACGCGGCGGTGGACGCAATCCTGGCGGTTCGCCCCATTCGATCACCAGCACAGAGCCAAAAATTACTAGAAGAGCTCGTAGGTATCTCACGACATAATAGGCCACGAGCACCAGAACAACATCAATCGAGAGAGTCCGACGACGGCTACAACATGCCCCAGATTTACACCCAGCTACCATCTCTATCACCTCTTCCCCCGTCCTTAAAGCTCAAGAATCTCGCGATATCCTGCAATTCCTCTCTACCAGCTCGCATCAGAACCCCGCCACATCAACGCTTCATAGCTCTCCCACAAAACACAGCTGGCCAATGCGGCCAAAGATAACTGGGTCTCAGCCAATCAGCCACCGGGGTCACATCGCAGATCGAGGAACACCCAATAGGAACGGACCTGACCGCCACACTACCAGTAAGTAAAGACACAGCCAATCGAACTCACCTAGGACGACAATGCCGGGAAGAGAAAGAACAATCTAGGGAAGAATGATAGAGTAAATCTACCTCTCAAGACTCGGTTATCAATCACCAGGCACCCACAGCCACCATCCCTCGACGGATATGAAAGCACACAAGCATAGACACAGCCCCTCCACCAGATATGTCACAACCGCGTTGATTTTGACCTTTGAGAGTCGGGCCACTTCTGGTACGAGTCTCGTTCGGAAACTTATTCGGTCCCATGCATATATAGTCCCCTTGCTCGCACTCTTTCCTTCGGTTCTTCATCCAACGTCCTGTATACACTTACAGTGAACTCTCGATATAAGAATATACTTGATATAAGAATATATTTGATAGAAGAATATTCTTATTTTCTCGAGGTTGTTTACTAAGGTATTCTTATAGCAAGAGTACCTGATTGGGTAATGTATAAACAGCCTAGCTGGAATAGGAATGCTTATCGATAAGATATACCCCATAACCAACAACACCGCCAAAGACAACGCTGCCAAATACAACGCTGCCAAATACAACGCCGCCAAACACAATACTGCGACACACGATACCGCGACACCTACAATACCACCTCCGAACCCCCGAACTAATTCGGTATGCCTGCTGGTGGTGCATTGAAATGTAAAGGTTGGACGGAAGAAGAACGCAAGGAGATATATGACTATGCACATGCATACTGCCTTCTTCACGTCATCCGGGGCGGTTCCTGGTTCTCCTGTACCTAATTCTTCCTCTACCTCACGTTAATTCTCTTTTTTGATGTATACCATTTAGTAGTTACCCTGACATTTGATATAAGAATATATTTGATATAAGAATATTCCCCCCCCCCGCCGGACGATATTCTTATATCGAGAGTTCACTGTATACAGTTCTTGGTTCCTCAAGTCCACGTCCACGTCCACCTCCAAGTGCACCTCCCTCGTATCTCCCTCTTCGTCCCGGCAGCCCCGCTGCCCCCCTTCTCCCTTGGTCGCCTTGCCCCTGCCTCGTTACAGATACATACCACCATAGCCACAGCGGTGGCGGCTCCGCAAAAGAGCGAGAACGAAACGGTCGACCCCAGAGCCGCAGGCCTAGCGCTCTACGGAACACTTTGGAAGGTTTGTTCGGTATAAGAGACATACTGTCAGTTCGGGGCCACCAAACTGACAGCATCGATGAATGGGATTTTCGTACCAACGGAATCCTGAGTAAGTTCGAGAGGGATTTTGAGATTACGATCCACAGGGATACCCTTCTTGCCGGGATCCGAGAGGCCCCAGGGAGAATACCGAGGATTTGATCAAACCTCCGACCACATCTCCAACAGAAATTGAGTATGACAGTCTGATGCGGCAATGGGATGAGCGGAGGAAGAATGGGGAAAAAAGATATGTGCAAATGACATCGCGTTAGCATACTAGAGGGAGGAGAACTCCAAGTGAAATGAAGAATGGGAAAGTTTGGAGGATGAGATTGATAGTTTGAGGGAGGAGCTTGCTTTTTTGGAGGAGGCAAACAAGTGAAACACTCCTCCAAAAGAGCCACCGACAGAACACCGTGTCTACCAAGACTGATCCCCTCCTGCACGCATGTACGCGGAGCAGCAACCAATACCACCCTGCAACCTACACCAACACGGCCATTACCACGAGCCCATCTCCAAAAGGCAAAGAGATGGTACCTCCACCCCCGAACCACCCTCCCAACCACAAAGAACCTGCGGCGGTGGCCCACCCCCGAACCCTCCGAAGAAGGGTAAAGGCGAAGGGCCGGCAGCAGCGGCACCACCCCCCAGCCCTCCAAATAATTCGCTCTCCACACGAGCACGAGCCGTAGTATTTAATGCGGCTTCAAAAAAATACAAGCCAAGTCTGATGCGCCGCTAGATTGGGGTAGATAACAAGAGGGCCAGAATCGTGGGCATTCGCTGGCTGCTGCAAGAAGAAAGAAGGGGCGAAAAGATTGCATCGTCGCTGGTCATCTACATGGCGGAAGAAATCGACATCCAGCACGGTCTCTGCATGGGTAAGATATTCTTTCGTACCACATATGACTGGAATACCTAGATGAAGGATGTTTTTTTTTAAACCTGCGAATAATTTTGGGCGAGGAGGTTTTGTTTCCACCTGCGAGATATTTCGTTTTGAGCATTTCCACTCGAGCTGTTTTATTTTTATTTATCCTTCTCTTTTTCTTTTACTTCAGTCAGGCCTCTCATTCTTGTGCGAGAGGGTTATCACCGGGGTTTTGATCTTTCCACCGCGAGCCGTTTTCATTTGATATTCTACGCACCGGACCTAACAGATTAACTTTCTTGTCCTGAATCCACCCGGGTTTCCCGGTGGCTCCTCATGGGACTCTTACTGGGACTGAATAGGAGTAATGAGTATTTAAGAATAAAAAAACCTCACGCCTCTATTACCCTACTTGAACTCGGCGTCGATTACAATGGCTTCCTTCTGATGGAGTGGGGACAGAGGATCGATAACTACATTATTAAACCTCGCGATCTTGCCTCAGTAATACTCCACCGAAACACAAGACACCAGTGCCAGCACAACTTCCGATTACCAGCCTGCACCTCGGCAGTTATCGAGAAAGGCTCAAAAGTCGATTGAGGGGATGATTGCACGGATGAGGAATTTTGAGGTGGTAGGAGAGGGCTGTTCTTGGGACACCGATGATGAGGATGGCAAATGGGATTCTGAACCAAATCTTGGTCCATGGGTGGAAAAAGAAAGGTGTTCGAGGGGAATGAGTTGAGGAAAGGTTGAAGAAGTTAAAGAAAATACAGGGGTGATAAGGATATGTTATAGTTCTAGGACATTAGAGAGGTTTTGGTCCCCCTGTAAGAATGACTACATATTAGAGGGATTTTGTACACCCTGGTCAGTCAGTTCATCTGTCAGATATTAGTGTTGTTTCCACAGCAACGTTACTAAGTAGGCTAGACTGTCTGCACAACCCATGCTCGTACATTTTGACAGTCCTCTAGTCTGTCAGTTTAACTGACAGAAAAAATCTCCTGTCACGGAGACTGTCAATTAGATGTAAACAAACAAACAACAAACAAAAATATAACAGCAAAGTGTCCATATCGCTTGTTTATAAGGTATAGGTAGATGGTAGCGGGAGTAGACTGAGGCAAGCAATAATGAGCGATGCCGTTTAAGCCTTCTCTGAAGCATTATCATGAAAAATACTACCAAACGGAGCTGTCCCTTTTGGTTGTCCATACTGATACTGGTATTTGATGTTTTTGTTGCAAATATTTTATTATTTATTATGCAAGATTGAACTACGTCTAAGCTGGTTAGCTAGACAGGCCAGCCCTGTCGTGCATAACGTGTGCGTAACTGACTGACCAGGGTGTACAAAATCCCTCTATTATTGCAGCAACCACCACACGCTAGGTACTGTAATAATGCAATTGCTGGGTTCATGGGTAAAAAGATGTCAATGCGATATCTTTTGCTAATAATGGAATATTTTTTTGTGCTTCTTGGCACTCTCTTTAATAACAAATCTCTTGATAGGGTTAGGTCGTTCACACTTGGCATCAAATATTCCTGCAATCATTATCAAAAACGTGTATGCCTATCATACAAAGAAATACAATAACTGAACAATAAGAAATCAAGGCACTCAGTAGACTATCCCCCACCCCGCATCTACTTTTTCTTCTCATATGCAATTGGAGCTCGATATTGTGGTATGCCATCATCATCATCGGAGATATCTGCTGCAAGGACACTGATATACTGAGCTATTAGCACTACCCCATATGACCATGGTATCCGTAGTTTGGTTGGTGGTATCCGCCATATCTGCCATGTGTTGCACGTATCTTTGTTGCACGTTGATGATTACTAAGGGAGATAGCAACAAGAGATATCCATGGATTCTCCAAAACCTCTTTTTTTGCACTTTGGTGCTTACCGGGGTCTAAGTGTTGCGACTTGGTTAAGAGTTAATTGTCATTCTTACAGGGGACCAAAACCTCTCTAATGCCAACAGGGTAAAGGAAACATTTAAGCCATCACTTAAGAAATCCATTATTACCGGTGACTGCTTGTACTGTACATAGTCCCGATCGTTTGAGATCGATCACATGTAATGATTCCGCGGATGGGACTGGAAGTTAAATACCGTACACGTACGCCGTGCGTATTAATCATGGAGATCAGCGTGGGGTAAAAGTGTAGAATCGACAGGGCCTCATACCGCAACAACCACGCCTTGAACTACTTATGCGACGCGAGATGAATTATTAGTAGAGAGGGGTAGTATCCTCGTTCTCTTTCATCTACATATACAACCACCATCTTTTCCGTGATTTCTGGCCGCCCTTGGCCAACCATCAAAAGCTTCTAAATCAGGTGACAGAACGGGGCAATATTGAAAATGCTCATAGGACAGGTAGAAAGCTCAGGAAACACAAGATAGAAGAGCTATACTTAGATGTGTGAAGAAAAATGTGACATGGACTAGTTGCTCTCGTGTCACTAGATATGTACCTTAACATGTGTCGATTCATCTCAAACAATACCTGCATGCGAAGCATCCTGAAATTGTCAACACGATAGCCAGATGCAGTCCGAGCTGAAGTCTTGCCTGAAGTATAGGAATCAAATCCGAATTCTGTTTTGAATCGTTGTGGAGGAGTATGCCTGTTATTGCACCCAAAGTGTTTGTATCTTCAACTTTTTCTCTTTGTACACTTTTTATTATCAATTTGGCTGAACTTTGGATTCCACATCCTTACTACCTAAGTATACTTGGCTAATGTCCACGGATTGTGGATATGTATTGCGATAATATCCCATACTTGTATCTTAAACTTCCACCTGCAAGTGGATTGACAGATTGCAAAGCGAGCTGGGTTGCCAATTTCCGGTTCCTAGACTTTTTAAAATTTTTTAAAAAATGCTGAGTATTGCTGTACCTCCCTGTAGAGGCTTTATTATCCCGCATTTAGTTTATCGCACATTCTGGCGGCAAACGCAAACTGTACTATTTCTGGAATTAATGATTATGCTCTACAGAGAGATTACATGTGCAGCTGGCTGGTTATATACATATTCCCATATTGCTTTCAAGTAAATTTTTCAGCATATATGTAGCCACTCCTAGATTTAGAGGTCTATATTATCAAAGGCAGATGTCCAACAAATGTGCAAGGTATTACAGAGTAATTGATTGGTTAAAATTGTTCTCACCCGCATAGAATTTGCTATGGGGCTGGTTCGATTTATTTAGAGCTGTGTGCTGATTTACATTGTGGCCCTAACTGCAACTCGAATACATGAATAAACTAACTCCAACAAAGGAAAATAAAGAACTTGGTGGGGAAGTTGTGATTCGAACTAGGGCTTCTCTCTACAGAGACAACACAAGGCCGCTTAGTTATCATGAAATTTGGTTCCATGAATTTTCTTTCTCTGGAGTAGTATATGCATAATCAGTATAAGCTCGTGCAGGGCCAGCTTGGCTCAGATAGATAGACTAGAGATGGACTCGGAATAGCATCAGTGAGGCCATTCTGGACTTGTTGAGCCGGACTGGTCGAGAAAGCTCTGTAAGTAGATTTTGAAAAAGTGCACTAATTCTCCATTAGAGACGTTTCGCATCCTGGTTTGATGTGAAGGTTGTTCGTCTTCTCTATGCTATGCTAAGCTCGCTACATATACATCATACCAAGATCCTAGAATTGTGGTCGCATACTATGCGACCACACCACATAAGGCAATACCACACCTGGCCTGGCGGACAATGCTGTTGGAATGACCTTGTAGGAGTAGCAACACCAGCGAGCGGATAAGATAGCTAATGATCAACGAAGAGTCACTTCACCAGTATGAGAACGTATGAGTTGTATGAGAACGTACCTATGAGTTGTATGTGAACGTATGAGTTGTATGTATCCCTTATACCTCTAAAGAAGAGGCAGTCAGGCCAGCTCTATATACACTTAAGGGATAATGCTAAAAGACTAAGTATTGCTGGAAAGCAGGAAATGCTGGAGATACGTGAGTGTAGCAATGACATGAGTGGCCGACATGACATATGTTAATGAATGTCATTGTATGACCTGAGTAGCCGCAATGACATGAGTGGCCGACATATGTGAACTCACGTGCTTTTCAACAAATGCAAGGTTAATCACGCCACCTGACTAGAGGCTTGGCATGAGCTCAGCGTCCGGCCTGTGGTTATCGTGAGATTTGCCTACATTCTCACATCTCTCAGCCCATCTCCCATCTACATACACACAGATCCTTGTCACCTTCACCCTTTCACACCTTCCCACCCCCCTTCATCACTAAATGCCTTGGCTTTTCTGTCTAGTCTGGGGTGACTCGGATGCCGAACCCTTTCCAGTGATGGTTGACGGAGGAGATACGGTTGGGGTGCTCAAGAAACTCATCAGGGCAGAGAAGCCAAATGGTTTTAAAGATATCGATCCTCGTCATCTCAAACTCTGGAAATGGAATAAACCCGACATGGTTACAGACTCGGACCTGGATAGCAACACTGTGCTGAATCCGATGGTCAAAATCGATGGTATTTTCAAAAATGACCCTCCTCAAAAAGCGTGCGTTCATATCATCATTAAGACTCCTGGGCCTGGTAAGTGAGACTCATTTCCTTCTTGAGTACGCCTATTTGCTAATGTACTGTCGTGGTTAAAGTGACTAGTGCTGGTAAGTAACACTTATTTACCTCCGAGGAAGCCTTACCCCCCTCTGTCTTTCTTTCCTTCATGGCATGAGAATGCACATCAAAATCCTCTTCTCTTGATACCCCATATTGACAAGCAATACTAACATGATTTAGTGCGCTATGTTTCTACGCAACCTCTCTCTTATCCTATCGATACAGATGAAGGGCCGGACAGTATGGTGATAATATCACCTGACCGGATGAAGTTCATCGAACAATATATGACGGACCACCGTTTTGTTCTGTTACGCAGCCCACCATATTCAGGCAAAAGCACACTTGGACAATGGATCAGAGACAGCCTCATTTCACAGGGTCACAGGGCATATTATATCTCATTTGCTGGTATTCAGGGAAGAGATGCTCGCTTTAACGAAGAACCCTTCCAACGTTTCTGGCAGACGCGGATCGGGTACACCTGGGCTGAAATTTTAGCCAGTGAAGATTCCATGAGCCTGAGCATCATCATTGACGAGGCACAAGTAATCTACGGCAATGCTGCTCCTTTTTTTTGGGGTAGCTTGAAAGAATTGATGTCTGACACCAAGAAGAATGCCTCTCTCCGCATCATTCTACTGGCCTCGTATGACCCATTAATGATCCAACAAATAACCCCAATCAGTTTCCTTTACACTCTTGGACTGGACGCACTCCGCCTAAGAAGGGATGAATTTAACGAGCTTTTGGAAAGATTTGTGGAACATCGGCATACCATAGGCAGTCCCAACTTTGAAATCCCGCAATCCGTTCAAGATGCGATTTTTAGCTTAACCGGCGGGCATGCAGGTCTTTGCCGCACTACATTAAGATATCTACGCCACAATTATCGTGATGGGCCTGCGGCCACGGTGACTATGTTACGTGACCTTACCTCAGCAGAGTTCAAGAGAAACCTAACTAGAACTCGCGCATTTCATTGGATTCAGAATTGGAATCCCAGCCCTACAGAAACCGAGCTTCTGCGAAGAATTCTGCTCCTCTGTGATGCCGAGTCATGCGTTAGTGTGGACTTAATCGCCGAACAAGCTACATATAACTTAGTACGATCAGGAATCTTGACCATGGTCGATAATAAATTCCAATTTAGTGCTCCCATCATGCGGATGATCTTAATCCATCGGCTTTTTACTGCTCCTCTTGGCACCCTAAGATCAGTATCAATATCATTCCAAGAATTTCTAATCAGAAGTATCGAACGGATGGATCCATCTATGCTACAAACATCACTAGGTCTCGGGCAGACGTCCCGGCTTCTGGAAAGAACCTGGCAGATGGGATGGTATAAGGCAGCAACAACCGCTGTTCCTTTCTATGCAACAGTCAGTGCAGACGTTGGAGCTATTTTCGGTTCTGTTGGGTATTTGGACTTCTATGTCAACGGGGATTTGAATTGGGGAGTTGAGCTGTTGCGGGAAGGGGATCGTATGAAACAGCATGCCAAAAGGTTTATCGAGGATGGGGCCAATGCTGTAATTCCTCTAAAGGAGTGGGTAATCATCGACTTTCGTCACCATTCAAAAGCAGTTCAGGACCCCCAGCCTAACTTCTTATATGCATTATACGAGGACGACTACAACATAATCACATTGAAACAGCTTGGCCATGCGGACCAGAAACTTGTTTTAAGAGGTATAGATATGTAACTCTTTTTTCTGTACCCCCTCCGTTTCTTTTTTTAGAGACAAATGTTTCCAGGTGCTCGATCATGCAGTTACTGGAATGGGTATTTTGTACGGGCTTGGCAGAAATGGGGGATTTTCGTATATAAGGTTCTTGAGGTTCATAGTTTCCTCATCATCGGTTGTTCTTCAGAAATCATAACACTTTCTTTGCAGAAGGACAAGAGTGGATCTCTGACGAAGTGCTTGATCGTTGTTCTACTCCTATCGACGTTTTTACTCTTTCAACGCCCTACTAACCCCCTCTATAGACTCTGTCTCTCCCTCACCCAGTTACCTCCCTCACCCCCGTGCTCCATCACCCATCCACCCTTCACCCCGTTCAACCCTCAACCACCCTCGAGCCCTCCACCCCCTTTAGAGCTGAAAGGTAGCAGAAATATTCCTAAGTATATATATCACCGTTCAAGCTTTCCTAGGCTCAGTTAAGATTTCTGAAGTAAAGTCTTTAGTCCCGTATTGGAATCTATAGCTAGTCCTAGGGTATAATAAGAGAGGCATCGGGAAAATATTCAGGTATCGAAGTAGAATTCGAAGCTGGAATATTCATACTTCTAAGTACTTAATACCCCAGTTTATATACATGTGATACTGTAGACTGCTAGCTAGTGCTACATTGCACTGGAAGCACACCATCCCTGGTGCTTGAACAGGAAGTGGTTTTAGAAGGAAGTTTCGCCAACAAACGCTTTTTTGGAGATCATCAATTAGTATTGAAGTAGTCTAGTTGGACCAACCCTATCCTGACGGAGACCTGGTCCGAAAGGCGTATCTTTCATGATCAGTAGTGAGCTACTTAAGCGATAGCAAGTAAAAGTTTTATCTATCGATTTGCAGAAATGAGGCGCGATAAATAGCATCGTGGCTTTGGGGTCGACCTCTTGACAGCGTAATCTATCGCTTGCTAGCCAGAACGTTCGTCTCTCCTCTGGAATATGATTGGCTGGGTTGCTGATCACCGAATTGGCTCGGGTGGGTCATAAATATAGGGTTCTGGTATTTCGTTCTCAGCTTGCACGCTTAGAAATTATACATATAGATATACTAATCTCTGTCTTTGTTGGGATCCATGTTTTGACTAGTAAGTAGTATAGATCTTTAGATTATTTGCACATCGTGTAGATGGTCATAGGGTAGCAAATGTTACATGAATTCCATAGCATTATTACAAAATTCCTTCGTTACCCTAGAAGAAGAAACAGAATCCTGATTTTCAGCCTTGAATACCCTAACCTATTCATAAAACGTCCTTAGTCCGACCACCGTCACTTCTCATGGCCTGTTCACTATATGCGCCGGCGCGGTTTCAGCCTTCCGAAGTGGCACGAGATAGTTGGGTTTCAGACCCCCGCGGGCCGTCGCCTCTTGTAAGTAGCTCAACTCTTTCTAAAATATAATATTAATGTTAATTCTCGTGGAATATAAAATCATTTTATTATAGGCTACTTACCTCGTGTAGCCTCTCTGGTACCTCAATCACATGTTTCGACATCTTGGACTGTAGAATTGAATACCTGTTAGCAAAGAAAAACGAGTATGGCTGGGAGGACATGAAGCGAAGATAAATACATACCTCCCGTTTGAACTTACACTGAGAATGGCTAAACCGCAGCTCCAAATAATTATCCAGATAATCGGCAAGTATGTATCGCCCCTCGAGAGTCTGCTTAATATGGGGTTGATTGCAATTGGGGCACACGGGTGGCTGTATACTCCTGGTGCTACCCGCGCTACCCGCGCTACCCGCGCTACCCGCGCTACTCGTACTATTGAAGGAGATTGTAGAAAACCCGCTGGCGGTGCTCGTGAGGGATGTAGTACTTGCGTTCGAATTCCTACGCAAACCACGCGAAAACCTAATGCGATCGAACATCGTCAACGTAAGGAGTTGGCGGGTCGCTGTAACGTACGCTTTGGGTAAAGGAGAACTGTCAAAATAAGGTAGCAGTTATTGATACTTAAATATTCAGAGGGGTTGGTTCACCTGAGAAGTGAGACCACAGAGTGATCACGCAGATTTTGCCTCGTAAACAACTGTAAAACTGTCATGACTATCAAACAGAATCCTGGATGTGTGTAACGCTTAAGCGAAGTTGTCGACGGTCTGGATTGCAATATTGAGGCTCTAGAGTTCAGAGCGGGGTAAGGAACCTGACGTGGACGTGCGATACGAGGTCTCCTAGGCACTGTATGAGTGCAGCCACATGCATGTCCAGCATGAGTGTAGCTCTAAAGATTGTTGACGTAGTAGGCGACTTATAGCTATGCGATCGCGATTCTGCCAGTTGGCTAGCTGAAGAAGGATGGCTGGGTGGAGTTGCTGGCTGGAGTGGCCATACACAAGGCAATTACGCAGCCTCAAGACGGATTTAAACAAAAAGTTGTAAATGTTATTAATATATTAATAGGGGTATAATTTAACGATAGGAGAGGTACAGTACCTATATGCTACATGCCCAGAAGAGCAGCGACAAGAATAAGTAGATATAAAAATATCCAGATATCGACTTACCACATACCTACAGTACATCCCAACCCTTGCATAATTATCAGGGTCAAAAGCTCAGTCAAAGCACTGAGTACGATGTACGTAACGACTCCGCATGAGGAGAAAAAACAAATTATACCCCACATCCTAAATTTTTCGTGGTGAATACTATACTTTCACAAGAGATTGCGCTTTATCGCACCCTCTGAGACTGCCTCAAGTCCCTTAGACTCACGTTCGCACAAAATGAGTGCTAGACGCTGCAAACATGAGATTATCGAGAAATGGCGCAAACGAATTGCAGAGATTGGGCTACCACGGCAAATCCTAATCATGGTGAATGGCCACGAGGTTCCCACTGACAAGAATAACAAGACAGCCATAAAAGGAAGATTCTACCCACGAAATGATCTCAAGAAGCTTCTGACGCTAGAAGTGGTTGAGGATATCCTGAATCATGACTGCCCTACCTACTGCGATCAGCAGCGCCGCACCATAGAAAAGTTGGATGAAGATAGTCCCTGGGCAAGCGAACAGCCGAGACATGCGAGCAACAAAAGTCCCGAGCTTTCACGAAGATGGGCAGAACAGACCTGTGGTACAGATGGAACGCCAGGCGCAGTGACTATTTTTGGTCTGCTTGTCCTAATAAGAAGGCCTCTTCTGATTGTTGGCTTTCTCGATAAAGATGTGACCGATCAAGGGTTTGAACAAGTATGTGATCTTCTAGTCGAGGGCCCAGGAATTTTCGATTATTGGAGGCATTATCACGAAAGAGCGCAGGCACTGAGCGAGAAAGCCGCCGAGACTTTCCGGAAACAGATGTGGTCTTTTGTCCCGCCAAAGATAGCTGTAAATGTTGCGAAAATCACCACACAGAGTTTCAGGCGGGAACGAATACTTCCATTTATAGAAAGACCACAGTTAATGGGACAAGGTGGGTATAGCTCAGTATATAAAGCCAGAATACATGAGGACTATTTCGTCGTCCCTGCTGAGTTCAAGGTTAGTTCCAGATTTTGTTTAATACATCATTACTTGTATTCAGACTGTTCTAGTCTATGACAAGTAGTTCATGAGCTTTGTCCAGATTTCGCTGTCAATCATGATTACTGACCGCGACAATAATGAGTAGGCCGATGCATATGCCCTGAAGCAGGTTTCGGAGCGAAATGCTAACCTAGTAGAGATCAAAAAGGAGATAGAAACCCTACGGCTGGTCCAGAAAAACCCACACGACAAGATCATTCGTTTTCTGGCCGTGTATGAGCATGTTAGCCTTGGGGAAGGCTCACGGCCACCAGCCTGCAACTTTCTCATGCCCCTGATGGATGGCAATCTGAAGGAGTATCTGCGTGGTGAAGGCTCCTTCACAAAAGATACAGCGAATGGTTTGAAAGCGTTGGTGGAGGGAAAACTCTACGAACAACTCATTGGTCTCGTTGGAGCCCTACATCACATGGTTCACAATATTCAAATGCACAGGATTGACCTTAAGCCGGATAATATCTTGGTAAAGCGAGAGCAAGACGGCCGAGGGAGCTACAACGATATTCTTATCCTTGCAGATTTTGGGCAGGCAAGGGTAAAGAGGTCGAGACAGTATACAAAGACGGGCATGGGTGTTACATTTGCTCATGCCATTACAGATGCGTATGCCCCACCTGAAGCGTTCAAAAGCGCCTGGAGAGAAGCAGATTTGCCCAGCTTAGTGAAGGAAGACAAATGGGATATCTGGCCTCTGGGGTGTATTTTCGTTGAGATCCTCACGTTCCTTGCCCTTGGGCAACAGGGAGTCCACAAGCTTGACCTGGAACGCGAGAAGGACTTTACACAAGGGGTATCGGTAGCGGATCCGGATGAGGACTCGAATTCGGATTGCCGATTTTGGGTAACGGAGTCCCACCGGGCCCCAAGGTTGAAGCAGTCAATCAAGCAGTGGCTTACTCATCTTGAAAATCTCAAGTTTGACAGCGAAGAACTTGACGCTGTAATTAGGACCAAGTGTAGGAATTTCATGATATGGAACATAAGGCTCTCAACTGCAATGCTCAACCCATGGCCGTCAATGAACATAACTACGCGGTGTAGCATTAGTGAGGTCGTCGAAACGATGAAGCAGGAACTGTTGGCTGACACGGACGGGTCCTTGATCACGCCGATGGACACTGCTAGACTCGACAGACTTTTGGGTTTTCGTACGGCCCAGTTTGTAAATTCAGAGGCTCCAGCTGTGGGTAGTACTCCAACATCGTCATGGCCAGATATGCAAAGAAGTCCCGAGATTCCAGCGGTACCCCGTATACTTGAGCCTGAGGGCCCCTCTCCGGCACTTCCGGCCAGTAGTAGTCCTGGAAATACGAAGTCTAGATCCAGCATCGACTCAGAAACAAGCACAATAGACAGCTGCGAATTCGAACAGAGGCCCGATTGTGGGCATGCTGCTCCAGGAGTCAACGACGTGCATGGCCCTGGGAAAACTGCATCTCCCCCCGATGGCTTCAGTATAGGACCAGGCCTATTTGGCTCGTTCCTAGAATTAGGAGTTTACGGCAATATGAATCCGTGAGTATATGCTTGTCTATATATATATGCAAATTTATCTATATAGCTCACTAGTATTGACTTTGATACCACCGACATTTAGTGATGATCCTCCACTAGAGCCACGTGCCAATGAAATGGAGCTGCTTCAGATGAGGTCAGTGGAATTTAGTTGCTATGATATTTTTTATGTCTCGCACTGACCTCGTGTAGTGACATTGGTTACTATATGAATGGTGATACTGGGAAGGGGCGCATAATGGTCTGCAATGCATCAAAAGGACCAGGCTATGACTTGGTTATTCGCATGAAAGATCTCGATGGGAGATCTCAGAATTGTGAGTGAGGTCGATTTTATCCATCCATCCCATTTGGTTATTGAACATTGCATGCACATGGAAACTAAGTCACTAAATTTGTATTCCCATACCGAATTATAGTACATATTCTCCGAGAGAAGACTTCTATCGTGCCGCTTCACATCGTTTCGCTGCCGCTCCTGAAATCCTATAACCAAATCATTGGCCATGAACCAACTTACGTGATACAGTTTGACGGGGAAAAGGTTTTCCCAGGGACTGGGCTCCATACTTCCAACGCAACACGTGAGTTAATATCCCACTTTGGCCTGCATTATTTTGTAACTAATTGGAAAAGACGTGAGCAATCTTTTGGAGATACTTACCCAGCAAAGGGTTTTGACAGAGTAGGTTGAATTATCAGGCACACAGACATTTTTTCCTTCTCATTTGACTGATTTCAAATAGGATGCGCCTCAAAAGGTTGATCCTACGACGCGAAAAACGCAAGCTGATGACGCTCTTTCAACCCCTTCATGACAATACATACAACGCTATTCGAGCGGAAATATGGATCGAGCTAGCTCCGCAGACAACTGAGGTGGATGACTCTAGCCCCCAGGGCTTCCGGCCTTACCCATACGAACGGTCTAATACGGACACAAGCATCGGTCAAACCTCGACAACCGGATCCACCTCCAGTCATGGTAACAGAAGCCTCAGTTTACCTGGCTATGGTACATTCCCCGCCACTAGGAGGCTCGTCATATACTGCAAAGCGGGCGCCGGTAATCCCGAAATGTCAGGGGCTGATACCATCTACTCTATAAAATGTAAGCATCACAGAACCTTAGGCTACCCGAATATCTTGGATGAAGATACAATAGGCCTAACAGGTATATATATAGTTGATGGGGGTCTGCTTCCACAGCGAGATGATCAACTTCCCAATGTTCTGCGAGTCTACAGGGCGAAAGTAGTCCATGGCACTCATAAGGATCAGGTTTCTGTGTACAGAGTTTCATATCACCATTTGCCAGGCATGCCAATGTCACCTGTTGTCTTACGGACGAAGGAACAGGCGAATGAGATTAGATGTAGTGCTGTCGACCTGGAATTCCATAATCGCCAAGGTAATACGACTCTGCGTTCTTTTACGTCTCATTTTACTAACGTCTAGATCTATCCACGATTGCCTAATCTCAGATGCACTAAATTTCTCCATTGCTTGTCACAGGGAGTACCAGCAGTATGCCGATGAATTGAGAGCGAGTGAAAGTTGAGGTAATTTAGGTCCACGTGGGTATTTTTTTAATTTTTTTTAAAATATCCACATGGGAGAAGCATTGACCACTCGCTGAGTGGAGTCATATCTGGCTCTGTTTATCTTTTGGGATCTGTCTCTATAGACAAATTTCTATCAAATTGCAAAAACTGCAGAAGTCATAATCCTATTTGCTATATCACGAGTCCCCTTTCGTTTCATCTGTTCAACTGCTTCTGGACTCACCAGTCCCTGGACTTGTTACCTTTGGATTTACGAGTTCCATTGAGTTTTTACTGAGTTTACTTATTTATTTTTGCCTTAGCTCCTCTTGTTTTCTTTCGGTGGCGGGGTTCAGTCAGGCCCCGTCAATGACAGCATGGGACCCCGCCCCTTTCGAGTCCATGTATTTAGCGTCGAATCTGGCTGATTAACTTGCCTTGTCCCTGAATGAATCCACCGGGGTTTTCCGGGTGGCTTATCATGGTCCCCCTAACGGGACCACATTGAAAAATGAGTTTTTTTAAACTAATAAAAAATCCAAATCTACTTGCTATAGGCTGCTTGCTATCGTTTACATCGTACCACTCCTCTCCTTACACACGAACGCTGATCATAGCCATTCATGTGGCATTTTGAAAACTGAAATAGATAACGCTCGGGCTGTTTATACAAAGCACATACTAGTATCTTGGTGCCCTCTTTGACTGTATATTTAAGAAGCGCCTTCCATCCGACCCCAAATATTGCTAGTAGCTTAAGGGACTGATGTGGAGATTTTAGAATCCTCTACCAATTTTCTCACCCAATAATTCCTTACCAGGCGACTGCCCTCCTTTCTCTTCATCCACTCGATCACTATGCTGCTTCCCTCTTCCTCGTTGCAAGTACTCGTACAGTACATATGTGATCACTATGCATATAGCTGTCAAAACTAAGAATCCGAATATGCCCTTTTCAAATCCTACCACCGACTGCCCACCAAATTTAACATAGCCCATGCTAAGGACTTGCTATATATATTTTGCAAGTCAGTAAAACACTTGGCATGTGATAACATAGACAACCTGGGTATATTATAGTAGAACGTAGAGCTTACCGCAGCAAAGGAAGCCGGGATAAATACTAATGCCAAAACTGTCAATGTGTAGGATGATTTGGCATCCTCAGCCATCAATCGGTTATCATCTTGGGCAATGCGTGCCTGTCGGATTTGCATGATATTCCTGATCTATCGCACAAAATTGCCAGGAAAGATTAGCCAGCTAAATAATGCCAACATGGAGCAATTATTGATTAGTAATTACCACAGAAAGGCAGGCATCTAGTCGTTGCAATGTGGTTCTTGACCTAGACCGCTGGAGGGCTATTTCTGCTCTAATGGACTCCATACGTAGTTTATAGCTTGGGGACCCAGAAATTTTGGACTGAATAGCTTCAAAAACGACACCATTGATCTCAAGTAGGCCATCTATTATCAGAATCTTGTCTCGCATATCACACAATAATTGTGTATCCTCCAGATCGAAGGCGAAGCTTAATCCAGTCCCTTCGCTCGACTCTTCAATAGACGTGATCTTTGCTCTAACACTCTGTCGCGGTCGTGGTATTATAATCAGTGGGATTCCTTCTGGACCACAACCATCACTATCGTAATAGCCTTGGCTCTTTCCCCTTGTGGCCTAAACTATGAGGGAGAAGGAAAGCCTGACATACTATGTCGTCTAACTGGGTCTCCAGATCTCCAACCCTTTTTTTCCACCGTACTGTCAATGTGTTTGCAATGGTCGTATGTACCAATTCTGGGGTTGGCTTGGGCTCGGAATTCTTATCACATATTTGAAGCAGGAGCTTCTTTACGGTTGCTGTAGGATTGATAATGATGAAGGTATCAAACGACTCCTGAGCAGGCATTGCAGCTGTATGGGCCGCCATTCGTCGTTGATGATATACCCCCATCTGTCGGTTTCTCCAATCTGACGTCGGAATGCTCCATTCGACGTGCTTAATCAAGTAACAGTACTCTGGGATTGGCTCAAGCAAAGTTAGTTCAGTGTCAATACCATGATATTTCTGGGGCCTCTGTCATGCTAGGTAAAATTATAACTTACCCTCGTACGCCAAATTATCCCCTTGGAATATCCCTCCATACGACTCATCAACTGGCGTGGTTTTTCTTCCAAACGCCTGAAGTACCTTCCAGAATTCCGGCATAACTCCTATCGTTGAGAATAGTAATTTCGCACACTCTGGAGGAATTTTAATGGGGCCCCACGAATACCCTTGATTGAGGAATCTGTCTCTTTGTAAGGATTATGAAGATAGATGATTTCTCGTTATTTGGCAGGAACTTAACAGACATGAAACGTGCTTCTGTTTCAGCGGAAGACTAATATTCCAATTAGCACATCCGGTGTGGAGGCCCAAATTGAGAGAACGTACAAACCTGTAAAAATTCTTGCATTTCATCCCATTTCGTAATGTTCAAGTTTCCTAATGCACACATGACCGATTATTACCGTTGTTGACTTCTTGGACAGGTTGCTCGGTATTACCTTGTGCTGGAGATAGGCCTTCAACGCTCCACTCCTCGTCCTCTGAGTCGATAAATAGGCGGTATTTGTCCTCCTCGAATTCTGCAGCCAAATCGTCCAAGTCTATTGTCGGTGAGGAGTTTGTCATGCCCTTGGGCCATTCCATTAACGTCGGTGAAGCCATTGCACTAATGTCCCGGATCGGTGGGCTTCAATTAATTGGTGTGATATTTGAGATGATTCTAGCCCTACGTAGTTCCAGAAGAGAATATTAGTTTTGGCACAGCCAGGAGTGAAGATATATTCATAACATTAACGTATACCCTCTACAATGCAGAGGGCAGTCAGGCAACCGTAGAAGTCAATGAAGGTGTGACCAAATACTTTTATGTCTACTGCGTTCAAGGAGACGAGACAAATGACTGCATGCCAGCAGTTGCGGCTCTCCTCGTCATGTTAATTCTACTTAGGTAAGTAAGCAGTGTATTTACCGCAAGGGTTATTGATTTGCTATTTTATATTTTCTTTTTCGGCCATCCACCTACCGTAGCAGACAACACTCCTTGTAAAACATGAGTAGCGGCGACCAGCGCCTGGGACGCTAGCAAATACCTAGAAAGCGATCGACCGGGGACCTTCGCAGTAGCAATTAAACCAATCGTAACGCTAAACTTTGATTCTCATGTTTTACAAAAAAAAAAAAAAAAAAAAATCAAGTGGAACAGGTACATACCCCGATCCACCACGAGACATTATGTAGTATATAGCTCGTATTTTCCATATTTGGCAATAGATGTGTTCCTACTTACAGTTCACATCATTTGTGTTACTCTGGAAAAGGGGTGGTCGGTGTTTCTAGCCAATTCTATGGCATGAACTGCTCGACCGAGCTGCAAATCACATCTAACGGACTCGATACTTCTCAACCAGCATTTTGAAGGACAAGACTACGTGTACCTTAGCTAGGTTGATTAGGAATTGAGGCCCGCGGTGAACTGGCCAAAATATCGATTGGTTGTGTTACAGTTGATGTTCACTGGATTGATAGCCACCCAAGTCGCATCGAGTTAACAATCCTACGTGACTCTGATTTGAGGCAACTACGATTTGGGTTTATGTCTAGGGTGGCTGGGAGTGCAGTGAGATCAGGACCCTGATGTGCATGCATCATGTTGCCTAGTATCCATTGACCTGAATAGCTGTGCCTGTTAAAACGTGCCTGGGCTCTGTCCCTCGTTCCCCATCACAACCCACTACATTCTCATGTTTCCTTCCGTTTACCTTTTTACTCAGAATCTCTGAGGAATACAAGCTCAAGATCAAGCTCAATGGAAGGACCAACGCCGACTGACACCTTTCAAGTACGGAGCCCTCACGATAATACTGACGATGATATCACGGGAGAGGAAACTAACAATGGAGATATCACGCTACGTCTGCCCCGATCGCAAACCGCTGAAGAGCGTGCTTTGCGGCTACGAAGCTTGGAACTTATGGGCTCTCTAAACAAAGACAGGCGGATGCATTTATGGGATGTTGTAACGTTGAATCTCAACAGTATAATAGGCACTGGCATTTTTACTACTCCCGGATTAATCTTAGTCCTGACAAAAAGCAAAATCATGACGTTGACCCTTTGGTTCGCTGGTGCGATATATTCCCTGCTCGGGTGAATATACCTCTCTCCGTATCACTACAAAGGGTGCGTAACATCTAGACTGACTTGCCAAGGGTTTATATCTACAGTCGATACTCAAAACACATGCTGTTTAACGGTGGTGAATTTCTTTGGGTAGTCTGCAACATGTCCTTAGTGGTCTTTATATGCTAATATGCTCGAGGCTTATATGTAGCTCGATGCAGTTTTCAAGCGTCCCAAATATTTCTTTGCCATTACTGTTGCTGGATTCTTCCTCACCCTCGATACAGGTGCAGGCAATTGCCTCGCTTTTGCAAAACAGATTGGGCTTATGCGGAATCCCAAAGCCATACCGACTCAAAATCTCCAGCGGGATGCAGTTGCATACCTGGCTGTTTCCGTTCTAAGTCTCGTTTGTTTTATCCATTTCTTCTTCTCACCAAGAATAAGTTTATTCCTGAACCGATGTTTTGCGTGGTTCAAAGTTGCATTTATGATTGCCATCATCGTGGCGGGGATACATGCTGGGTTTGAGCCAGGTTCTGGAAGGTATGAGGATTGGGGCTGGCACATGGGGGAGAGACCACCCCTCTTAGACGTATTTTCCGCAATCATTTTCGTCATCTACAGTTTTATGGGATGGCAGACTGTATACTATGTGAGCTCCCTATAGTCGAACTCACATCTTGAATTCGCAAACTGAGATATAATCAGGTTGCCGGAGAGGTTGGAGAAGAGGACAGACCGAATACAAAGGACCTTGAGTTCGGTTCTGTCATCGCAGTCCTTATCGCATCAGTGTTATACCTGTTGGTGACGCTAGCTTATGTACGAGCCCTATCAAATGTTCAACTCTATGGAAATGCAGTACTGATTGCAATGAGCAGTGTTTAGCTATCCCCTTTGATCTCCTCGTAGGAGATGACAAGGTCGGCAGTGACCTTACAGTAGTGTTGAATTTCATTCCTCGGGTACGTTATCAAAACCAGCGTCATTGATTTCTCGACGTTGCAGCTTCCCAAACTTCATAACTTAGGTGTAGATACTAACAATGACATGGACCTACTCTCTCAGGCTTTCCATACAAATAAAACCGTATGGGCAGAACTCTTCATTGCACTTTCTGCCTTCGGGTATCTCATCTCAACCGTCTATGCTTACTCACGATGTGAGATTAATTTTTCATTCCATACCTGGTCTTCACTCTCTCATCGACATTCATCACATGACTATAACCAATATAAACCTATCAATGCTAACACAGAATATGCTGATATAGTAAACCAAAAGATATTCCGTCAGCGATTTTTCCCCTTCTACCAGTTCTGTGATCGCGATCACATTTACTACAAAACACCCACAGGGGGTCTCATTGTGCAATGGTTCTGGACCGTGCTCAACATTGTAGTTGCCCCCAATTCACCCGGTGGGTATGGATTCATCATCAATGTGAAGAGCTACGGACACATTGCCCTCGGTTGTATGTATCTCCCACCGAGTCAGAACCCATGGATCCACGTGCACTATCGTTCGCAGATCTGGTGAACGTAGCTCACAATATGTAAATTTGCTAACTTTTTCTTCTAGTATTCCTCGGTATTGGTATCTTCTTCATGCATACCGTCCGACAGGATCTCGGTTATGACGCTAAGCGAACATGTACAAAGGTTTTGGTTGCTGGTGCTCTGCTGGCTTTAATCAGCGCTTTCTTTCTTATCGTCTCAGCCATGGGACATGGATATCCGGCGCACTGGCACTGGCCAGTTGCCCTTGCTATCGTATTGTCATTCTTCTTGATATATTGGGCTCTATTCAGAATATGGCTCTGGTACAGCGGACTCCCCTCAATCGGGACAAAATACAGTACAGTGCACATATACGAGTACCACCCCAACCTTCAAACAGTAGAAGTGGATTTACAAGGGAGAAGAATATCCCATCCTATGGGTAACCTTACAACCATACTAGCATCCAATGACTCCCCTCCATCGGAGACGGTCAAAGAGATAAGGATCAGGGAGAAACTCGTATACCGCTGGAATAAGTGGGGAGAAACAAGGCTGATTGTCTACAACGTGGGTCTTTCCGCTTCCCTCCCGCCTACTGGGCAGCATTTAACTTGAGGGACGAGTTCTGACTCATTGTGCTGGATACCACCAATAGTGGAGCGATCCTGTTGAGAAGTGGCTTAAACGGATGTATAAATTACTGGCAATGCCACAAGAAACCAATAAGGTAATACCCCAAGCAGGTTGGGTGAGGTTGGGCAGTCCATCGCCGGACATGGGAGCATACACAATGGTTCGCGAACGAGCGATGCGAGGGTCGACTGGATCTCCGTTTGGCACTTTACGGGGATCTCCTCCCGGGGTGGCCCCAAGCCCTCAGTCATCCCCACCACCTCACAGAAACCCACAGGCAGCATTCGATAGAATATAAAAGCAGGAGGGTCAAGGGCACAATAGTGTGCAGCTCTAGGTAATGGAATGGATGAACTATACTGTTATTTGTTTTTGGATGGATCTATGAGCAATTTATCTTTTGCATTTTTATTGATAGTTAACGAGGTAGGAGATGGGACACAGTGCATTTTTATCCTGGTTTATGCGGATCTAAATTAGAAGCGGTGGGTGGGACGGGCCCTATATTTATTATCAGGCTGTATTAAGCTTTCAGAAGTTGAAATTCAATCATAAAGTCTTCAAAGCACGAAGCAGTTGAATTGTGTGGGCCGGTGACGATAAAAGTACATGGGATTTGTAGCCGTGTTAATCGACCTTACTCCTTCAAGTGAACAAAGGCGCTTTTAGAATACTGTTTTTGATTGTTATTGCGGTCGATTTCTGAGCGGTCGATGGGTTCTAACGTTTGAACTTATGAGTCATGAGCCAAAGTTGTGCATATATCAAATATCTACGAAATAGTAAATTCAAGGGAGGCAGGATTTAATACTGAAGCTTTTAACATAACATTTTCCATCAGCTTATTTTGGTGAGGAGGTTATTGTGATAGATATTCAATGTATGACCTGGATCTGGGCTTAATGGGGGATCCGGAGTACGGACCCGCGGTCTTCCCTGATTAAGAATATATGAGAAGTCTAAACCATCTTTCAGTGCTTGGAATTTGACTCGGATCTAGGCCACTTTGTAGTGAACTAACAATGTCCCAAATCCTGTTGACAGTGAAGAGGCATTGTTTCAAGATATGTACATGTATTTTTTTTGCTGTAAACTGGAATTCCAGAAGCTGGAAGTTTTAGAAGTTTAGGTGGATAGAGGGCCTTGTCAAATCACGGTATAACACAATGGTATGTATACTCCGTAATTTTCATTCACGCTTACTGCACATGCGGACTACATAGGCTTGGGTCATTGGGAATTAATTATGCTATTGGTGAACTTAATTAATTTCCAAATGCTTCTAAGGTAGCCTTACTTCTTCTGAATCATTGATATGAAAAAACTACTCTACTCAAGTACCTCAGTAACAAAATTCAGGGTAAAAACAAAGCTTGAGCATCTCCCTACCGTAAGAGTAAATTCCTGACCCTACCCTCTACTCCACTAATATTGCCCCGAGTTGAAATTCCATAACCAACCAAGGTAATAATCGACGCTATTATTTTTACATCTCCTCATTTACTAACGCCTAGATCAGTCCGTGGTGGCCTATTACCTGATGCAATAAATTACACGAATCTTGTGCCACGGAGCTCCGGTAGACGCCAATGAATGAAATATAAGATGATTTAAGTCCACGTAGGGGCAGAACTTACCGCAGAAAGTGAAATTATATTTTGCTCCCAGTTATTTGTTTGGGATATGTGTCTCTCTACGGAGTACACATTTTCATTAAACTGCAGCAGTGATATAGTCCTACTCTATATGGGGTAGTCATATGGGCTTTGCTACTATAGGGATTTTCACGTTCTCGTGTTCGAATCTCACTCGTACTCAACGTCTAGCTTATAATTCACTTATGTGAGCCACTGCTCTGTACTAAGATAGCTCGGGCTAGAGTCGTATTGCAATACATGAGAAAAATAGCCTTGCTTCTTCTTCTGAGAGGTTTATCTGGAGTGGGACTTCGCATGATCTCGGCATTGGTGTCTACTAACTACTGCTCAAGGTCCTCATAAACTTTCAAACAAATTTGGTGATGCAAATGTGGAATTTTAAGTCTCATGGCACAGAAAACCTGCGGGCTGGCATGGGCTCGGCCTGGATTCCACAGTGGCGCAGGATATATAACTGTACTTCAATTCTAGGTACTGTACAACAAAATTACCCTCCCAGGTTGGGAATCTTGCATATGTAGTGCCTATGCACCGCATGCAGCTTGGCGTTATTCAGCACCAAAATGGGTTCTAATGACAGTGCATTATACCAACTTCTCGCAGAATGTCTTCCTATATTGCCGTATGCAGCGTCTGCTAAAGGATGCCATCATTGATGCCAAGCCTATGCGGAGCTAGTAAGCGTACTTATGCATCACTAATCATTTAATCCGATCCCACCTAAATGATTTATACTACAGTACTAGGTAAGACCGTCGATACCATGCTCCAAGAGCTGGGGTTGCCTGTTAAAGACAGAGTAGACAAAAGAAAGAGGCTCCTGCATTGAGTAAACGAGCTATCTATCAACTGGCGTCTGCATTATTCCATGGAGGAATTTGTTACATGTTAAACCCAATATATAATACAAAGGATATGTATAATTCCATACCATAAGTACGTCGCAACCATGCTATCGCATCCGTCCTCAACTCAAACCCCGCCATGGCACCAATTCCTAACCTGCGGATGGCGACGTGCCGAAGAAATAGACGTGGCGAATTATCTTCTATGTCTTACTTGGCGTGACGCTGAAGAAAGCTCTTTTCAAATTGCCCTTGATACCGGACCACGATCCAGTCCATCGATATCAAATTAAGTACAAGTCCGCACGAGGTGGGAGGCCAGGGTAGACTTCTATGAGTAATTGAACGAGCTGCTTCGTCAGAGAGGCGTCAGTCATTGGGAGAGTTGTCTATCAATATGGGGATGGTGTCCTGGAGAACCCTACAGAGACGACTGAGGAAGGCAGACATCAAAAAATGGCGAGCAGCTCACGGACCGCTCGTGGAGTTTGAGATTCCAGTTAGAGACTTGCTTGGGCTGTTGGATTAAGGATTGGACGGAGCAATGGTGGCTTAAGGTCAATGGGAAAAAAAAAAAAAAAAAAAAAGGAAGAAGAGAAGTAGCACTTGCTCTACCTACTTCTTTTACTTTACTTCTGCCCTGGGGGGAAAGCAAACCAATGAAAAAAAAATAACCTTTTACTAATTCAGCTTTGTAACAATCGCAAAATTCGTTATGTTCTGTAGTGGTCGAAAAATGCCAAGAGAAGAATGGCCGCTGAGAATCAATGAGGCAGCAGATGGCTGTCAAATGTTCTACACTAACGACAGTAAGTTGGAAATTGGGGGGGTAGGCAGTGGGTGGTTTGCAGTTGACCGGCAAGGAAGAGACGAACTGGGAAAGAAAGCAATGGAGAAATTGCAGGAGTACAAGGGGCTCTGGGTTTTGCACGGCAAGAGGAGAAGGTTCTTATCATGAAATGACTCAAAGGCAAGCAATGAAAATGGCTATTGTTAGGAGGGATCATTACAGAAAGGGGTGATCAGGCGAAGGTGTTTGAGACAGGGATGGGCAGGGGAGCTGAATTGGAATAGGAATGCCTAGGTTAACTATACCCATCGCAGAGTCCGGAGACAAGAATGCATAGTGTATAACATTATCCCGTATAGCCGGTGTTAGAACGCCACATCCACTACACCCGTATCGCCACGGAAGCATACGCAAGTATCCTACCTATGTCTGGTTGAGTCACTGTCGTTGCCACCCGAGTTATCAGGATTGCTACCCGCAATCCCTGTATTCTCTTGCTTCTGATTGGCCGAATAACACATCCTTGCACATTGTCTTACCCTGAAATCTCATGCTATGTAGACAACAACTGCAGACAGTGTTTCTGTGTTCAGAATTAGGCAAGCCTTCACTATATCGCATAGTTCACTACCTAGTACACTCTGCTGTGTCCCCTCGATTACCATCCGCTGTAGTAGACATATTGCTACAGATCCGCTCTGCACCCGCGCTGCTTCTCTAGTACCAGCCTAACAGATACTACCATATACTTTGTTAGGTTATGAGCCCGGCTTGATGCCTGGTTCTACCGAAGTACGCTCTGCAAGCATATGTCACTGATTAATCTTAATTGATTAATTACCTCTAAAATTGTCTAATCGAATAATTTCCATTGTACACCGAGTACTATGTCGACATCCACAAAACAAGAAGCACGCGGAGCCTTCAATGCATGCTGCTGCTCGTACCTCTGGCACAGGCACGGGCTCTGGCTCTAGCACAGGCTCTGGGAAAACATCTAATACTTCGGACAAATGGGAACCGACCCCAGTTGAGTTCAACAACCCCACCCTCCTACTCTCAGACAACTATCCCTCTTGGAAAGTCGAAGCACAAATACATCTAGATAACGCTGATGTATGGGAAGTGGTTTCTGGCTTTGAAATTCAACGCTCCAATGAACTGGAAACGCAAAAAGCGACAGGCTCGGTCCTTGCTGGTTCAACTTGTATCAGAAGAATTCAAGGGAACTATAGGTATCCATGAATCCTCCGCAGATGCTTGGAATATCCTGCAAGATACTCTAGGCGGCAAGAATGTTACATCAGTCATTATTGCTATCAATAATATTTTTGATATGAAAAAAGAGCCTTCTAAGTCATGGCAAGAACACATAATAGTGTTCGAAGCTCTCTGGAATATTGTTGCTTTTGAGCTATCTACTGCAAACGCTGCAGATAAATTCTGGAAACAGGGTTTCAGAATTGCGTTCATGGATAAGGAGCTTAAGGCTCAGCTTCTTCTTCATACCCTTCCATCAGAACTTGATAAAGTTGTGTATAACCTCCGCACCAAGACTGATTTGAGATACTATGATGTCCGAACTCGCATCCTTGATCTCTCTTCCAATGGCTTCTTTCCTGCTAGTTCCGCTCTGAATCTCTGATTTCTCATAGCTCATAAGAATAAGCAGAAGAACTTGAAGAGGGCTCATGATAAGAATAAGAGTTCGCCATCTCTACGTCCAGGCATTCCTCCCTCTAATGATGCTCATACTGCTGGAAGCGCCATCTCTGCTCCAAGAACCACAAGCATAATGAATGCTCGGTCCTTAAGAAGGCTCTAGAAGAAAAGAAGACCGCCTCAACTTCTTCTGGTTCTACTGCTATAGCTAAAACATCTGATATCTCCTCCGGTTTTACTCTTATCTCCTCCGGCAACCCCCTCTGCCTCCTCGCAATCCATCAACCTTGGACGGTCTCTAACCAGCCTTGCATCAATATCACAAGAGATATGGACCTTTAATACTGCTGCTACACACCACATGACCGCTTACTTTTCCTGTCTCCAAGATCCAACTGTAGTGTCAATTGGCATTGAAGTAGGTGATGGGCAAGTGCTACAAGCTACTCATAAAGGAACAGTCAAGTTCGATCTTGTGTCTGGTAGTCAAACGGTTCCTCTATCTCTTAGTGATGTTCTATATATCCCAGCTTGGTCTTCTACATATCTGGTTTCTTGGAATATATTTCTGGGAAGTGTCGGATGGTTGGTGAAGATGATCACATTAATATTAGTCTGAAGAATGGGACGCATCTGTTTACAGCTCGATCTACTGGTTCTAATCTATATGAACTACCCTACTCAACAGATGCATGGTAAAGCCTATGCTTCTGTTCAACTCTGACATGAAGCTTTAGGGCACAGCTCGCCACTGACTTGGCCGCATGCTACTGAACGGTATCCAGATGGCAACCCAATTCCACCACGCCCTCACAAGTTCTTCTGTGAGACTTGTGCTCAAAGCAATGTTTCCAACAATTGAAGGCAGTAAGGCATCAAGGAATCGACCCACTACCTGGCCTGGTTTCTTCCTCCTACAATAGCTCCAAAGGTGCCTGAATTCTTGCTCTTCGTATACGTAGGAGCGTTTCTGACAGCACTTCCCTCTTGTCCCTACGCATAGTCAACCCCAATACTCCAGAAACAAAGATGAATGCTCTCGGTAACGATGTCTTTGAACTTCTGAAGGTCAAGCCTAGGCCAGATTCAGTTATTCGTCACCAGCAACTTGGGTGGAACGATTACTTTCCCACCTAATTGAAAGCTCTGTCTTTTTCGAGGGCCCTGGTTTATTTTCCAGCTATTTCCTAGCAGTTTCAAATGTCCGCTTTTGTCTCCCTATCAGGGCATTGGTGTGATTATTTTGTAGGCTTAATGATAACGGGATTTACAGACGGAATCTTCGGCCTTAACGTTCGCAAGTTCGGGTTGAGTCACTGCTATCCGCAATCTTGTATTCTCTTGCTGCTGATTAGCCGAATAACAAATCCCCTGCGCATTGTCTTACCCTCTATTTCATGTATATAGACAAACGCTCCGGACCTGTATTTTCCTAAGAATCAAGCAAGTCTTCACTCCGCATCGTTCACCTCTACCTAAGTGCACTCTGCGCTCTATTGTCCACTCCGCGTATTACTATCCGCTAAAGTAGGCATCTTGTTATAGATTCGCTCTGCACCCGTGTTGCTCGCTAGCACCATTTCCGCTGCCTAACAAATATTCCACACATATATTTTGTTATATATCCTACATGCCCGGGCTTAGGGACCGGATGTTGGCTTCGCGGTAATCTTTGAGGTTGCAGTGTACGTACGTACGGTACACTGCGTATGGTTTGTTTCATACCCTTCTTTATCGGTCGATGTTTATTAAACATAATCTACATTTCCTCTGATCCGACACATAATTATGCATTGGCATGGCAAGCGAATTTTCCGTCACCAACATTTGCTGCTACTGAGGGAATTTGTGATGTTGCCATATTATGCGACCCTTCTTTCGAGGGGCTTGTGCCAACCACTTGCAGTCTAGAGCTTCCAGAGATGCCTTGGCGCGGTTACACGCTCGTTTCTAAGAGTGGAGGTACATAGCTACTTATGTAGCGTGAGTGTGCATAGCGGGCTTGGCACTAGGTAGGTGGACGGAGTTGTGCCAAAGTCGAGACTTAACTCTTGTAGGATGGATAACCTTAAGGAAGCTGTCCTACTACGTAGGGTGTTGTGCCAACCAGACTAGGAAGCTGTTTATAAAAGGGGATATCTCATCCTTTCACAGTTTTCAATTCATGTATATTCACGTGTACATATCATCAAGTGGAAATGCAGGTGTTTGCAAAATAACCTTCGCCATTTCATCACTCGGTCAGCACCCAGGGGCGAGTGGCAAGCGAGAGTATATCCCACACATTACATCCTGTCGTAACTAACCTATCACAACTGTCTGATTGATATTACCGTCCAGGGTCATATATGCGTATGTAACACATTCACAACATTTCGTATGTCCCCTCGGTTTACTAATGACTTCCGGGTACGAGACTACATATCCGGAGTCTGGTTGGCACAGCTGTGGGCTCACAGCTTAAGTATAAGATGGTGAGCCCCTTTATTCGTTGATTGTTCTGTCTCACGATCCTTCATTCTCCAGCTTGGATTCTCAGTCCGAGATTGTACACCGTAGCCTGCCAAGCCCAATGTGATAACCACGTGCTGCTCCACAACAACACCCTCCATAAACGTTATAGTCTGGTTGGCACGTGATAGTGTAGGGCTACAATGCTGACTCATGCCTTAAAGTTACCTATTAGCTTGTGTATTTATGCTAGTCTCATACCAAGCCTCTAGTCGTTCGCATAGCTTCGCATTTGCTACTAAGACCCCACCTAGTCTGGTTGGCACAGCCTACACCACACCCTCGTTTCACTTCGTCCTTCTCATTTTTTTCTTTTTCAAATAACTCAATTACTCCTTTTCGGTCCCACCTCCTTCTCATATCCAAAGTCTCAACCTACGTTGATACCTTAACGTAACACCTTACGCAACTCGGAGGCTCATAATTAGGATCAACTATCTTAATTCAATAACGGTAGAATGTCTTCAAGTGTGACTTCAAAACTGATAGATAGTGTGGCCAGTGGGGAAGCAGGGCAGCAGCAGTTCAACTGGTAATCCAGCTGCAGAAGGTCTACCAACAGAAGAGGTTGTATGAACCTGGGAGAGTGGGGATCTCTACAAGTGGCTCACATCTATTACACCACCTCCCCTCAGCACGCATGAGGGAACCATCAAAGCTTTTCTTGATGCCAGGATTGATGGGCCCAGTTTTCTGGATTTGGTTAGCAAATGGTTCTCTGATCATATTGCACGAGTGGTTCCAGTAGGAGTAGCAGTGCGATTGGATATGTTAGCAACGACATGAAACGCTCCTCATGTCTCTAGCGAGCCCGAGGAAACGCCCGAGGTCCAGCTCCCCAATTCAGAGCCTAGATTCAAAAAGCAAGAAACCACGTGTAGTTGGGGACTTGGGCATCGGCATACATGTTGCTCAGGCATCAGGTGAAGCGCTTATCATGAAAGGGATTTTGCAGTCGGTGGAGGAGCTAGCAGCTGCAAGTAGTCTAGCGGGTATGTCTTTCGTTTCCTGAGGTTTTGTTTTGCAAAGGACGTGCTGACTCTCCAAAGTCCAGATAAAGTCACTGGACGTTAGATTGGAGCAATTTGCAGATGCCAAACAGTGTATATTGTTACCATTTCCATACGCTGGAGTAATACCAAAGCGCTTCCTGCTTGAGGGTTAGGAGAATGTATTCCGTTTCTGTGGGCGTACAGCTTGGAAACCCATATATGAGCACGTCAAGACAATGAATGCAATGCAAAACAATAGGCTACATCTCCAAGGGACTTTGGGGGCTGGGAAGTCCTACTTGCTTGCGGGGTTAGTCTGTCAATTGCAGCGGGAAGGGGTGAGAGTCGATTATCTCCCAGATTGTTATGAGCTGCTACTGTGCGAGCCTCCCGCTACCGTCGTTATATTCGGCCTTCTACCCAGGACCCAGTCTTAGGGTGAGAGTCAAGGAGCTCGTCCAGTATTTCTTTGAGAAGGGACGTACACTGGAGGACCTGGTATGGAGGATGATAATGTTCTGTAATCTTGCGGCACGGGTGAAAAGACCCATACTTTGGGTGGCAAACGCACTGGATGACGGTGAGTATGATCAGGTGAGCAAGAAAATGTAAACCCTCAGGTTGCTAGATGGCCTCTGCTCAAAACATGAAGCTGGAGAGTTACTCAGCCAACTCAAAGCATGATCAAATAAGGGCCACATCTGAATCTCGAATCAATTTATATCCGGGCCTTGATGATGTGAGTTTCTCCACCCTATTCAACATGGCATTAGATGTGAGTCCTCTGACCATGCCTTAATTTGAGATGACAGCATGGTGGAGGCGGCAGGACAGCACATATGGGCACCTCCAACACCTTCAGTTCGACCCCACTCAAAAGGAGGCCTTGGAATGTTTGACAGGGCGCATGCCGCTTCTCCTCCGGGGACTGGAGCACATTCTTGCAAACCTGGATCTTGAGAGACAGGCTTCAATTGGTACAAGTAGTGCATGCGAGGCTGTTGGAGTTACCGGAGGTGGTGAAGCTGGTTGGAGCCATAAATAGATACGCATCGGCTAAATTCGAAGAGTTTTCTGGCTTTGGCAATGATGGTGCCAGGACAAGGTATCTAGAACCTTTGCCCTGCTATAGGTCTAGACAGTTCGATTACTAACAAGATCGCCAATTTAGTTTTCAGCGGGATTGGGAGGCCTGCATCTTCGAAAGCCCTTTGACGGAATCGGGGTGTGGTCACCTGGATGGCCGCTTTTTCTTCCGACAGAGAGCGAAAGATGGGGTATATGTGGGTAGAACAACTTGCGATTTGGCATGCACAGTTGGAGCTGCAAGATTGCGCCAACTTCAAAATCTGACCGAATTTAGAGAAGGACCATGGATCAACAGGATAGCACACGCAGGAGATAACTCGGTTGTGCTTGGACTTCTTGTTGAGAGGGTTGTGCTGGCCCAGAGTTTGATAAAGCCCTTGACCTACAAAAGTTCAGCGGCCTCCTTCCGAATGATGCGCCTCAACGGAATAAAAAGGCCATGATTTACATTCCCACCACGTACAACTACGCGGCGGACGCAATCCTGGCGGTTCGCCCCAAAAAGCGGGTCGGAAGCGGTCGTTGTTGGGATTCAAGTGACAACCTCAGACAGTCATAGTGACTCGGAAGGAGCCTTCATGCGCTCGTGGCAGGGCTGGGAGGAATTGATGGCGTCTGATAAGACTATCTTTTTCGTACAGGCCGTCAGCGGGGATCTGTCAGAGGACTGGGAGGAGGTCCCAGAGAGGATAGTCACCCCGGGGGAAAAGGAGTATTGTGCACCCTGCCTACGAGCGCAGATATGTCTCCTTGATGACATTCAATCATATGGTGGGCGAGCGTCTGAAGGTGGCAAGGGCCCAAAGGAGGTACGCTCTTGGATCAAGTGTAGAAGGGAGGAGCTAGATATATCAAACAATGTTCCACATTATAACCAGCACTCTGGATCGTTTGAATAAGCCGCTGCTGGCGCCGTCGCGGATTGGAGATTGCCATAGGGATCCTCTGAAGGCTGTAATCATTACAGGCCAGATATGTGGAAACTGGCAGGCACGTAGCCCTAGTATGCGTACGGGGGGGAGGAGATTGGTAGGAGGTGGAGCAATTGGGAAGAGATGGATGCGGGGAAGAGGGTGAAGGACGGAGGGGAGGAATATGCGGTAGACCTCGTCGAGACGTTCTTCTCGAGCTTCGATCTAGCCTGAGGGGGACCGGAAAGGGGTGTGGCGGCGGAGGTTATTTCATGCAAGGGGAAGGCGTAGCGGCGGAGGAACGGGTTATTTGGTTATATTAATCTCTTTGGCTCGGGAGGCAGGGCGTTCATGCAGTCCGTTGTTCCACAGATGTACCGACCCTATTAAGCTGAGGGAACGGGCCGTCCAATAGCCTTAGGCACCATAGACGTATAGTCGTCAGAAAAAAATAAAAAATCGTTACCGGCCGCGTTGTACTTGTATGTAGCTGGAATCCGGAAATCTATTTATGCTTATTGTGGCACTTTTTGAACGGAGGGAATCGTGAAAGTAACTTGTATTGCATGAGATATTGATCTCGTACTCTATGGTTCTAGGAGAAACTCTGGTGTACACGAGTGCGGTCCGCTTATATGTCCAATCCATCCACACAGAAACTTTCCCTCCTGTTACCGCATATTGGCAACTTTCTATATGCGAGATTACAATATTCCTACCTACAGGCGAGCGAAGTTGATTTCCTGAAGATAGCCCAAAGTGGTGTGCATGAAAGTACTTTTCTCAAGATGTGTCCTGGGGTGAATTCGATGTGTTATCTGTTTACTCACGTTCGACAAGAGAAACAAAATCACGTTAAACGTACCACATGATCAATACAGTATTTAATCATGAGTATACCTATGTCTCTATGCTGTATACATACCTGTCTATTTATGCCTGTCTATTTATGCCTGTCTATTTATACCTGTCTCTGTAAACCTATCTCTGAATACCTATCTCTATATTCCTATGTCCTGTCTATGTATACCTGTCTATATCTATGTGTATACCTATCTAATGTGTATACCTGTCTATGTATATGTATCTCTGTACATCTGTCTCTGTATACCATATCTACAGCTGTCTACGTATGCGTGTCTATGTGTATACGTACTGCCGAGTGCCCACATCTACCCCTCTCCTGCGTATCCCTTATCCCCCACCGCCTTAACTACCCTTAACTACAAACTGGCAACTCCAATCCAACAACATCAAATACAACAACAACAAACGCCGAGTGCTGCGAGCGAGCCCCGGGTACAAAGTTGTTCGGTGCACGGCGAGAACGGTGGAGCTGTAACGGCGAGCGACAGATAGATACAAATGGACGCTGCTTCGCCGAGTACTCTATGGGGCTCCAACGTATACGTTCTTCCGCACCCCCACGGCAGGAGGAGGCGGGGGAGGAGAAGGAGCGCCAGGCAGCTGCAGAGAAGCATGTCTATAAGGCCACGTCTGCTATGGATATCACTGTTGGGTATCGCACTTTTTCTACGGTGTGTTTGTCGGGGGAGTTACCGCGTCGGAATGGAGCCCCGATCTCGATGGAGTCGTCCGAGGCGGGATGGACAGCCATATACAAAGGCGAGAGTAAAGGAACTTCGGTACGGTTCTCTCTCTCTCTCTGTGTGTCTTCCGGAAGTTTGACAAAATTGGTCGAAAAATCTAAAGGCGTGGCGGAGTGACTGGACATGAGCTAATCACCACTCTCCCCTAGGGAAGAAGTCCGCGCCATGTTCCACCACGGCTGGGACAATTATATGCTGCACGCCTTCCCGCTGATGAGGTCCATCCTATCCCCGCATCTCCTCCCCTCGCTGTCCTACTAATACCCCCGGGTAGATTAAGCCCCTCACCTGCCTCCCCCAGCATCGCACACCCCTTCCCAACCCACAAACCTCGGCCTGAACGATGTGCTCGGAAACTACTCCCTCACTCTCATCGACACGCTTTCTACCCTCGCCATCTTCTCCGCTACCTCAGACGAAGATAAACTGCGTTTTTGGCGTGGAGCGGAGGAACTCCGTGCCCATTTCTACCCCGATGAGATTCTGCCTCCCGCGGGTAGGGATACCAATTGGGAAAATAAACCCCGGAGAGGGCGAGGAGGAGGCGCAAGGGGTGGGTTTGATTTAGACTACGAGTACAAGTCTTCGAATCCACCATCCGCATATTAGGGGGCTTATTATCTGCGCACCTCTTTGCCAGCGGCGAATTCGGTGGCCACCTCCTCCCCGCGCCAGCATCACTCCAGCTCTCTCCCGCCGAGATAACTAGCGGGAAGTGGGATGGTTTGGCGGAGTGGTGGAGCGGTGAGAACTAAGGGACAGTTTGCGTATGATGGGTGGTTGCTTGATTTAGCATATGATCTTGGAGAGAGGTTACTTCCCGCGTTTGAAGTTGGGCAGCGGGGAGATGGGGGGTGCCATGGCCGAGGGTTAATTTGAGGTGGGGGTGCAGAACGTTCATGCACGTGGGGCGGGGGTAGGCAAGGGAGGGGGGTTATGAGTATAGGCACGAGGGGCGTATTTTAATCAATCGGAGTTCTACGAACCCCCTCTGGAGCAGAGAGTTTTGGATGCGAAGGATACGGATTCGGAATATCTACGCAGCTCCCGAACCCCCCGACACCCTCCCGACAACCTGCCCCGCCGGCGCAGCCTCCCTCCTCCTCGAATTCACCCTCCTCTCCCGCCTCACCTCCGACGGCCGCTTCGAAGAAGTCTCCAAACGCGCCTTCGCTTCCGTCTGGTCCATGCGTAGCGACATCAACCTCCTCAGCGCGGAGCTCGATATCACGGGGGAAAACGGGGTGCAGTGGAGTCAATACTACAGCAGCCTTGGAGCTGGGATAGACTCCTTCCTAGAATATTGCGGTCAAGGCGTATATTTTCTTTCCCCCTCACCAGAGCCGGGTTTTTTGCATGAACCTCACCAGGAGGTCAAACGGGGAAGGTTTGCTCCCGACTGGTTCTGGGGTGTCTGGGAGGTAAGTCGAAAGCGATTAATAGACATATGCTCCACCCACACCCCACCCCACACTTCCTCCCTGTCCACCCCACCACTGGTGCGACAATCCTCCCCTGGGTCGACTCCCCTAAGCGCATTCTACCCTGGTTTACTTGCGCTATCTGGCGAGGTATCTGCAGCGGAAGATGCACATCTCCTCGCTACGGCGCTGTGGAGTAGGTATGCGGCTTCGCCAGAGAGATGGAATGTCCGTTTGGGGAGGTAGATGGGGGATGGGCTGGTGGCCTGGGAGGCCGGAGATGGTGGAGAGTACGTATTTCCTGTGGAGGGCGACGGGGAGGGTTGGTATAGGAGGTGGGGGAGATGGTGATGGGGATCTGGAGCAGAGGTGTTGGGGGAGGTGTGGATGGGCGGGATTGGATAATGTCGGTACTGGTATGGGGAGGGGTGAGGTCTGTGGGGCCGGTAAGAAGGGAAATGGGAAGGGAAAAAGGGGGGCGGGAAAACAGCAGAGGGGGATGGAAGGGAGGGGATGGGTGGGAGGAAGGCAGATAGAATGGAGAGCTTTTTCCTGGGAGAGACATTGCAGTATTTGTTTCTGTTGTTTGATGATGGTGATGGTGGTGGGCTGGGGAAGGACGAAGGTCCATGGGTATTCACCACCGAGGGTCATCCCATGGTGATTCCAAAGTGGATATATCAATCGCAGCAACGGGAGAAGACGATACATAAGATGCGAAGGAAGCAAACATCATCATCGCCATCCTCACCCTCATCAACCACCCCGCAGAGAAACCAGCTCTCTGTGAAAATCCCCACCGCCCCCGCAACCGCCCCCCTGGAGGCATCTCCCTTCACCCCTCCACCTCACACGCATTCCACTTTGTGCGCACCCCATTTCCACCCCAGCTCCTTCCTCCGCCCCGTCTCTTAGACCCCAGGCTTGCCACCCCTTACCCAACATGCGCCCCAATTCCAAAGCAATCTATGATCTCATTCGACCTCCTCTTCCCAGCTTCTTCCTCCTTATCTTCCTCCCATACATCTACACCCTCCTCACCATCCCCTTCATTATTCAATACATTCCCCCACGGCCCAAACAAGAACTTCCAGCGCCTCCCTGGCGGCAAGGGCGTCTTTATAAACAACATGGATGATCTCCGACTTGGTTTTGTTGTGGATGAAGATTCGGGAATTGTGGGGATCACGAAGGTTAATTATGTACCGTTGGGGCGCGACGAGGAGGTAGTTTTCCCAGAGAGTCTTGTGGTGGGGGTTTGGGAGGAGGAGGGGGAGGGGTTGGGCATTTTGGGGTTAGGAGGGAGGTGCAGGGGGGAGTGGAGGTGGTTGTAGAGTGGAAAGGGGAGGGGGAAGGGGAGGGGGAGGAGTTAATAGCGGGGGATGGTGGGGAAGATGGGCTTGAGAATAGAGTGGATGCAGTAGCTGAGTTTGAATCGGGATATAGATTTCTGGAGGAGTCAGTGAAAAGGTTCCTCGATGGAGATCGCAAAGCTGGTGCCGATGGGAGTATCGATAGATATGAAGCAGAAGAGTTAGGTTCAGGAGACAGCCCTCCTCTAGAAGAATCCCTTTCTGCGCATCCCACTGCGGAACAAAAACCGAAACAGGAAAAGAAAAGGGAAAACATAATCCAACTACCTGATGATTCGAATCAAGGCTTGGGTTTGCAGCGAAAACCGCAAGCCAACTCATCAAACAAATCCACAGCTTCCAGCGCGAATTCGAGAAATTTTTCGAGCCTGCAAATCGTTCTCTACCAAAACCACCGCCGCGGATCCAGGTTTTTCCAGGACTAATAGCCACTGGCCCGGGGGTAGGGGAGATCCCTACCCCACCATCACATCAGCAAAAATCAAAGTTGACCTTGAAACCAATATACCCCCCATATCCCCGCCACACATCCACTACAGAAACATCTACATCCCTCCGCAAGATACCTTAACATCAACTCATCCCTCACAATCCCCCGCACACGCCTGCCCCCCCACAGTCCTAACCGACATCCCACCCGACACAGAAGTCCTCATCTTACTCCGCGGGGCGGATGCAAGTTTAGCGATAAACTCAAGTCCATCCCTTCCCATCTCTCTCTCTCGCGATTAAAACTTGTGATTTTCGTCGATAATGAGACGACGGGGGAGTTGACGAGGCCGCTATTTGACGAGCCCCAGTCTTGGATAGAGCAGGGGGGAAAGGGAAAGGGAGGGGGGAAGGCAGTCGGGGTGGTGATGGCTAGAGGGGCGGAGTTGGTTGAGGGGGTGTTTGGCGGATCGATATCTAGAGGGAACGGGAGGAAGAGGAGGAGGAAGGTCAGTGGAGTGAGTGTATTGCCAAGGTGGGAGGTTTGGGTTGGGGGGATTAATGCGGAAGGGGGGGAAGGGGAGAGGGAGGGGGAGGAAGAAGGTGAGGAATGCGAAGGTTGTTAGAGGGTGAGGGGGTGGTGATATGTGGTGAATCTGCTTTATAGATGTACAGTAAGCAGTCAACGTCTAGTGCCCGATTGGGTGTAAATAAAAACAAAAAAAACTCAGTACTCCTATGCGATCCCAGTAGGGGGGCCATGAGGAGCCTGAAACCGGGTGGATTCAGGACAAGGCAAGTTGATCTGCCAGTTCCAGTGCCTATTTACTGCAATGTAATGAAGCAAAGACAATAATATATAGGGAATATATATAGAGTAATTTTCTATTTCAGCTTGCAAATTGGATTAGCTAAGTACATACTTACTCACCCCTGCGTACCTCCCCTTCACAAGATGAATCTATGGGTAATTATAACCGCGGGAGAACACAGGAGCACATGATTACCCAAGTAAGCAAAATTTTGATATATAGTAGATACAACGTGGAATAAATCATAAAATGGAATACAAAGTGGGAGTAATATATGAAATGAGATTGAACATTAAGAAGAAGGGGCAACATGTATTGTGCCGTCCTTGGAGGATTCTGACGAGGATGGGCTGGAACGATATCTGGCATTAGCCGGTTAATGACAGCATAGGGGTTCCGTTTCACCTGGGTTTATTTGAAAAAATATATATATATACAGTATATCAAAAATAAACATTACATTTACATGTATTTTTTTTTTTTTTTAAATACTTTGATCCTCCTATGCAGCCCCGTTAGGGGGACTATGAGGAGCCACACGGAAGCCCGGTTGATTCAAGGGAGAGGCAAGTTAATCTGCCAATCCCACGCAAACTAACTATACGAACAGAGAGAGGGCCCCATGCTGTCATTAACGGACTAGCCGATGACCCGTAGGCCTGACTGAGCCCCAACTCAAACTGGAAAAGAGGTGAACTAACTGACTTATGAACTGATACAAAGGGGACTCGTAGAAAGAAATCCTGAAAACAACTATTCTGAACTGAAATAATGAGACCACTTCCTCTAGGTGAACTCCCAGAAAACTAGTCTGAAGAAGGCCTCCGTAGCCTCATACGTCTCTTCCCCCTCCTTTCTCCATTCTGGTTTGTCGAGCTCCTCCCAGTTCCTCCTCTCCCCAGAAGGACACTGCGAGCTCGGTTGAAGCGTGTACATTTACATGTAGGTGCAGGCTGGGTCAATGTAGTTAAGGGAAGCAGCCTCCCTTAATGATGATAGGCGGTGTTTCGGGCCAGCTGTGAGCCCACACGATTTCTGGCTGGCCCAGCCCCTGCGGGTGAATTCGGAGCGAACACTGTTCTAACCCATATGCCAATCTGTTAAATTGGCCAATTTGACGGCCCATTGGCCAATCTGGCGCTCTTTAATGGGCCCGACACTAACTCCAGCAGCTACAGCCGACAGGTCACTGAGATCCCGAGAGGCACGATCAGTTGGACGTGATCAGTTGTTAAGATACCTAGATCTATCGTCTGACTGGTTATACTGTTCACAATATGCTTAGTTATATACTGTATTATCTAATGGGGCTCCTAAGGAGAGGACCTTCGAGTTAACTGAGCCTGATACCTCGCGTATTAATTCGCAAGTAAGAATGCTGTCTTATTTACAAACGGCCGTCTGAGGGGCCTTAAATTTACTGTCTTATATACGATACTAGCTTAAACACGAGATACTGTCTTAAAAAAGAATTTCCGGGGAAAAAAAAAAAATTCGGGAACGATGCCGATAGTGGCATAATTGACGATCTCCTCCCCAAGCGTAATCGTAGCATATTGAACAGCCTCTTCTTCAGTAATATAACTCTCCCACTGCTCATCGTCCCTTCCATCCGCCTCCTCCTCATCAGCTAAAATTTCAAGGTCGGAACCTTCATCTTCTGCGTCTGTTGGCAGGTCGGGTTGGCCCTCATTTTTCTTTTTTTTTTTTTTAAAAAAAAATCGGCACTCCTATGCTGTCCCGTTTGGCTATGAGGAGATGTTGGTCTTCAGACTCAGGAGGTAGTTACCAGTTTGAATTCCCGGATATATGATGTCTTCAGACTGGAGTATTCAAGGCCGTTGTAACTTATCGTTTCCAGCCTCACGCAAGCAGTATGTATCATATATAATCTACCCTGGTGTTCATTTCTAGGTAGCTGCTAAGATTTCTACGGGTTTGAATGCAGTATATATTGCTAAATTGATCGCCATGCTATAAAGTTGTTCTACAACATTATTCGAAAGCCTCTTTCTGAGCGATATCTACTGCTGACTATACATGACATCCTCAATCAAGCGCTATTTTCCAACACGGGAACTGCAGCCGCTGCCACCAAATTCTACACCTCCATAGTTAGCTCAGTTGGACAAATATCAACATAAACTGCTTGTGATGAGAGGAACATCACGAAGTACCTTTACTCGAAGCCACCTGCCAATGTAAAGGCAACTATCAAACCCGTCGCTATTTAAAATGTATGCAGTAGAGCCAGAATGCACGACTCATGTCATCCTACAAATATCAAATATATAAACAAGTCTTGATTCAGTCAGTCCTCCTCTGCCTCAGTGCCTCTCCTTCTCGAGAAGACCCACAAGTCATGTTGCAGGCCCTTCTGCTAAGGCGGTCCATCCAATTTCCACCTCTTCACTTCATAGCGTATCTCCCTTCTTTATATCTACTACATATCTAGATTTTACTCAGTTAGAGCTGCGAGACAATTAACAGCTCTCGCAAGGGAACCAGGCCAGCCAGGAGATGGGTGGTCTCCCAGGTAGCCCAGCCCTGCAAGCCGGGGGGTGGATGGTGTAGTTGGGAACCATCCTGGTGAATGCAATTGCGTTGGTAGGTTCGAATCCTGCCTCCCTCAACAAGATTTCCTAACAGCCAAAGAGCACGGTGTTAGAATGTCGCAGATGTCATTCCGCCCATACCTAGCTACCGTATACCTAACCTTAAAGGCTCAACATATATATCCTCCATATGATTGGCAACGAAGTTGCCAATTTTTAAATTGGAACGAAGTTTGTTTTAATTCGTTAGACATCTTGCACGCTAACGCTATCTTGGCGGCGAATATTGGCAAATATTGGCGGGGGCAGCCACGTGATTTGAGGCAGCCACGTGATTTGAGGGCAGCCATGTGATTAGTGCTAACTACCAAGCTCCTACCAGCTCACTCACTCTCACTCGCCAGCACAAACTACAGCTTCAATCGCTCCCACTCGCCAGCACAAACTACAGCTTCAAGTGCTAATCATGAACTCGCACCAAATCAATCCTGTTGCTTGCTCAAGGTGTCGTATACCTTTCGATTCAAAAGCATGGACATCTACGCCAACAGGTGATAGATGGAGGACCTGTGTACTACTGATGAAGATGATATGAGCCCTTCACGCATCACTACTCTACAAACAAAGTGTCAACATATAAGGCTTATTATCATTGATGAGAAGTCTATGATAGGACAGAGGTTCTTAGCACGAATAGAACGCAGGCTTGCTGTAGTATTTCCAGACCGAGTAGGAAGGCTCTTTGGAGGTATTCATATTGTCCTTATGGGAGATTTTGCACAGTTACCTCCAGTCATGGATATTCCTCTTTATATTCAGCCTAATCCTGCTGGTATTCTTCGAGGAAACCCTGCAACCCGCTTGTTGCAAGACAGAGGTTATTTCCTCTATCAGCAATTCTCAACTTTTATTAGGCTACAAGTCAGTATGCGTCAGGGAGGGGAATCAATGGAACAAGGTCTTTTTCGATCTGTGTTGCTGCATGCTCGAGATGGAGCCTGGACATATAATGACTGGTTGACTATTGTACAACATCGGATTTTGAGAAGGCTTCCAGAGGATGAGAAGAATTCATTTGCCGGTGCGACAGCACTGATGTGTACTAGGAAAGAGGTAAAAAGCTATAATGCAAAGCACTTACTCTCATTAAGGAATCCTGTCTATCGTGCTCTATCATCACATTCAGCACCCACTTCTACAGTATTACCATACTGCACGGGCTACCGGATCATCACGGGCAACCGGATCAAATGGCGATTTGGTGGTTTGTGTGCAATTTCCAACCAAATAGGCTCAAACTTTGGGATTATTTTGTATATATATAGTAGTTTCTTGAACAAATCACCCAAGGACGCATGCATATTACTGCTCAAAATATATGGGAAAAATACATGATTGCATAGAATAGGGTTGGCCGGAGGATCTGTGAATAGAAAGAGGATACAGGGTATTTGAATGGCAGGAATTATTGCTTCCACTTTATAGTTGAGGTCTACATAAGCTAGTGATGACGAAAATTTTCTCATCCCCCAGATCAGTTGAGGAAGGGACGCCGGTGAGCAATTTCTTGGAGTATCTTAACCAAATCAGTCCGAAGTCAAGCGTCCGATAGGTCCAAAGGATATATATAGGTAGGAAGGCCATTTAGATACTCCAGTCATAGTATCTGACCAGATCTGAGTCAGGCCATTCGGTGGGGGCCTACTCTGAATTGGGGTAAGAGTTGAGCTAGGTGTACCAAAAGAAGGTGGTGTCAAGTGTTCGATAGCTCAAAAGAATCATTACAAGGAGGGCAATCCCTTGAACTTATAACAAGCCTTATTTAGCCTAAATTGAGGTGGCTTGGCATAGTAGCCATATTAGGCAGAAATAACAAATCTTGGGATATATCAACCGAGAAAAGGTTAACTGATGGCTTCAGTTACCCGAAACATTCTGCTTTCTGTGTAGATTCTTGTGAGCTATTATGTCCTTGACTTCGGCCTGGTTTGGTTGAGATACTCCAAGAAATTGCCTGCCGGCATCCCTCCTCAACTGACCCGAGGGATGAGAAAAGTTTCGTAGAGATTGGTCATCCCTAGCTTATGTAGGCCTCAACTATAAAGTAGAAGCAATAATTCCTGCCATTCAAATACCCCGTATCCCCTTTCTATTCACAGATCCTACGGCCAACCCTATTCTATGCAATCATGTATTTTTCCCATATATTTTAAGTAATAATATGCATGCGCCCTTGGGTGAATTGTCCAAGAAACTACTATATATATACAAAATAATCCCAAAGTTTGAGCCTATTTGGTTGGAAATTGCACACAAATCACCGAATTGCCATTTGATCCGATTGCCCGTGATGATCCGGTAGCCCGTGCAATGGTATACAGGAAGTAAGGAAACTTGAGTCGGCTATGGCAGGGGATTTACCTCCTATGATCCTATTAACGATTGGAGCAAGGATTATGATTACAAAGAACCTATGGATTAAGGCAGGTATCATTAACGGGGCAATAGGAACCTTGCGGGGGCTCTTACCCAGCACAGAAGTCGGGGGGCTTCCCATGTGTCTGTTAGTTGAAGTTGATCATTACCAAGGTCCTCCATTCCTCGATTCTCACCCTCATGTAATACCTATCACTCCATTCACAGCTCGATTTGAGTACAATTCACAACCATGTTCCCGAACTCAGTTCCCTCTGGTACTAGCTTGGGCTCTCACTATCCATAAATCTCAGGGTCTAACACTACCAAAGGTTGTAGTTGAGTTGGGTCCTAAGGAGCGCCAGGCTGGTTTGACTTTTGTTGCTCTGTCTCGAGTTAAACGTTTAAAGGATCTAGCTTTTCTGAGCCCGGTTTCACTCACCCGCCTGACCTCTATAGCAAAATTGAAGAATACTGGTGATAGGTTAGAGGAGGAGCGGCGACTGGACACTCTAGATATTGGGAGAAATCTGCAGTTATAACTTTAATATGACTATCATCTTTGTGCGCCGTATGTTTCCTGTCTCTATGCGCCTGTCTCTACAATTGAATTGACAAGTGGAAAAAGTCAAGAGTTTTAGCGGAATGCAGCACTTTGGTGTTTGAAACTGACAGTAGGCATAGCGCAGTGGTAAGTTCTTTACTTTACGGTTATGTTTACTTATTGAGGGCCCAAGTTCGAATCCCAGTGGAGGCAAGAAGTTAATTGCCTTAATATCATTGGAAGGATGAGGGAGCAGGGTTGTCGGGTATCCATTCCTTAATGCTCCAGTTCACTATATCTCTACCAAACCACAAGTCTACAACGAGGGCGACCTAAGAAGTAGTGTGATGGCGCTCGGAGTATAGTGAACTGGGGTAACTCGTTTTGCCTTTTGACTGACCGTGACATAAGTGTCTTTTTTGAATCTTTCTATGAAATGGCAAGCTTATATGAGCCATTAAATAAATACGACTAGCTATCATCTTTGCCCGAGTAGTGATCGTTGCCAAATCAGGGGGACTACATCTTCGTCAACCTCAGTTACCTTGTATTCCATGTGAACTCATATGTCTCTAGATGTTCGTCCATGTATAAGTTACCGGTATAGCTTGTGTATTTCCCACTTCACTGTGGATAATCAAGTCACATCTCAGCGGCTCCATACAAAGCTACCATACTTCACGGGGATGCCGATCATCACTGGGAAACCGATCAATTTTTCGGCTATCTACCGGACATACGAGATCTAGTTACATAGACCTTAGAAGAAATATGGGAGGTCAGGGAGGGCCCTGGGGTAGGGGAGGGGGGTGTCTGAGGCCGTTCTGACCCAGCTGGGAGCCCTGTAGCAGGTGTAGCGAGTGTAATAGTAGATAAAATAGAACTAGACGAGGTAATAGAAATAGTTTCCAAATCACTGTCCCATTCATCAAGCTCTTCCCCACTGATACTCTCTTCCCCATCCGATGAACAAATAGTGACAAATGAAACTGCCTTACGTTTTCCAGATTGCTTGCGGAAGGGATGGGGGCTGGGTTGTAGAGGTTTGCCGAGCTGTTTAGAGGACTTCTGCAGCCGTTTCTTCTTTTTTGCTTCCATTGCCTCTCGTTCAATATATAACTCCTTGAGGGTCTTTCCATCCATAACCCGACCATGAGACCTTCCTAGCTCCCTCCGATCAACTTTAGCTTCAAGCTTCTGTGCCTCTTGCCACTGCTGTAGTGTTCTCCGCTCTAGCTCCCGGTCCTTATCTGCAGCAATACCAAACTTCTCAAGTTGCTGAATTAAGTCTGCCAAATCTGCACGATCAAGGTCCGCTTCTTTGGATTTTAGTCGAAGAGTAGCCTGTCTTACTCGTCGATGAAGCTCGGCTGTATTACGAGGTGTAGGGGGTTCTGATGGTGGGGCAGGTGCACGGGCTCTTGGCAGAGCTTGTCCATGCGTTAACTTGTCTAAGACATGTCTTGAATTAAATGGAATGAGACCTGCTCCTCGCCATGCACTGAGGATATTCTTCTTTGTATATGTTGTAGTTCGTGCTATAATAAGCATAGGAAGAAAGTTGCCTTTGGTGACTGCCACATTCCCAAACCGAACAAGACGATCAACCTGTACCCCATAAGCTTTCTGTAGTGGTGAAAATAATCCGACATCGAGTGGTTGAAGTAGATGAGTAGAGTGTGCTGGTAAACAGTAGGCAATGATGTTAACACTAAGGCAGAATTCAACAAACTCAACTGTAATATGAGATCCATGACCATCCACGATTAGCAGTCTCCATTCTCCACCCATCACTATTTCTTTTGTTACCTCATGAAAATGTTTAATCCATTCCATCCCCAACATATGACTAGTCCAACCTTTTTTCGAGTAAGTAAACTTCCAGCCATCACAATCCACTTCCGGATTTTTCAAAGATTGATACCAGCCCATATAATGTCCTGCACCTTTATATATAATTAAAGGAGGTAGTACAATGCCTTCTCCAGATATTGCTTCTACCACTGTAATCATCTCTCGATTTCCATCTGTTGCTAGTTTACCAGTCATACCTCGACCACGTCTTAAGCAAATAACCTTAGCTCGATCTGAAATCCCTTGCCTAAATCCCTTCTCATCCATATTGTAGGTTGTAGCATCGGTGATTTGGTAAAGCCGCTTAAGCTGTAAAAGCTTATTGAAGTGATCTCGGATAATTTCAGGATTGCTAGCCTTGATTCTTTTTTTGTCAAACTGGCTGCTGAGCTTTGAAACAAGAAAGGGGTGACGATCCAGAAAGCGAGTAATCCAATTTTTCCCTACTGCAGATTTTTCATTCCACTCGGTACCTTTTAATAAGGCAACACCCTCCTTCACATGTAAAATTCGAGGAGGGAATCCCCACTCCTCTAATTTTAAAATCCATCGTATAATTGCCTTCTCTTCTGCTGGTGTACACAACTGTTGTACAACATGCCCCTTTACACGGGATTCTGCACCATTTAACCGCCCATGTAATGTAGCATAGGGAAGTCCAAAGGCTGCTGCTGTCTTCCGGATTGATGTGTATTTTCTCTGTTCAAATGCCAAAATTGCGCGCCGAATGTGCAGCTCTCGTTGAGCCTCTGAAACTTGCTTGCGTTGCTTTAGCCTTCCCATTGCTCGTTCCCGGCTTGCACTGGTCCCACATTAGCTTATACATTCCACTTGGTCGGTTTTCTAAACCTCATATAAAGAGTAGATAAATACCGGACAATTTTTTCCCAGCGCTCAAACTATGTCTTAGATACCCTAAAATGTGTAGGATCCCTCGGAGTTGATGCTGCAAGGACTGCTGATTCTAATGTTACCGCTGGTATTGAAATCCGTCGCGAACTGATGTTGTTGTAGCCTCGGAATTACCCCGCAATGCTGCGCCACTGATCGGCCTGTGGCTGATCGGCATCCCCGTGATGATCGGCATCCCCGTGAAGTATGGTACTGCTTCGTGGCTTCTCTGTGCACTCAGCTATTCCTTCGTATTCTCCTTCGTTGGAATCACGGCTCACGCTGCATGCTCACCTATTCTTATACACGGGTTTGGTCCTAAGGAGGTTTCCCCATGCTTAGTCAGTGAAGTTCAAAGTCCCAAATGGGCCTTGGTAGTGGAGGATAGGGTGCGCTCTGAATCCACCCGGGCTCCTCATGGTCCCAGCCCTCACTGGGACCCGATAGGAGTAATGAGTATTGAAAAAAAAAAATGAAAAAAAACAGGAAAAAAAAGGCCTTGCAAGCCACATCTCTATTAGGTTTGTGATTTTGCCCTGGAAGTTGGAAGCAAAGCCCAGAATAGAATTATCTTTAAGCTACTTTAGCTGGTGATTTGCAGCCCCCTCTCTCCTGCCTAAGGCCGCTGTGAGGTTTGGGCGGCCCACACGCGGGATAAGTATGTTTGTTGGGAATTTTGCTGATTCGCGAATGGGACATCCTGCCCGGGAAGCCACACCATTCTTGAGAGGGATGTTCTACGCACGAATATTGTTCTGCCCGGGAATTCAAAAATGATATTCTTGCGGAGGCCAGATCATGGGTTGTCCTCCCCCCGGAATGCGATAACCAAATGTAGTAATATAGTGAGGGTACCGAAATAGTGATGAGTAAGTATTAAAATAAAAAAATTTGGCATAGTTACACGATCTCCTCACCAAGCCTAATCTTAGCATATTGAACAGCCCTTTCTTCAGTAATATAGTCTCCCTGCTCATCAACACTTCCATCCGCCTCCTCCTCATCTAAATCTCAAGGTCGGAACCTACATCTTCTGTGTCCGTTGCCAGATTTCTGCAGTTGCAAAACAGAGGTTGCTCGAGGTTTTTGGCTTGTTGTTTGCGCATTGAGTCCAGCACGAGGGGCCAGCGGAATTGAAATTGGAACAAGTGAGGTTGGTGATGAGTGTAAGAAACCGGGTGCATCAGTCAACGCCAAGTTTACTACACTACTGTCATGTATGAAACATTTGCTGTCCAATATCACGATTCAAATATCTCGGCCAAACGTAGGTTGTTAGCGCCCTGTCTTATACACTAATACTGTCCTGCCGCGTGATACTGTCTTACTTGCGAATTAACACGGTATATATTTATATATTCTGGGCCGTTGCGGAATGGCATATACATTCATGTACATTATATTCGCACTCCAAGCATATGTATGAAAGAAGAGAGCGCAAGTAATTAAACACCAAAACCCCGCTTGGCAGCCGGCGGCTCGGATAAGTACTTATGCCAGCTTAGATTGGCAATACCTGCTAGTGTGGTTGTACAGCTAATGGTGCACTATGCCTGTGCCGGTAATAGCTATATTTGGCTCAACGTTTGCTCTTTGCGTAAGTTCGGAACTCCTTCATATTATTCGGAACCGCGATATATGTCTGGAGTTCATACGTTTGTAGGAATATGTAGAAGCCGCAAATGCATGAACTCCTACAATATATAGAAGCCGCGATTCTGGGCAATTAGTATTTTCAGGGAATACAAGAAATCTTCTACCACAATCCGAGCATTGTCTGATTCTTCCTTCAAAAGGAAGGTACAGCAATTGATGGATTGATTGAGTGGAGGGTTGAGCAAGCGAAGCTCTTTTTTATCCCCTTCATGTTGTTGAGTTAAGTACTTGCGCTCTAGATAATCCCTTTGTTCTTTGTTGCTATAAAGTAACTGTAATTTTGGATATACTTCTACTCTTTTCGATTTTTACTAATCTCTTTTCGTTTAATTGATTGGTATTTACTACGTGTGATATTGGACTTGTCGCTGTAGTATTGTAGAACCGTTGTGGTATTGTAGAAGTCGCCGTGGCATTGAGAACCTTTCACCAAAATTTTAATTCCGTAACTGCCTAGAACATATATAGTTCTTAAATCATATCTCGTGATTTTGAAGTGCTTCCAAGTATCCCTTGTCTCTGATCGTGCCGTCATCCCTGTGATTGGGCACGCTACCAACCTGAATGATGGTGACTGGGAATAAATTAAGAAATGAAGTATGGGGGCCGGTAGAGGTATACTTATAACCAATAAACGCTTTTACAGTTCAGTGGCAAAAAAAAATCCTTCGCTGCATAAGATGCATCGAATGTGTATAAATACATACAGATACAAAATTATGCATCGTTTTGAGCCTCTTTATGCAGGAGAGGTATGCCTGTAAGGAGACTCATCTATATAAGTTTACCCAAACCATACTCACCTTATAACTAACTACATTCCAGACACCCGTATCCTGCTGACGTATCATAGTACAAAATTTAGTCCATAGTGCACGTGATTGTGTCAGGGGTGTCTTTCCCAGACTGGTCTCTCCTAGATAATGTATCTTAATATTCCACATAACTCGCAATTATGAAACATAGATTAAATGGTAGGGAAAATGCACATTAAACTCAGATTACGTCGACCCACCAAACTAATACACCGGAATGATTATTGAATCCCCATTTCCTTCTTAGATATATTTTCCTCCCGTATCCCACCCTAAACCAAGAAATAACCCGCCACAGCCAGAGAAATGGTCACAAAGAACAATGGTGCTTTGAGGCTCACATCACCACCACGATAGGTGGATAGTGGCCCGAATGTAGTAGACGTCCCTGATGCCTTCCTTGGATTCGGGTTCATTGGGTCATCGTCCTCAGTGGTGTCCTTGCTGATGGGAACAGGGCCATCAGGGCCAGGAACTGTAGTCGCTCCAGGTGGAGGTAGAACCAGAATCTAGCTGGGAATCAGCACCCCATAATGAACTCATGTGTTTATTGGAGTTTATTCTCACCCTATCTAGGACGTGTATTACACCATTCTTGAGGATTTTGTTCCTTGCAATAATTTTGGCATTATTGATGTAGATATCATTACCCTTGAAGGTAACAACGAAGCTTAGTCCACTTTTTGTCTTGTATGTCCTACCGTTTTGAAATGTTGGTGTGTAGCCGATAAAGCCAGAGACAATGGTATGGTAGTCGAATAGAGACTGGAGCTGATCCCCGGAGAGGGCTTTGAGCTGGTTTTCTGCGGCCGCAAATGCCTCCGGTGAAGGCGCGAGGAAGGTAACTCGCTGCGAGTTTTGAAGGACTGCAAAGGCCTCTGGAATTCGGTTCAGGGAAGACTCCAAGGCGGAAAAACCAGACTCGGAGATTGACTTTCTGAAGTCTTTTGCAAGTTCAAAAAAGCTAAAAGTACAGGTCATTGGTTAGATACGGTAATTTCCAGCATACATTGATTGCACTAGGCTTAATACCTATCTATTTTATATAAGATCCCCCCATCAAATGGAACACTGTTTTCAAGGATGTACGACAAGCGTCCATTACCAGAGTAAATTTTTGCAAGCCATGAGACTGGTGGAGGACGCTCCTCTAGATTGGCAATTCCACTGGCTGTTGGCGCCAGAGTGGTAGTGGGTGTGATAGATTTGACTATAGGCGTATTATTGGATGGTGCCAACGTTGTCGTCGTTGCTTCCGTTGTCGTCGTTGCTTCCGTTGTCATCGTTGCTTCCGTTGTCGTCGTTGCTTCCGTTGGGATCACAGTTGTACCCGTGGTAGCAAGAAGTCTTAAAGTTGTAGCAGTGGTATCATCAGGTCCAGACTGCGTCGTTTTGGTGGCCTGTGCCATCGAACTGGTCGTGGTCAAGTTTGAATTGGGCTCAATTACCTTGTTGTCCTCAGTACCGTTCCCACCCGACTTAATTACTGATGCCGCTTTAATATCGTCTGGTTTTCCCTGTGAGAGCTGAATATTCACATTTGCGTTCTCCTTAGACATCTCATCACGCTCCAGTAGGTATCTTGGCCTTCCATTGCCAATGTCCGTTATGCCTCGAGCATCGAAATACTCCTGCATTGCATTGTCTGTTGGTGCATAAACAATCAGGTCTGGGCGATTGAAAAGGAAGGGTTCTGGGGGGTACGCCTTGAAGAAGTCCGCAAAGAGTGTCAGATTGTGAGTACGCAATGCTTCGTCAAGCGACTGCGCATATACAGAGGAAACAAAAACCGAGAAGAGTAAAGCACTCAAAAGAGACGAGAAGGGCAAGTAGGTCTGCATCTTTGGTGCTCAACTTGTGTGCAAAGTTCTTTGAGTGTTGGTGGAATCGTCGAGCTTACACAGGAGCATGCGAATACTTATAAGTACCTGCTTGATATCTAACAACTGTGTGGATTAGGCTGTGCAGTGCCTGAATGATGCGGAAAACAAATGTCTGTTGAGGCTCCGCTTTCGATACGCCCAGATAGGAAATTAAAGTCAACGGCTAGCTGCAAGTTGTGAAATCATTCGTGCTTTTAGCCACGCCTGCCTCCGAAGGCCCCCTTTTCGAATATTCATTAGGTAATTGATACTGAACGCCGGCGTGAGTTGTCAAAACATCACATAGAGTCGTTGAGCAAGGCTCAGGCTATACGACAAGACGTGTATGCCAGCGAGCCGCGGCATTGGCCTTTCATTCAGCCTGGCAATGTTTTCACAAAGGAGATAGATTAGGTGGAGCTTAGACTGATATAGAAAGATCAGCTCATAATCAGACAGGAAACAGTAGTCTCCGCAGCCTGACAATGACTCAACAGGGTCAAAATCACAACATCGATGTTCATGGGAATGTCAGGATTGTTGGTATCTACCGTTTTTCTTCTTTTGTAACGCAGTACTCGTATTCAGGCTATCTATATATCTAACCTATGGCGAGGCAGCCCATCCTCAGGTCGAGGCTAGACGATTCACCAGCCCCGGGCCGCCCCATGTCCCCGTACTACCAGAGACCACCTTGTTGTTTGTACCAGTTCCACCGAAGTATTTGGAGTTATATCCCGCCTTACACACAGACTACGCTGCACCTCAGCCCAACGTCAACCCCACCTGCGTAGCCACTACTAGCGCTTCTGATAGACGCGGTGCTTGAAGTGACTAAGAGGCCAGGCTTCTACTAATCCATTTTCGCTGAATCTCTTTTGTAGCTAGCTAATAGTCTGGTTGGCACGGTAGCTAAGGTCTGATGTGATTCAACGACACCTACGTTTTTTTTTGTTTTTTTTAAATACTTGATACTCCTATGCAGCCCCAACGACACCTACGTGGTCATGCATATAAAGGTATAATATCGGGCGCAAGAGATACTGGTGGCCTGAGGCCGTGATTGATAGCCTGGTGGAGATCATCCAACCGTGAATGCTTCCATCCAAATTCGTGAGTGAACGAGGCTGGAATCAGGAGGAACAATATACAGGCATGTGACAGGGGTCCTCTAGAGTCGTGCTGGAACGAACGCTCCGCTATCTTGGGCGCTTGTGGTTTTTTCTTCATTCAATTCCAATACTGGTAAGGTATAGTCCGAACAATAAAGAAATTTCTTCAGAATAGCACATTTATCGACTTCGATTTTTCTACATTCAAGCTGGGGAAGAAAGTGGGGCTGCTAGAGAAATCTATCTGCCTTCTTTGTTTTATCTCCTCTAAGTAAAATGCTATGCGGGGAGACTAGAAGAAAAGAAGGGGGCAAGGGACTGCTTACATTCAAGCTGGGCAAAAAGAAGAGGAAGGAAATTAATTATCCTCTGTCTCCTTTTTCTTCATGCATAATCATTATTTGGAAAATCTCGGCTCCAGCGCATGTTTCGCGACTCCAGGAGAGAGACGTAAAAAAACTGATGCGCAGCCATGGAGTGGTGAGACATACTGGGGACCTCCTCCCTGTTCACGTTGAAGTCTCACGCCCAACTCCACCTGTACTTTTAATGGACAGGGCGGGGCTGCATCCATGCGGGTGCCGCATCCACTGGAATAGGAACTCTGTTGTGTGCCTCTAGAGAAAAATTCCCCATTAGTTGTAACTCAACCTCTACATACTGTACATAGTAATTGTGGTACATAGGGGCCTCAGTCAGGCCTCATGGGGTCATCTGCCATTGGCGGTTAATGACAGTATGGAGGCCCTATGTACTGTACGTAACGTAATAGACACGCAGAGTGTGTTTGGACGAAAAACAACCAGCCTCAATAACCCCCCCACATGATACACTTCAACTCTCTGGCATATATTTATGCACTGGTTCTCGATCCAGATACAGTAATGCGGCCGTTCCCTGTCAGCTATGTTATTCGTCAATGTGACTAATTCTGTTACTCCTACGGCTTAAGGTAAATGTTGAGATCACAAACGTCATCAAGTAGCGCGTTTGGTGATCCTGGGGTCCTCCGAACAATTTGAGGACATAGGCACTGAGGATATATGCTTCAGCTCCTATCCAATTTTAATGGAACTATAGCAAAATCGCTCGGCTGCATGTCCCACGACCCAAATGAGTTTACATCAATCTGTTTTTGGTGCCGAAGTGTTAGACATTGCACGTGTTGGATGCCGTAATTCTAACGATTTCAAAATGCATTCTTGATTCCCAGCGCAAGTGAAGAACCGCATGACAAATAATAATATAAATAACATGAGGCTTTTTCCCGCATTGAATGTCGCAAAACTTTAGAAATGCCCCTCGTATCTTGGAACAATGTATTACCTAGTCATGTTACTCAAGTACTTGTTCCATCGCGCCACTGACTTACACGCTCTGCAGGCTCTATCCGTCATGACCATAGGTCGATCGCGGGTATAAGGCCCCCCCCCAAAAAAAAGAAAAAAAGGTGCGGCTGCTGGCTCCCCGCCGCGCTCCTTATTGGCTCTCCTATAAACGCCAGTCATGCAGTCGATTAGAGACGTTCCGCACCCTGGCCTGGCGGCTTGTATCCACAGCAACCCGACCATATCATGTGAGCAGCAAGGATATGGGACCAGGGTGAGATGTCCGCCAGGCAAAAGACATGCCATCGATAGCATATTTTTTGGCCTTAGAATATCTCTAGTTTACCGCGCTAAAAACAACAACAAATGGCGGAATGCGGTTAAGTGAAAATTTTGCTTACTCTAAATCCTGACTGGTACCGTACCGACTGCTTAAGACTGGCAGGGTTGTAAAAACTCTTCTTCGGCGGACATCTAGCGCTACCTGGGTAGGAGGTGGCGTGACTAAAGTTGCATTGTCCGCCAGGCCAGGATGCGGAACGTCTCTAATATTGGCCGCCTTAGAATTATATCTTAAGAGCTCTAACGTGGAAAAAGTGAGGTTTTGAGGTGAGGTCCTCATGTCTTACGTCTCGGTACACAGCTGTGTCCCATATTGTATGTATAATATAAAGAGAACCATATATGATTAAAATATACAGAATGTAATCTATAAGGGTGTTTGGAGATTAGATATTAGTGGTGGTCAATCGTTATTTCCATTAAGCTAATTTCAATTACGAAGCGCTTGGCAAGGCAAAACTAGCGCTAATTAAAAATTTTGATTGACAGACCTAAATTAAATATTCAATTAAGCCTGCTTAGTAACATCGACATGCCATCGGCGGAGAGTGTTGCTGAAGGACATTTGGGAGCTTATAGAGCTGCCCATAGAGGTGCTCAAGGTGATCCCTGGGGATGACATAATACTAGAGCTGTTCGGCATTTATAGGAAGATATTGGCACGCCGCTATGAGGCTGCTCGACGTAGCACTGGGAGGCATTATTCAAGAGGGATTGTGATCTTGGAAAACTTGATTAGGAATTATCCAGTCACTCTACAACTTCCTTCACCCAGTGTGGCTTATTCCCTTTCAGATGTTATTGCTGTGATTGTGATGTTGTGATGTTGGCTAAGGTTGCTAATTTAATTTCAATTATCTCGTTAAGGGACTCCATTAAGCAATTAACAGTTCAATTAAATTACAATTAAGCCTCTGGCCAATGAGCGGTGAGGCCAAGATGCCAAAGAGCTCGCCAAGGCGCTTCGTAATTGAAATTAGCTTAATGGAAATATGTAACGATTGACCACCACTAATACATGCAGAGTATTCAGTTGTGATATATGGTCTCGCTAAGAAGTTATCATTAGATACGAAATTTACGCATGAAGGCCATATATGGGTCTATTCTTGTGCCCTACAGTCACAAATTGCCTCAGACTATGCCTAACATTATTTAAGACATATAATAATACATTACTCTGTATCGCGAGAAATAACACGCCGTGCTCGTTCCGAGTGAAGCCTGCTCTGCAATGGTATGAATACATGATGTATTTAGATCGTGACCAAAATCTATAGCTTCTAAGTACATTTATATAGGAGAGTCAATAAGGAATGGGATGGAGGCTCAGCGGAGCCAATGGGATATCAGCATTGGTGGTATTACCAAGGATACCGCCATGACAGAATAGAGACTGAAGCCGTAAATACTAGGACAGAATTTTGATGTGGATCAAAGGTGGCAGGAGTGAAGCAGCTGACCAGGAAGACAGCCTCGGTAGGCAATTGAATACTCCGGCCACACCGGTTAACATTAAGCAAACAGGAGCACCTTCGGTGGCAGCATCTAGCCATCAGGGTGTTGACGTACATGATAGGGAGAGCGGAGAATCCCATCTGTTCATGTGAAATTGTATAGAATAGAGTGCTAGGTGCTGGGTTGGCGGGGGAGCTTTTTTTCTTTTTTTTTTTTGTTGAAGTCTGGACGTCCATGGAGAACAACGCCCCATCCTCCACTACCAAGCCTATTTGGGACTAGTCTCTGTACAAGGCAGTACCGTTTGCGGCTTAAAAGATTTATTCTTATTCGTTTCTTTATACGTACATACGTATGGTGAGAGCTGTCCCAAGGCTGAAGAATCGACTGAGGAGATGCAGTCCCTCGCCATAACCTAGGATAACTTGAATACGAGATTGTTGATTTGTTTTTTCGAAAGAACAAAAAAGGAGCCAATAGGAGCTATAGAGCGCTTATACTAGTTCATGGGTACTGTAGGTATGCGGCTAACGAGCGAGGGAGTAGGTTGACTTGGGAGTTCGTAAGGCTGTTGTAAAACAAGTTGGGTCAGCATGACCAGGTGACACATGTTTCACATCAGGGGATCTCGGTGCATTCTGCGTTCCCCGAGGGTGGTTTATCCTGTACCAATAGAGGCGTTGTCCATGATCATGAAAATGGGTCACACCTCCGCTCGTTGATACCCTCAACCTGCCACTTCTGTATGTGTTGGCGCCGATTATACCAAGTCATGAACTATGTTGTCGATGTAGCTGCAACATTTAGAGGTTTTCATTACGTTACAATGTGAAATCTAGGTAGCCTCGAGGTCTCGTCTCACACATCAGCCTTGTTTGATCCACCATGAAAGCCAACATATGTATCTTGTGGTAGTATAAGAGTAGCAGCATTCTAGAGTAAACTTGCATTTTCATTTGGGAAATCATGGAACGGTGTTGATGTGTCTATTCACAGTTAAGCAGGTTCACTCCAGATTTCACAATCCTCAAGCATCGCTGCTGGTTGAACTCTTGAAGGCATGTCAATTGCACAAAGATATCACCTTCTCTTGTGAATGTTTATACAAACCCATGAGTGATGGAGAGAAATACCAGCAGCTAATTGATTAGGGAAATATTAGGGTGATCATCGCCAACTACCAACTATACAGGAGGTTTAAGTTCATCCCACTCAACGTCGGCTTTCGTCCTGGGGTACTTCAATCATACAGGTTGGTCAATCGGCCCAGGCGTCTGACTCAAGGGCAGATTCTTAAATTGATTCATGCTGACCATGAGATCATATAGGTACTAGAACGTGCAGACAATAGCCAATAGCGTTTTCCATACACCTACAAAACCTCAGTCATGGATGTGTTCACCGATCCCGACCCGGTAACATACCGGGAGTGGGTTAAGTTCACACTTCCCGATGATGCCGGCGGCAGAACGGCCATTGCGGTGTCAGCAACCACTGCCAGACGTATTACAGCTTTGTACACCATCTTTATTTTATGGATATTCATTGCCGCATGGAACCTCGTGATCTCGCTCGTCCTTCTATTCTTTACTCCAGAGAAAATGACCCGAACAAGCTATATAGCAGTTGTGGCCGCATGGAATGCGAACGATCCATTTCAAGCAACATTATTGATGTTTCAGCACATCGGCCAAATTTTGAAGGGCATGTTGATGACGAATGAGAAGAAAGAAAAATATAAGGCAGAGTTCAACTTCAGGAACCTTCTGTTGGACATCGCTATCCTTGTTGTTGCTTCTGCTACATTCGCTGGGAGTATCACTGCCGGATTTCTGTTTCCCGATAGACTTACCATCGGCTCCTCCGCACCCGTCAATCCCGATCTGATGCATTACCCTGTTTTGGAGCTGCGGAAGAATGGGACGAGAGCTCCTGACTTCGTGAAGCTGAACTATGCAAGCATGGGCGCATTGCGAGCATTTGGAGCAATAGAAGGCTCTGAAGTTACAATATTGAAGAGTGTCAACATCGTACACAAATATGACCAGTCAAACTGGCGTGAGGCCCGGCGGTATAGCATCCATTATGGCTATAATGTTACTGGCGCGCAAATGGGATTGCAAAGGTTTGGGAAATTAACTGTTCAGGTTCAGGGCACATGCACTTTCGCCGACGATTGGTGGATACAGCAGATTTCAGACGAGAGCGGCAATGAATACGACAAATATACTCTTTGGAAGGATAATCAGCCAGCTGCAGATGGCATTAAGGAGAAATCTGCATTTGCCGAGATCGATCCCTTCACAGCACCACTTGCCTACTTCGCTGGCACTTTTCAACCCGCTAATGCTACGAAAAAATATTACTCGATTCTCCCGGTTGTTGCTGGGAAGCCATCTGTTACAGAAAGTTCTGACCCCTGGTATGAGACCACGCGGTCCATACAAAATCAAACGGATGACTTTCCCTACCAAGTCACGTCGAAGCGGCCTCCCCTCAAATGTTTTCAGACTGACGAGTGGTCATATAATGGATGGAAGGGAAGTACATCTGAACTGTTGTACGGCGATCAAACCCCAGTCAAATTCCCGGAAGGTATCTTAAACATACTGGAGAGCGAGTTCGTTGTCCCAATGATTGTCAACATCGGAAGGGCTCTCCAGGCTGGTGCCCTGAAATCCTCAACACGTATCCTACCAGACCGCCTGACGGGAATTGATGCAGAGTCGTCGTTGGCTATCACAGACATGAAGCGAATCGTTCTTGGGGCATATCTGGCGACGAGAAACATTTTCCGCGACGCTGCCATGGCTGGGCGGCAGCTGGGCACAGAGAGAAATAATATTTTGAAGCGGGCTGATGGTAAGATGCTTGATGGGGTCGGTGATGTAGTAATAGTGAGCAGTGTTGTGTCCTCCCTTCGACTTGGATATTTTGCGGCTATACCGGCCATCCTGGTCTTTCTCATCATTGTAAATGGCCTTTTCAAGATAGGGAGGGTTGCTTTCGTGAATTATGATGAGGAAGCAAATCCGGGCAGATACAGTCGCTTTCTTCGGTTCCTCGTGGGCCTCCACGCAACCCAGCTCTACCGTATGGTAGACCAGATCTTGGCACAGGTTGACATTCAGGATGAGAGGAGTAATCATGTTCAGGATACAAGGCATCGGGACCAAGCAAATTGGCTTGGACAGAAGAGTGCGCTTCCACGGGTTTCCATGATCCCCAATTGTCCGCAAACGCGGGAGGAACTTGTCCTTCCTCAGCTCCGGGGGGTTAAAGTTGACGACAAGCCAGTCTTAACCCTTCGTGCAACTGCAAACGAGAAGAATCTTCCCATAACCAATCAGACTATTCCCATAACAATAACAGGGCACCCTAAGTCGGCCTCGTCAGATCCTGGGACCAGAGACTAATAGTAGCGATATTCAGTCAAGTTAGCGGTGGTTCAGCGACCCCAAAGAGATAGAGAGAAGGAGCGATAGAAGTAGGTTTTAACAAACCGGGCAATTATACCAACAGGGGTATTCAAGGTGAGGCTATGTCCATGTAGCTCAGTTCCCAGTCATCAAGCAACTGAACCTTCCTATATTATCGAGACCCTCTCAGTCTTTCTTGGTTTATTCTCCAGTCACGTTATATGTATACATTGACGATCTTTTATCATTTATCATGTTTCGGGTTTGGAGGGTTGGAAGGAAGTTTGTCGAGAATTGTTGAGAGGTTATTACTAGGAGGATACTATATATGATGCGTGGGTTTGGTTTTATAAGGAAGAGAGGTCCTTGGGTTCGTTCGTTTTCTGATTTTTCGGGTTTCTTTCTTTTCTTTTTTGTTTTTCGATCAATCATTGTTCTGATATTCGCCGAGGTATTCATTGTCCTCTATGTATGAATTCCAATAATTCGAAGAATAATTTGCAGGTGTTTAAGATACGTCTGGAGTAAACCCGTAGGATCACATTAACATGAGAAGACGTTTAAATCTCACACTGGTGATTTTCTACTAATCAGAAGCGACTGCAACAATGTGAGGTTCGAATAGCAGTGCAAGACATAACTAACAGTAGTAACAATGATAATAAAATATGTTTTGAGATTCTTCTTAAAGAATCTCTGTACTCATCACTCATAAACGATAGTGGGACCAAGAAAAAAAAAAAAAGGTTGTAGATTGTATCCTATGCGAAGTACTTTGATTGCTAGAGGTAGCAATAACATTATTTCTGTTTGATTTGGTAGATTTGTAGTCAATCCGGACCCAAGATACAACTGTACGTAACACAACATGGCCACTCCGCCGGGATCAACATGCAAAAAGCAAATGCTAGGCGAAACCCGGGGGCATCCCGGCCGGCATCCATCCGATTGGCTGCCCGCCGTTTGCCACACGGCCGCACCTCATTTACCGGCCATACTATACCTCTCCTGGACCATCTAACGATTTAGCCGCACAACCCCAACCCAACGGCCAGCGTGCGTGATATCACTCTCCCGCCCGCCCGCCCGCCCGCCTGCCCGCGTCCCCGCCCCGCCCCGCCTCTCCGCTCAATGTTTGAATTCGCAAAAAGCCAACTGCACACAATCAAAAGCACTACCATCACGCCGACCCTCACCAGCCTCAACGCAACAATCACCACCCTCCGCCCGCACGCGACTGGCGCGGCCCCGAGTAAACACGCGTCAAACACGTGCACCCATCCGTGGAGCGGTAACAGTAGTAGCAGCATGAGCGTATCGCACCCCGCCGGCGCAGGCACCTGTCTCCCAACAACGCCAACTCTCAGCCTGAGCGATATTCACCCGCTCATTCCCTTGGGGGCAAAGAATAAGAAATCTACCGACGCAGCCGCAGCAGCGACGCCCACAGCTGGCGAAATCACCGACCCGATGGACACTGGCACCGTTACCACGCCAGACTTCAACCACATCTACTTTGAGTCGTCGCTGTTCAAAATCACCCTGTCGGATGCCGCCCACGACTCGCTCGACATTCACGGCGGGAAGCTGCAGCCGCAGTCGCAGCTGCAAGCGAAGGATGACCTCAAGACTACTATTGACTCGGGGCCGTATGCTGACGGTGGGGGATCGGTGTTTTATATACACAAGGCGCTCTTGGCGAGTCTGAGCCCGGAGCTGAGGAAACATACGGACAATCAGATGAGGGAAGGGCTGAGGGGGGAGATGCTGCTCGGTGAGGTGGATAGGCAGACTATGCAGAGGTTTCTACAGTGGGCGTATAGAGGGGAGTATACAGTGTATGTCCGACTGTTATCCATCAGCCATTCAATACGAGATCCATGCACCCCACGCGCGGGCAGGGTCTATTTCTAAACGCTGCTAACTCAGACGCCTATCTGGCCATGCACACAGGACTACTCCTCCAAACTCTCCCCCAACTACCGATCTCCTAGAACACATCAAGCTCTACGTCTTCAGCGACCGGTTCAACATTCTCCCGTTGCAAAACCTCTCCTTCATCCACATCCTCACCCTGCTCCCCAACCTGCAACTCCGCTTGCAAGTCAACCACCAAGACGACATGCTTATCCTTCTCCGTGCCCTGCGCTACAGTGCAGACAACCTCCCTAGCACCTCCGACCGGCTCATGACGCAGCTCATACTCACGTGCGCGTGGGCCCTCGAGTCTGTATCCATACTCCCCGAGTTCGCTATCGTAGTCCACGCGCAGCCAGAGGTTGCAGTCGCAATCTGTCGGGCTGCAAGAGGCTCGACGGATCCTCCCTGGACGCAGGTCGAGGTGCAGAAGCCGGCCCCGCAATTGAAGGTGGATTTGGCGAAATACGAAGGGAAGCCGAGGAAGAGTAAGTGTGCAAAGGCGGGGTGTGGATTCTTGGGGTTCCCAATGCTGCAGTGTAGAAGGTGTAAGATGATGTGGGAGGATGCGAGGACGGGGTATCCGGAGCATGATTGGAAGTGGGATAGGTGTAGGGGTTGTGGCAGGGAGGAGACGAGTGGGAGTTTGTTTGAGGTTTGTCCCGTGTGTGGGGAAGGGGAGGGGTTGAAGTGGTTTTAACTCGGTGATGGGGTGAGGTGGGGTTGCGATTGGATAAATATATATATTAAATATGTAGTATGATAACTATCTGGGGCATTGTGGGTGACAAGGATTGCATATGTAAGCATTGAACCTTCGGCAGGCTTTCATATGTTAGTCCATTGTTTGTGTTTAACCCATTCACTTTATTTTTTTTATATTTCGTCCAGTACTCTCTCCTTTGGCAGATTATGATATATCATGAATTTTTTATTTCTATTTATCACATGCACTTCTACACATTGTCAAATACACTTACTGGTTACTTTTTGGCGCCACAAGAATAGGCCGAGGCAGCTGGCACCTAATGGTGGCCAGCATCAGCGGCGTTCGGCCAAAGTATCCCACAAGTCTAATCCTCCCGGTGATTACACCAGCCGAGAACGCCGAAAGCCGCCGATTGTACTTGTACTGTATGATTATTATTTCGGACACTATGTAGGATAGATTACAAACGATTCAATTTCTAGCTTACGACCCGCACTACGTATCTTGCCGCTGCCACTGGCTGAATGTATGATCACCAGAGCGGGCTCACCACTCAAGGTGGGCTTGCCTTCTAAAATTCTGCAATATGCAGAGTTTAAAGGCGCTGTTATTAAACTTCATGGTATTCATTGATTAATGGGCGGCCTCGATACCTTGTTTTCGGGGTTAATTAAGCAAGTATTAACAAGCAAGCTCTAAACATGGAAGAATGTAAGTCAAACCTCATAAATGGCGAAAAGGACTTTCGATTATTATTTTAGCAATGAATTACTGTAGTAGTAGTAGTAGTAGTAGGGGTGGTCAATCGTTATGATTGACCGACCTAAATTAAATCTTCGTTAAGCCTGCTTAGTAACATCGAGATGCCACGACGTACTTAGCGGAGAGGTTGCTGAAGTACATTTAGGAGCTCATAGAGGTCCTCAAGGTAATGCCTGAGGATGACATGATATTAGAGCTGTTTGACGAAGTGTTGGGTGCTTATAGAACGCCGCTTGTCTCCCGCGACTCTGCTGGTTCTCTTCCATCCAGCAAACCAGTCGCTGTACATCTTCGGTTTCGAATACGAGTCGGTTTTTGCCTTTCTGATGTCATTGATGTGTGATTGTGATGTTGTGATGTTGTATGTTGTCTCGTGATGTTGTGTTGTGATGTTGACTAAGGTGCTAATTTAATTTCAATTATCTCGTTAAGAGACTCCAGAGTCCCTTAACCAATTAACAGTTCAATTAAAAGGCGCTTCGTAATGGAAATTAGCTTAATGGAAATAACGATTGACCACCACTAATGTATAGGTATGATGGAAGGTCTGATGTATGATGACCTTGTCATTGGTGATGATCGTAGAGAAGGAGTCAGAAGTTAGAAGGTTTTAACCTTAAGGATCCGCTAGTCTGGTGTCAAAAGAAGTATCTAAACTGTTTAATGCCCAGATCGGGTAATCAGTAATGTTGTCAGCGATCTAGTGCCGACCAGATGATCTCGTACCTCAGTTAATTGGCACTAACCTGCTAGCATAGTCACTACCTTTTATGATCTAGTCTAGCCCATTTGATCTAGACCTACTAGAGTAGTTACTGCCCATGTGCTCCAAATGCGCTAAACCAAATAGCATTGCGACTGCCACTTCCGTCGGACGATCTCCCATGGCACTAAGCCCATCAGCTTGTTAATTTACCGTATTATCTCGAGTTATTCGCTAGAACAGCGCGAATCCCAAGTAATAAAAATATGTCCCATTTGCGAATCTGTAAAATTCCCAGGCAGGACAGAACAAAAATAGGTACTCTACCAATACAAGTGCCATAGCCAGAGCCATGCTCCCGAAATTGTTTGCGGGACCTGATATTATTGATTCGGATTACAGGAAGACCCCAGAGCTGCTGCAGGATTGTGGAACAGATACATCATGAAAGTGCTTCCTGGATTGTTTATAGAAGGGAGTTCCAGTGTATAGGCATAACTTTCGAAATATCCGTAAAGCTGGTTCATCACTTGAAGTGTTTATAAACGAACATGAATGTAACAAAGAAAAACCGATGAACAAGCGGATATCCCAAACCCGTCCTAAAGCATGTGAAAAGCAAGTAAATCCAAACAAGTTTCGCATCGAAACGTGATGATACTTGCAGAATGTGGTGTTGGGATGTATAAATTAGAGGATAGGTAAGGGATTGAGCTCGAGAGGGGCAACAGTGCCAATTTCCTGGTACTTCACTTGCGGCTCCAGAAATTGAATTATGATGTGCAATGAGTAGTAATAGATCAGTTCAAGTTATCCAGGGTGTACGATCATGCGGAAGAAACCTTTGGGTGGATAATAATATTACTCCTTTTGTGTGCCCAAAAAGAGCAAGGCGTCCAAGACTAGCCCCTGCTGTTACCTTGCCTCTGTAGGAAAGGTGACAGGCCCCTGTCGATGTGTCCGAATCGCTTCCGAATTCAAACTGTCCTATTCCAGCTAGTGATATGGGTCGAGGGTATTTCCAACAACCCCTCCCTTACTCGTGCGCCCATACATTCATTCCAGCTGCTATCAGTTCTTCTTCCGTCATATCTAAGATTGGAATATCGTCGACATCCATCTGTCGTTCCAGCCATTCATAAAGGTCATTGACAAAAGTTTCGTCATAAGGTCGGCTAGGTTGGTTGTCCATACCTGGTATTGTCCATACCTTTAGGGGTCCCAACCGTTCCTGCTGCCGGAGGTAGTGGAATTGATGCTCGATATGCCTGCCCCGCCGAGAAAATATCGGGTCCTTGGTATTGTACTGTTGGAACAAGGGTAATAGGACAACGCAGGATTAGCAGACCATGGCATGGTTGTGGGGCTCACGTGAGATTTGGGCGCTTAAGGATTTCTCTGTTTAGGTATCTAGGGTCATCAGTGGAGCATTTAAGATGGACGGATTTCCTTACTTTCATATTATCTACAAAAAGAATTAAGCAAGCGGCTTCTCTTTTTAGATATACGAATATACTATATTATCCTCGCGAACGAGTGAACGGCGTAGAACAATTTCTACAGGTACCGTGTTGTATCCGAAACTGGTTCCAGTGTTGATTCAGAACAGTCCGTGTTGTTCGAGTGGCAATTCATATAAGTCTCACAAATTCCAGTGGCAATTCAAACGTTTACTCGTATATTTTTCATTCCCGCTGACTTGCTTTTTCTCTTTTTCTTTTCCCCCATGGGCACCTAAATTCATTGTCATCCCTGGCAGATTAACTTGCCTTGCACCTGGGTTTCGTTATGCTCCCCCTGCTGGGACCGAATAGGAGTAATGCGTATTTTAAAAACATTCTGATTTCCAAATCTACTGACTATTTGTCATACCAAGCTACAGATTCTCATTGTAGAATTCTTGTACATAGGCGCGAAGGGTTAACTTCGCTGTTGAAATTTTATAAGGCCGCAATGTAGGAAGTCGTTTTGAATTCGTCACGTAGATGGTGCAGGATTGCAACTGGCAATATTGTCGTGGGTGAACGTGAGCGCGCTTGGACTATCACGTGCGCGCGTGATGGTGCGATCGTGGAAAGAGAGAGAAGAACATACAACAGGATTTTATTTAGGAAGCAAAATACAACAAGAAGGAATGCATCGGCCTTTTATAGGTAGGCCTGGCTTCTTGTCGGCAACTTGAACATGAGGAGCACTAGAAATATCTGCAACAACCATATCCGTGACAAGTGATCCGTGACAGCGGTCTCCAGTCTGGTTGGCACACTAATCACCGGTAGTTATCCCTTAGTAGTCCAGCCAATTCCGCGTGATACCAAATACCCATACTAGGCCATACAAACCGGACACTAAACACTACGCAGTGACGACTAGCTACATAGATCGCAGAAAGTATCCTTATGCTAATGTCGCGCTGCCAGTACTTTCCAGCGCCAGTAAATTTTCTTCATCTTCATCTTCACTATCCATGCGAACATGGACCACTCCCATAACCATTCTCGATCATCCTCGATGATACCTTCAAGCCCTAGCCTCGACTGCCTGCTTCCCACCTGGGGAATTGTGGGGTGTTTGGAGAAACGTGGTATATTTGAGGACGCGAATAACTGTAAGCAGGATCCGTTCCCATCCAATGGCCCTAATATCCCTCACGTCGGTGAATCTAGCAGTTCCATTGTGACTTATTTCCAGAAATATCCATTTATAGCCATCGGAAGCAACCCCGTACCTACGAGGTATACCTAATCAACTCGCATGCCTGCGTTCTGCCGCGCATGGTAAAGACAGCCAACATATGCCAGAAGCTGCCGCCGTGCTTCATAATTCCATCAGGCATTTTGGCTTCAACAATGCGAGGTTGGATACCTGTAACGAAAAGAGATGACCCATGACGCGTTGAGCTGGGGAAACCTATGCAGTAATCGAAGCGCCCAGTGTAGACCTTCGAGGCGGATTGGGGAAATACTGGTTGCGGGGGCTGGTACTTGAGGTCCAACTCTGCATCTCAGCTCTAACAACCGAACTTGCTCGCTCGTCTAGAGAACTCTATGACCTAGGTTAACTGTGCTTGCACTTATCGGAGACCTGGCAGTGTCGATATTGGCAGTGTAGATTGGTGAAATTTTTTTTTTTTTTTTTTTTTAAATACTTGATACTCCTATGCAGCCCCGTTAGGGGGGCCTGGAAGCCCGGTGGGTAGATTGGTGAAGGATCCTGTGAGATAAGTTAGATACTGTAGGTCAGCTATGCGTGCACATTTTGTAGGCCTGGCAATGCTCTCACCCAGATCTCAGTTCATGAGTTTCGTGACTTGTGTTGTGGATGAAAATCTTAATGCCCTTGAGACGAGACTTGAGAAGTGTTGTCCCTTGGCAGTCTCCTTGCAGCCGGCTCGGGTATGCCAGCTTAGACCGGTAATATCCTGCTAGTGTGGTTGCCAGCTAACGTTGCGCTATGCCTGTGCAGGCAACAGCCACATTTGGCTGATTGATTCAATCGCTCCACCTTGCATCACTGTATTGTGAGCGGTGCGAATTTCAACTGCCAATCACAACTATGTATAAAAGAGCACATGGAGGAATCCCATGACGTTCTTGAAAACCATAGTGTTTGGGCGATACTTAGGACCCAACTCGAAACCTTTTTAGCTGCACATGGGTGGCAGCGGGGAAATTTAGGTGATATGGGACGTATATCTTCATGGGGACAAAAAAAACTCACAAAACCTACTACAATTGTAAGAACCCACGTCTTTGTCTTTGGAGTGCTTTACAGGTCCTCATACTAACTGAGTACAGGGCCCCAATATGCAGGTTAAGGTTAGAACAAAATCCACTAAAGCAGACACCATGCCGGAGCCTTCGTGGTAAGAAAGAAACCGGAGCAATAAGCCTATAAAACCTGCCAGCGCAAAGACTATAACTAAGTCTAAGGAACATAACTACCTACTTCCCCACCAGCACACTGGGTAAATGCCACCCTTACCTCTCCGCATAAACACCTCCCTCATTCAGCGGTCCCCGAGCCTCCTCCCTAAATTTCCCGTCAATTTCCTTGTAATTTCACCTGCGTCTCTCCCTGCCAGCACAAAATCCAGAATACCCCGGGGATAATTCATTGTTTCTGTCCCAATTACCCAATTCTCGTTCAGACCCATTATAGGAATAGGAATAGCAACAGGCGAGCGGAGAGATCCAAGTGTCCACTGAAGGAAGGTACGAACAGAGCGAGTTGGTCACTGGAGAGAGGAATATGAAGAGAAGAAGATGTTCGTATACACAGTGAGTGCATGTATTGTATTGAGTGAATTGATGACTTGGTTATCTCGAACAAGTAGGAACATGAACAACGAGATATATATACATGTATGCTCGAGCGTACATCTAAAGCATGAAGAATGAGAAGGAGAAGCACATGTCCGTATTGCAAGCCGTATAGCTAGGCATGAAGCAACGATATGAGGGCGAGCAAGGTGTGAAGTACGCAATATGATGTGCAAGCCGCTGCGAGCCGTATAGCTAGGCAGGAAGCTCGCATATGATGTGCAAGCCGCTGACGGCTTCATATGGTATAGGTAGCAAGGCATGGGCGGAATGAACGGAATGTACTACATTCATTCTAACACCCCTCCTCAGCACATACTTGCTAGACTCAGGCCCCTCTTGTTTTCTTAAAATGTACGTTATCAGGTCAGCCTCATTAAAAACCTATAAAAAAACCATGAAAATGGAGAAGAAAAAAAAAAGGTAGATAGGTAAAAGAGTACAGAGATTGAATAGGGCGAGACAATTATGTCTTGTAGCATAGAGAGTCGTGGATGCGGAAAAGGCTTCGTGCATAAGTCCGCTAAGTTATCGTGGCTCGGAATGTAGAGAACAGTGATTTTCCCAGTCTTCACTAGATCTCGTACATGATGATATGCCACATCGATATGCTTGCTCTTATCACTGATTCGAGGATTAGAGGTCAGATCAATAGAGCCATCGTTATCAGTGCTCAAGGCAGCTAATATTGGTATTCTGAGCTCATCCAAGGCAAGCTGTAGCCATACATGGTGCTTGGCGGTTGTAGATAAAGCAAGGTATTCTGCTTCAACTGTAGAAGTAGCTACGCATCGTTGTTTGACAGCTCGCCAGCAAATGGTGTTCGTTGCTAGTTGGAATATATAGCCTGTGGTAGATTTTCGATCGGATCGGTCACCTGCATAATCAGCATCCGAATAGCCAGCTAAATTAATAGCAGAGCTGTTATTATAAGCAAGCTTGAGGTTGCGTATGCCCGCAAGGTATCGCAGCACTTGTTTGAGTGCCCCCATATGAGTTGTTGTTGGTTTGGATGCAAACTGGGATAGAGCCGAGACCGTAAATGCCAGGTCAGGTCTAGTTCCTATGACAAGGTACATAAGAGATCCTATTATCTGCTGATAAAGGGAAATATCTGCAGGATCATCTCCCTTCATAGCCTTAACCATTTTATGGTGAGGATTAAGAGGGAGAAGGACCGGGTTGCATTTATCCATCCCAAATCTTACCAGTAATTGGTCTATGTATGCCCATTGTGAAAGGGAAACCGAATTCTGCTGCCATTATATTTGGATGCCAAGTAGCCAATTTAGAGAACCCATATCAGTAAGATCGAATTCTCTCTTAAGTGATGCTTTTAGTTCTTGTCTAAGTGGACTGGCACCAAATATAGAGATATCATCAACATATATAGAGATATCATCAACATATATCGCAATGATGATATTGAGGCTGGAGTGAATTAAGACGCAGGGGTCAAAATTTGTTGCTTTGTAGCCGAGTGGTACATATTAGAAAGCCAGTCAACCTTCCATACCAAGCTCTTGGACTTTGTTTAAGTCCATATATAGATCTTTTTAGAAGAGCGCAAGAGTCTGGCTGATCATCATAGTGACCAGGAGGAAGACGCATATATACTTCTTCATCAAGATAGCCATATAAAAATGCGCCTGATATCGAGCTGATCACAGGGGCGAAAACCTCATCGAAATCCGTGCCAGGCTGTTGAGAAAAACCTTGCGCTACCAGCCTTGCCTTATAGCGACTGACATTGCCAGCTGCATCCCTTTTTATCTTGTATACCCACTTGGAGCCGACCATATTGCGGTTTGGAGGTTTAGGTACTACCTTCCAGACGTTTTGATCTGCCAGTGCTTGCAGTTCCGCCTGCATTGCCGCAATCCATTTGGGGGCATCTGGCCCCGTTGTTGCTTGCAGGTATGTCTTAGGCTCGTTGATAATATTAGCTGCAAGCAGAGCTAGGTCATATTGGATTGCCTTTGGAAGCTCGGTGGGATCGGACTTCGAAGGCTCATCCTGAGCTATCACAGCTATCTTTGCCTTTTTGCCTTCTTTCTGGGTCTTAGATTATAGCTCGAGCTCGAGGCCGGGGGTAAGCTCGCTGGGAAGCTCGCTGGTAAGCTCGAGGCTGGGGGTAAGCTCGCTGGATCCGAAAGCTCGTGCTCGGGGGTAGGCTTGCTGGTAAGGTCCCATATCTTGTTTGCAGACCGATGCCTGCCGATTGGGAGCATTATTTGCTGTGAAACCACTTGAATAAGAAGAAGGAGTGACTCCGTCTCTATGTGCTTGTGGTGGGCTAATTCGGCAGCAGTTGCACTCATCGGAGGGCTATATCCATTGACAACCACTTGCGTGGCGTCCAAGGCGGCAAAGAGCATTAGCATTTGCTGCAACCATAGGTCATAGTTCTTCGAGCCTTCTAGGGTTGCTAGCTTCTCAATCTTAAAGCTTGACCTAAAGCCTCGATGCGCGGGTACTTGAGGTGCCACTTGCGTCATAGCTTGAGGTTGGGGTGGTTGGGGAACTTGTGAAGGCGCTAGAGGAACTTGCGGAGGAGCTTGTGAAAGCGGAAGTAGAGGAGGAGGAGGTTTATTGACAACAACGGTGTCGTGCATCTCTTGATCGCTGTCAATTGGGTTTTGATTGACTCGGAAACGAGTTCGAGGTTGTCTGGACGGTCCAGCTTCTGATGACATTTTTTGTTGCTCGTTCGTCGGAGGGTCAGAGCGCAAGGGGGCTTATAACCTATAGGAATAGGAATAGCAACAGGCGAGCGGAGAGATCCGAGTGTCCACTGAAGGAAGGTACGAACAGAGCGAGCTGGTCACTGGAGAGAGGAATATGAAGAGAAGAAGATGTTCGTATACATGTCACAGTGAGTGCATGTATTGTATTGAGTGAAGTGATGACTTGGTTATCTTGAACAAGTAGGAACATGAACGAGATATATATACATGTATGAGAGTACATCTAAAGCATGAAGAAGAATGAGAAAGAGAAGCACATGTCCGTTGCAAGCCGTATAGCTAGGCATGAAGCAACGATATGAGTGCGAGCAAGGTGTGAAGTACGCAATATGATGTGCAAGCCGCTGCGAGCCGTATAGCTAAGCCGGAAGCACACATATGATGTGCAAGCCGCTGACGGCTACATATGGTATAGGTAGCAAGGCATGGGCGGAATGAACGGAATGTACTACATTCATTCTAACACCCATATGATCGATGACAACTGTAATTGTGTTCCTTACGCTAGCTTTGGGAGAGTGAATGTGCTATTGTTGTCTTGCGATTTATCATCGGCTTAAGGTACAGATGTCATATAACGTAGTGGGATGATGTGATAAAACTACTTCCAGATTTCAATCTTCTCGAATTACTGAACCGTAGTCATAGGATGTGTAATCACCAATACCCAAGTTTGCCCAATTAGTACGCTGAAATCCTCGAGTTTTTCCTTGAAGAGCCCAATGGGCATAGAATGAGACGCAATTGTACCCCATTGCTTTGATCTTTGAAGGGCATCGAGCCAGAGGTAATGTAGTTTTCTGCTACCGATTCCGGTTTTAAGTTTACGTACCTGAGTCTAACTAAGATCTTAGGTTTAATATCCATTCTTCGCTTACAACAAAAAAGGAATTCGGTACATAAGAACCTCGTACAAACTCCTACACGCCCACAGAATATGGTATTCACAATAGCCGGGGATAGTGAATTGGCTCGGCGATAATCCCCCTGTCTTAAACGAATGCAGGGACTGGCCGTTATCTCATCGGCGTGGTGATTGTCTGGAGATGAACTTTAACTCTCGGTTGATATGTCATTCAATCAATGAATGACACATAGAGTAAACAACATGCGAATGTGAACTCTAATTTCAGAATAGCGATGAGGGGCTGTATACATATACTTACTAAGTAAATATATCCACATCACAAATTACCCCTCTCAAATAGATACCCACAGTATATGTATATGGAAAAACTTTTGAATACAACAAGTACATAATTATGTAAGTGCGTGATTCTTGGGCCTAATTTCAGTTCAGTTGATAGGGTGGGCAGGTGGAATACTCTAGTTTAGAAGTAATGAATTTTTTTTTTTAAATAAAAAAAGAGGAATACTCTGGAGAAAATCGTTATTGCTAAGATTGGGTGACATAGAATGTTGCTTCGGTACATGTAATATTGTAAGTGGCTGAGTCGGATCACCATTTGCTGTCCCAGAGTCTTCCCCAACTTCTATGAGTCACGTGAAATCCAGTGTAACTTCTCGGCAACTACATTTTGCTAGTTTCGAGCTCTTTCCACGAGTGTTACATAAGTTTAACATATAGGATTAAAGGAAAGGACAAAGGAGGACAAAGGAGATTTTTGATACAGAGAACACAATGTGGATTAAACGTGAAGACTTCACTCAATGTCTAACGGAGTTTGGTAGTCTACATTGCATGAATGTGCGTCCACTTGCAAAATCAATCCATAACGATCTTTAAGTAGATGTCCTGCCTACCTAAGTATACATATGTCTAATGACGAATATACAAACAAACACAGGTATACATGTACACCTCTCGCTTAAGAAAATATGCCGCCACCGTCCTGGCTATGCAGTTTATCCTGCGGCTGAAATGCCTAGCTGCATACCATGTCACTCGGCACGCTGTCGCAACCTTGAAGCTCTACCAAAGAATAGAATACGGCCTAGTGCTAGGATTGGGGAAATCTTTTGCTAACTGGCTTTCTGACATAGTGTCTAGCATGATGACCTTTACACCCACAGCATTATATAGCCTGCTCATATACATCTTGAGTTCGTCAATGTCGGGACACCATTCAAGGAGTCCGATGCCCATCTTGCGGTATGACGGGCTACGGCTGGACTCTTCTAGTGTAATTGGCAAGCAAAGGGCCGCAGGGATGCCAGTCCCCTTATTAGGCAACACATCAAAAAGATGATACTTGTCAGCTACAATTAAGAAGTACTCTCCTGGTGAGACTGGCCTCTCGGTATGCAGCCGCAGATTCAGAGGCCTCTCAGGGCTACGGCTTCCGTGCCCCAAAAGCACGGGGCTCGTATGTAGATCAGCGGTAATGGCCTGTACATACCGGCTCCCATTGGATTCGCTTGAACTCGAAGGTTCTGGCTTGACTGTACATTTAATGCCAAAGGATGCGATATAGTGCCGCCTGCGCCAAGTGATTGCAACTGGGCCAAGGGTTTGTGCAGTTGAAACAGCTTGTTCGTCCGACAAAGGAGGTTCAAGTGTTCGCGAGCGAGTATGCATAAGCTCAGACCAAGTGGGAGCCCAACCCCCTGTCTGTGAATCAAGATGAAAGAAAGTATTTCTCCGGGTCTGACGCCCCATAGCGTCTAACAAACGTGACCATGCTGCTTCAGGGTCCTCACCAGGACTATAAATAGGTGGCTCAGGTAAATCACGCCTGATAGCGGCAGCAAAAACTGCAATCTTGTCACATGGATTGGCACTATAGCGTCTGGCTAATTGGTGAACGATATTCGGCAACTGGTCTTGGGGGTGAGGACGTTCCCATGGGGGAGGCGGACGAGCAAAATATCCGATTTCAAAGGGTTTGTACTATATTTTATTATCGTCAGTCCATTGAATTGCAGTTTGATTTGACTGCTTACGTTTGAAAGGGATTGACGGAGGGTTGTTCCAAAGTAGCGCTATAATTACCTTCGTAAAGGAAGTACTGCCTGCTGGCATCCCCATTATGAGTGGCTCCAGGAACACCTGTTTATTTCCCCAAACCTTGTCCTTTTTCGGATCCCCTTTGGGTACGTACTCTTGCATAGTCCAGGCTCGATTGACCCAGTGGCGCTCATCATCCCATCCATCCTCTCTAAATGGCCGTCCTATACCATTCATGTAGCACACCACGTACTCAGCCGCTGTGTAGATCATACCCATTGTTGGGATGTCTATCTCCCATTCCTTCAGTCTAACCTCATCAAGCTTTCTCCACTTGGAGGCAAGATCTGGATTAGAGTCCAGGATATCTTTGTTGTGATAGCTCTGGCGTAGACAGAGTATGTCCAGCCATACATACATCATTAGCAATCCATCCTTGTAGCGATCGTGCGGATTTGGAATTTTCGTATTTAATAGCTCCAATCGAATGTATTCGAGAGTTGCCTCGGGGCCGCTTTCCTCAACAGGCAGCGGTACAGGCCACTGCTGGCGATTTATGGTGGTAAGTACTGGCCTCATATCTGCTGTCCAACTGTGGGAAATGGCAACAAAAGGCTTTACAACCCTAGACATGCTTGTGTTATCGCCACCATCGTTTGCTGGTTTTTTCCACTCTGCTTGATAAACACCTTGTAGCCTGTGCTGTGGCGAGTCATGTTCATCAGTACCCACAACCTCACGGACATGCCAGTCATAAGGAATGACCCTGTTGCTATACAGATCCCACAGTCGCCTTGGTTCCGCGTATTCTGGGTGTAAGATCCTCTCACGCGCATCATTAATCCTACATTTCGATATATAATCGCCGGGGCCCCAGTGGATTCTTGTCGTTAAGCTTTCATCGTAATTCTCTAAGTTTGGTAAAACGCGTAACTTTTCGTGTACCCGGAAATTCCGTCCCAAGGAAACTTTCTCCAGAACGCTGGCACTTTTAAACCACGCATATGCGGTTCCAAAGTCGTGTCCGTACTTCCCACGAAGAATCCGAATTCCATTGCGAACATTGGTGTCCTCCATTGTGAGATTGAGACCCGCGGACTCGTTTAAGGCCGAAAGAAGCGCTTCCTCGGTGAAATCGCTGCATTGCTGATTTGCCTTTTCTGCTGTAAGGATCTCATGCGCAATTCCTTTGTTGAAGCCGATGGTGATGCGGTCTAAGAGTCCAGCGGTGCTGGTATCGGAATTGTTGTTTTCAGCAAGATTTTCTCCGCCATTCCCTGCACAATTGCTTTTTTTGATGCCTGGAGCCTCAGCCGCTTCCCCGTTTAAGTCAGATATAACATTTTGCCGACGGCGGACGTAAGATCTAGGTCTGCTGTACCACGACGCGAACAACTCTAATAGAGTCATGATGCTGGTTGCCGAAAGGGCCCGGCAATTTGGAATTTCAAATAAAAACAGTGGAACGCCGAGCGACCAAATTTTTTGATTCTACATAGGTAGCACAAAACCTCGAACCTCTCGGCCTATCACGTCGCCACGCAATCTGAAGAACACCTGTACACCATTGGATTTCCTGATTGGCTGCAGGCCAAGTTGGCGGGGCTTTCATTTACCGCATCCACTGGTGTATAACGGTCCTTGTCAGTTTAAAGACAAGGGTCGAGCTTATACAGTAAAGGTGATATCCAAGCGCAATTGTAACACGCTCACTGAGTTACGGTCCCCAGTTTATGAGAAAGTGCACTAATGCTACCTATGTCTTTAAACAACCAGACTACTGACAAGGATCGTTATACACCAGTGGATGCGGTAACAGGGATTTATGTAAACAAGCATCATGACAGACCGGCAGCTGGGTTGGGCTTGCAAGTATATGTACATAAATTGAAGCTTGAATAATATATTCTCGAGTCTATTTATGGGCTATAAGCTGCTTAATAAAGCCTTTATGTAGTCCAATGTAGGCATCCAATAGAGACGTTTCGCACCCTGGCCTGGCGGATTGTATCCACAGCAACCCGACCATATCATGTATAAGGGACCAGGGCCGGGCAAAAGACATGTCATCGATAGCATTTTTTTTACCCGGCAGACATCTCTAGTTTACCGCGCTAAAAACAACAACAAATGGCGGAATGCGGTTAAGTGAAAATTTTGCTTACTCTAAATCCTGACAACCTGTCTATACTGGTACCATATCGACGCTTAAGACTGGCAGGGTTGTAAAAACTCTTCCTCGGCGGACATCTAGCGCTACCAGGGTTGCGAAAGAAACGGAGGGGGTACAGAAAAAAGAGTTACATATCTATACCCCTTAAAACAAGTTTCTGGTCCGCATGGCCAAGCTGTTTCAATGTGATTATGTTGTAGTCGTCCTCGTATAATGCATATAAGAAGTTAGGCCGGGGGTCCTGAACTGCTTTTGAATGGTGACGAAAGTCGATGATTACCCACTCCTTTAGAGGAATTACAGCATAGGCCCCATCCTCGATAAACCTTTTGGCATGCTGTTTCATATCCCCTTCCCGCAACAGCTCAACTCCCCAATTCAAATCCCCGTTGACATAGAAGTCCAAATACCCAACAGAACCGAAAATAGCTCCAACGTCTGCACTGACTGTTGCATGGAAAGGAACAGCGGTTGTTGCTGCCTTATACCATCCCATCTGCCAGGTTCTTTCCAGAAGCCGGGACGTCTGCCCGAGACCTAGTGATGTTTGTAGCATAGATGGATCCATCCGTTCGATAGTTCTGATTAGAAATTCTTGGAATGATATTGATTCTGATCTTAGGGTGCCACGAGGAGCAGTAAACAGCCGATTGATTAAGATCATCCGCATGATGGGAGCACTAAATTGGAGTTTATTATCGACTATCGTCAAGATTCCTGATCGTACTAAGTTATATGTAGCTTGTTCGGCGATTAAGTCCACACTAACGCATGACTCGGCATCATAGAGGAGCAGAATTCTTCGCAGAAGCTCGGTTTCTGTAGGGCTGGGATTCCAGTTCTGAATCCAATGAAATGCGTGAGTTCTAGTTAGGTTTCTCTTGAACTCTGCTGAGGTAAGGTCATGTAACATAGTCACCGTGGCCGCAGGCCCATCACGATAATTGTGGCGTAGATATCTTAATGTAGTGCGGCAAAGACCTGCATGCCCGCCGGTTAAGCTAAAAATCGCATCTTGAACGGATTGCGGGATTTCAAAGTTGGGACTGCCTATGGTATGCCGATGTTCCACAAATCTTTCCAAAAGCTCGTTAAATTCATCCCTTCTTAGGCGGAGTACGTCTAGTCCAAGAGTGTAAAGGAAACTGATTGGGGTTATTTGTTGGATCATTAATGGGTCATACGAGGCCAGTAGAATGATGCGGAGAGAGGCATTCTTCTTGGGGTCAGACATCAATCCTTTCAAGCTACCCCAAAAAAAAGGAGCAGCATTGCCATAGATTACTTGTGCCTCGTCGATGATGATGCTCAAGCTCATGGAATCTTCACTGGCTAAAATTTCATCCCAGGTGTACCCGATCCGCGTCTGCCAGAAACGTTGGAAGGGTTCTTCGTTAAAGCGAGCATCTTCTCCCTAGATACCAGCAAATGAGATATAATATGCCCTGTGACCCTGTGAAATGAGGCTGTCTCTGATCCATTGTCCAAGTGTGCTTTTGCCTGAATATGGTGGGCTGCGTAACAGAACAAAACGGTGGTCCGTCATATATTGTTCGATGAACTTCATCCGGTCAGGTGATATTATCACCATACTGTCCGGCCCTTCATCTGTATCGATAGGATAAGAGAGGGGTTGCGTAGAAACATAGCGCACTAAATCATGTTAGTATTGCTTGTCAATATGGGGTATCAAGAGAAGAGGATTTTGATGTGCATTCTCATGCCATAAAGGAAAGAAAGACAGAGGGGGGTAAGGCTTTCTCGGAGGTAAATAAGTGTTACTTACCAGCACTAGTCACTTTAACCACGATAGTACATTAGCAAATAGGCGTACTCAAGAAGGAAATGAGTCTCACTTACCAGGCCCAGGAGTCTTAATGATGATATGAACGCACGCTTCTTGAGGAGGGTCATTTTTGAAAATACCATCGATTTTGACCATCGGATTCAGCACAGTGTTGCTATCCAGGTCCGAGTCTGTAACTTTGTCGGGTTTATTCCATTTCCAGAGTTTGAGATGATCTGCATCAATATGTTTAAAACCATTTGGCTTCTCTACCCTGATGAGTTTCTTCAGGTACGAAACAGTTTTCTGTCTGTTAATTCTAACTTGAAAAACTTCATTGAATGAATCCCCATGAACCAGACAGAAAAGGGTGACGAGATCGGACATTGGGTTACAGATACAGGGTAGGAGAAGAGTTGGATGCAAACTTGGGTTTTGGATGTTCGCGGTGAGTGGGGAGTTGGGGGAGAGGGGTGGGGAGTTGGGGGAGAGGGGTGGGGAGATAAAGTACCTACTTAAAGGTTGTCACACGCTGAACGCTAGGCTCATGCCAAGCCTCTATGTGCTAACTCCGTCCAGATTACATAAGGCGCTAGTGACTAGTGTCTACTCTGTGTGAGTACTCGCCAAGCCCTGGGAATAGGCTGGACGCCTACCTTCGCCGCCCATATATACATGAAATTCATGCATTCGCGGCCTATATATATACATGAAATTCGTGCATTCGCGGCCTATAAATATACATAGAAATCATGCATTCGCTGCTTATATATATATATGGAAATCATACATTCCCGGCTTATATATATACATGGAGTTCGTGCATTCCAGGCTTATATATATAGATGGAACTCACGGCTAGTAAATATCGAATCCATGTATATATATAGAGGCCCCGAATGCATGGTTTTAATGTATATATATAAGCCGGGGATGCATGATTTCCATGTATATATATAAGCCGCGAATGCATGATTTCCATGTATATATAAAGGCCGCGAATGCATGAATTTCATGTATATATGGGCGGCAAAGGTAGGCAAAAAGGCTTGGCGAGTACTTGTCGGCTACTCGGTGCTGGCCCCATCAGCAAGAAAAAAGTGGCATCGGGACGCCAGGTAGTGTCTCCAGGAGACAGGGTTGTCTCTGGTGACTTTTGTGTCTTTTATGTCTCCTAAGTGTCTCCTGAGTGTCTCCCATGTGTCTCCCAGTGTCTCCCAGTGTCTTCAGGAGACACTGGGAGACATTCTGCTAATCGTGGAGACACACCTTGTCTCCAGTGGCAATAGTGTCTCTAGAGACACTGGAGACAAACTATTTTCTTTCTTGATGCCGAAAATTCCAGAGAATCGTCTAGCCGACTCGCCGAGTTGGAGGGTTGGACAAAACTCGGCCGTCGGCGCGAGTCTTGGCGAGTCGGCGCGGGGAAAAATCGCCTCGGTGCGCACGCTAATTAGGTATACAAGATGTTAGATGGGGATCCAATGAGAGGGCGGAAAGACGAAGATATATGTATATTATTCCAGACCATGGCCATGGAAGGAATAAGCTCCCTAAGATTCCTATCTCGGAAGCTAAGATAATAACTACCTATTAATAACACTCAAATAAGCTTGTTTAAGTGTTAAAACAAGACTAAGAATACAATTGTAATACTATCCCTTCTTTTAGCTAGAGATCTAGCAATACAAAGGCTTGGACATAACAACCAGTAGATTACTATAGGAAATAATAATATAGAGAACAATAATATAGAGAACAACAATAAAAAGAAAAACCCCAACTCCAAATAATAGTAAGAGTGAGAGTCCAATAGACCCTACTATATAACTTTTAAAAGGTACAACCTTTATTCAACTAGGTAAAGCTTCCTAAAGTATTATTAGTAGAATAGGATAACTAAGTCCTATATGTTTTCCAAGTTTTCTATAAGTTGTTAGGTAGCTTTCTCCTCTATAAACTATTTAACCTCATATAAAACTTACTTATAGTACTTCTTAGAGTCCAGTACCTCCTCAACTTCCTACTTCTCTTCATCTGCAATTACTATGGGAGGAGATAGAAGGTGCTTTTGCTCTAGAAGAGGATTGTCTATAGTTAGTTCAATCTTTAAAATATAGATAACTAGATAGTCCTTAGTATTTCTAGAGAAACTTAACTAATAGGTATGAGTGCCTATAGCTACTAATACCTCGAACAGGCTCAAGAACTTATAGTTGAGTTTGTAGGATAATCATTCTATCTCGAAATGTCTGCTTAATATTATAAGTGAGTTATAACTATAGGAATACTTTAGTGAAATAGATAGATAGTTTGCAGAGTAAAGTATAAATGTAGCTATAACTTGGGTGTATTACAAACTCGATAAGAGTAAAGCTATATGAGATTTAAAATACTGCTTAGGTCTTATTCAATTAACTATGTAAAAGCAGTGGTTTATATAGAAGCATTGATCTGATAACAAGTAATCAGATCTAGATAATACTTCCTATAATAGCTTAGTAATACTAACGTTCAGTTGTTGCCTAAATGGGAAACCACTTCCCAATTAGGAATACTGCAGTCTGATATATATTGATTAGGCAGCCTGAACTTCAACACATTATAGTTAGGCTAACATATAGGAGCTAGACTTAAGTATAACTAATTACAATATATGAATGATAAACATAAGAACATATGAAAACATATCGAAGAGAATATATATATGAGAGTCAACCTCAAAGA